>CM061534.1:193953487-194136302 GCA_030545055.2 Neoaliturus tenellus | reverse complement strand
AAAGTAATAAGGTAATTAGGGATGGACAATTCTGGAATCTGACAGTTCCAATTCTAAAACTATAGGGCTATTCGTAATTTTTAATTCCTGGCTCAATACAAAAACCTGGATAAACCAAAAATAAAAACATTTTGTATAGGTAGTCTATAAAAAATGTTGCTAGCCAAATCTAAATATAAATTCTGTAAGACGGTAAAAATTTGAAATCTAATTATTCAAAACCTTAAAATATAAAATTAGAACGAAAAGAAGTCATTTAACTCAAACAGTTGCAGATACTCAAGACCGAATTGGGGGCAGAGCACTTGAGATACAGTCAACATTTTTAATATCTTGTTGGTGTTCATAAATTTTATTTTCTGTTATTGCTTATTATTCTTGGTAGTTTATTTTAGCTAAGCGTTTGGTCAGTTAGTCATACTTCTATTCACAACTGATGTTTTATTGACGGCTTAAAGCATTTTATTTTTTTATTTGTAATTGTTATTATATTTCTTTGTTGGCCACTTTGTATATTGAAAGAATGTTAATGTAAAATGGTGTATGCCATTGGTGAATAAATAAAACAAACAAAATAAACATTGAGAAACTGAGATAACTCATGGCTCTGGAATATAACAAAATAATAAAAAATTTGCCAAGCATATGTTTGGAGGGGACTTAAATTGTAGCCTACCAAGCAAAATCTAAGATTAAATAATATAAAGATAACTATAACTAAACAAATGTTTCTTCAAAAGCATGATACTACCTAACTAAAAATATAAAAATCTAAAGTTTATGCAGCAATTGATTCGTTAAATCCAGGTGATCTTTTACACAAGAACTGACAAAGGGGAAATATATGAGTGAAAGGGGCCCAGGAGACAAGTGCCCAGATGTAGATCGTTGTACTATTCCACAGCATTACCAATGGTAATCTACAGTTGGTGATGGCCTGGATACATCAATGCATCCAGATCATCCGAGTAGTAACAACCTGCCTCCAATCAAAACATCACGTGGTTTGACATAAAAGAGGTTTGAAAAACAAAGAAAGGATCAAATTTGATTTTAATTTAAATAATTAACTTTTATTTAACCTTTATTAAACAACTTAAAACAAATGTTGTAATGTTGTTAATATTTTGACACTCCTAACAAAAAAATAATTTTAAAATAAGTCTACTTTACATTTTAATTAGGCCTAATTTGTTTCAACATTATGCAGGCTGCTCCCAATCCATACAGATTAATTTGAAACAGAGCATACTTTGGATTTATTAAGATTTATTTTATTTGTACCAATATAAAGATCTTAAATTGGCATTTAAAGAACTAAAAGTCATTAACTACCGCCATCAAAGCAGACCTGCATACTCAGTGAATTTCCAACAAAACTTTTATATTTTTTCTATTTACCCTTAAAAACTATGGGGTTAAGTATGTAGGTTTGCCACCGTATGGGTTTTGTAAGTAAATATAAGTTAAACCCTACCTAGTGAAGGTACATAATAAATTTTATCAAGCTATGGTATCTTTTAAATTTATTCATAAACCCCATGAGGGTGAGTACGTATGTTTGCAGAAACTTGGGCTTTGTAAGCAAATATAAGTTAACCCTTCCTAATTAATGTATACATACCAAATTTTATCAAGATTGTTAATAAAGAAGCAAGATAGAAGGTTTTGTTTATTTCCCATAAGAATAACATGGTAAGCATATTTTTGGATTTTCCCCGTAACCATTTAAGCTAAGTTAAAAATTCTAAATACTAAATTGTAATTGTTTACTTTTTGAGTTATTTTAAATGGTTTGAGTTAACATTGTTGGATTTTAAAAATTAAGGTCAAAAATAAAAATAAAAAACATTTTTCACACACACACACACACACACACACACACACACACACACGCACGCACGCACGCACGCACGCATGCACGCACGCACGCACACACACACACACACACACACACCACACATATATATATATATATTTATTTATTTATTTATATACCTGCATTAATATTATTTCTATCCCAGAACTAAGTTATTTGCAAAGTTTGAAGAGAATCATTTGAGCCGTTTTTGAGATCCGTGTGCCAACATACATACATACACACAAACAAACCTTACTCATATTAGTGTATATGATATATATATACATATATATCAATATGAACAAACTGTGGTTTTGGCTTCTGAGGACCTCAAAACATAAAATATCATGGTCTCGGACTAAGGTCTTACCGTGACTACTACCGTAATAGCGTATTCCCATAGAGAAATTTACTAAAATTATAGCTGACACATTTTTTGTGTACTAAGCAAGATTTCTTACTGTCATGAATCTATTCCAAGACCAATAACAGCTCTAACAATTTATTATACAGTTTTAAGATGGTAAACTTATTACCTTGCATTATCTTTTTTTATCTTAAGAAGTTCAGTTTCAAGTGGTTACTGTAAGTGTAAAGCTACTGATTTCAAGTGGTTGTACTCACTTGTGGCAGCACTCGAGTGACTTGCGCCACATGGCTGGCGAGGGGGGCAGGGAGTTACA
This sequence comes from Neoaliturus tenellus, assembly GCA_030545055.2. Lineage (NCBI taxonomy): Eukaryota > Metazoa > Arthropoda > Insecta > Hemiptera > Cicadellidae > Neoaliturus > Neoaliturus tenellus. Next base: position 194,133,758 of record CM061534.1, on the reverse strand, counting down.
CAGGGAGAGACAAGCGGACAGCACTCGCTCACTGTCGTGGAACCAGCCAGCCTCATTCAGGAACCCTCCTGAGAACAACATTAAAAACTGACATGTAAACGCTCAAAACGTGTATGGGTGAATTTGATTTTCTATCTTCTTAACACATTCGCTGCTGCCAAAAATGTTGATAACTACCTAAGAAGCTAAAAATAGTTATTGCATGGAATCTTTCCTTTAGTAATTGAAAGACCATAAAATGGCTTAGAAACCATATTTGGAAGACAGCATCCTGGTTCCTGGACCTCCGAAAGTCATGGGTCACCGGTGACGCAGCAGCATTGCGCAGCGCAAGTCCAAGGTTCATTGTCTGCAAGGGCCGCCGTAGGGCACGTTCTCCAAAGCGGTCAAGTACGATGGACTGGCTTTTGTATGATCCATTGTAATAAAAACAATAGCTAAACACAAAAATAATTCATATAAACAATAATATATACAGCAGAAAACACGATTCAGAACAAAAAAGTTGTGTGTCACGGGAGACGCACGCAGCACCTTGGACGAACGAACGAAACACACTACACAGCAGACTGGTTGGTGTCCAAGACGCAATGCTAGTGCGTCTCAATCGTCCTCGACGAGTGGCTGAACCACGCTGGCTCCGTAAATGAAACATGGGGCGCTGCGTCCCCAGTGACGCACGCACAGCGTATGTGTTAATTCTATAAGGGTTTCGTCTGTTAAAATCCTTTTTCTCTCGACCTATTAAACCGATTTTCAAGATTGATGTGTCATTTTAAAGATTATGATCTAGCGCATGGGTGAACAGTGATTAAAAAGGTCATTTCGTTTAGGGCTTTGCCCCCATAGCCTTGGATTTATGTCTAGAGGGCGCTTTAAAATGTTGATCAACTTTCATTATAAGATTTTTAACAGCTGATTACCTTCAGATACATTTTTACTTTATATTGTAAACAAAAATTGTGAATTTCTCACAAAGGTAAGGAATGCATTGCAAAATGCGCAATTGGTGCATGGGCCCCCTTGTTTTACTTGTTGTTTAACCCTTGTTTGATCAATGCCTCGAAAGTTAATTAACTTTCAATGTTTGACAAGCCTGACTATCAGATGAGTTTTGTGCTCCACCTATTTAACCCTCCCTTCCCTGTCGATGAATCTTCAAGGTCATTTCTACTACAATCTATCAGAAGATACATTGTACCTCCTCAATGTTTTCGATCATACAAGCAATATCCGTGTTAGTACTTTTTCCCCCTTTAGTAGTGCAACATATGTATATTTTCCGACATGTTATTAAATTTAATACATTTAATAGGTAAATATTATTGTAAAATTCTGTTAAAACACGATTCAAAGAACTTGATCTGGTTCAATTCTTCCCAGTTCCCTACATTAATAAAATATAATATTTATTAAAACTAAAAAATAATAATATTGTGATGTTAGTCAGAACTATGTGCCTAGGCTAGCCCTGCGTGTGACTTGTCTGGTGGAACTGACAACTGTAATGGCAGGTGTTAATGGTTTTGTGTGGCCGTCTCCGCTATTCATGCTGACAAACAAAGGCATATTTTAAGAACAATAACACTGACAACAACAGTAATCGAACTACCAACCAAATCTGTTTATCGGTATTTAGTTAGTTTTCCATTCTTTGGTCTATTGAAAGGACCAAGTTCATAGCCTTAACTCTACACCTTAAGTGTGTAGTTAACTCTACACACTAATACAAGGCAGTTTCGTTAATTTCGAAGTGAAATTTAAAAAATATTAACATTGGTCTTATGAAGTTTAAAATTAAAACGAAATAGTTGCTGAAAACAGCTGAAACAACTGTCAAAGCAAGAACCCACGTGCTCAAGTGTAAACATGTGGTTTTTCCATATTAGCCAATAACTGAATTACTGAATAATACTATAATCAAAATATTTTATCAGTTTTTTAAAATAGTATATTATACTGGTAATTATGACTGTTTAGTTACATAAAGGGATAAAACAACTAAGCAATTTGTACAATTGTAATTGATTTTAAAAACAAAATTAGTAACAATGTTGAAATCAGCTGTTAACAAATGAATTAGTATCCCCGTTATTTAGCCATCCATGTATAAATGTGATATGAAATGGTGTATATTTGTCGTTGGAATGCAATAAATAAATAAAAAATCGTGTTACACATTCAAATATGTCATTCAACAAATACATACTAGAGTGCAGCTACCGCAGGCCTACATTACACGGTGTGAAAGGTGAGTGTATGAAGCGAATGAGCCAGTCGTGAAGGTGAGTGAGCAGAGCGAACGAGCTTCTCTTGAATAGAAACAAGCATTTTTGCACTTGGCATTTTAGCGCACCATTTTTTACTGATATTAATAGAAAGACTTGCTTAAATTTGCTAAGTAAATGCTCTGCCCCCAGGTACTGTTAATCTTATGGAAGAAGGATGATTAACGGAAACATTAATCAGTTTTTATAATAACAAATAGGATCAATTCAGGAAGAACAGTTATAAAATATTTTTTAACTGATAGGGTCAAGATGATCTACAACAACTAATTGTTTGTAAAATGTTGAACAGGGAATATCTCTAGTATGATTATAAATTGTATAACTATTACAACTTTAAATATGTGAGAATAATTATTTTTATTTTTGTTTATTTAATAATGTTCATAATCTATATAATAGAAGGACTTTACATTGGTTATTAAGGAGTGTTATGCCCTTTAGTTCAACTAGAATGAGGTTTGCATGTTATACAGTAACAATTGATAACTGCTAGCCACAGTGAAAGTTATGAGGAAAAACTATCTTGCTCATTTAAAAAATAAGTTCCAAGCTAATCTAGAGGCAATGACCTAAAGAACTTGTAAAAATAGACTTCTACTTCACGATAGCCCAGTCTCTTGGTTTGTCATTTCCGTAAACAACTACTTTAAACGAATAACTAAGATAAGTTTTCATGTCAGTCATGAAAACTTATAATGTCATGAAAACTTAAATATGTCATGAAGTTTTATATAGTCATGAGAAGTTGATGAAGAGAAGTTAATATACGAGCCAACAATTCCATACTTCAAAAAATTATAATACCCAAATTTCAAGTGTCATTGGCCTCTTATTTGGACCACGAGGGGCACTAACTCAAAACTATGTTAGCTTTTTACCAATACTATTCATATAGATTCAGTGTGAGTTGTGATTAAGTAATGTGCAGTAAAATTGCAATTTTCTCAATGAGCCAACCTCCTCGGACCCAGTGTGTCATATGTGACACGTCTGCAAATTATTTTCCCCTGGCTGTACTGTGTTTAACCTTGACTTGGGAGTGGTTCTAGCATCCACCACAAGGTACCACCACATGCTAGAAATACTCAGTTGGTGATTTGACTACTGTTGTCACTTCATTTGTCAACATCAAAAATGGCTGACAACCCATTTCCATAGCTACCTCGAACCTCTCAAAGTAATTAGTTGGTATTTTAATGAAAATCTAGGCTAATGAGTTGAAAAAAATTAGAAGCATTCTTGAATAGCTATGCTATTGAATGATAATAATGGTTTTGTATAATATTTATGTTTTCTGCCATCTACAGCTGTTTGAAAACCACTGTGTCAAATGTGACACAGTGGGACTAAGGGGCTTTGAAGTTGCATTTTTTATTTTTTCCTTAGTACAATATTTTGATTTTACCTTTGAAAACTGATTATTTTATTTCTAAAGATAAAAAAAGGTTTGGATTTACATTAACGTTTATATGCCAGTCTACCTTTTTGGAGGTTTTAGGCTAATTTTTTTGTTTTTTTCAGTAGTTCTGCGACCGAACAAATTTTGCTTTAATTTATATTTTGCAATATAAATATTATAATATTATATTATATTTTGCAATATAAATATTAATAAATATTATAAAATATTTAACAAATATTTTGCTTTAGTGCTACCAAACAACCAGGCACCGATGTCGTTTCCCGGGATGTTCATCAACAAATGCGCGCTTTTTCTGCGGAACATCTTTGCATAACCACATCCAGAAATTTCTACAAGCTTTTTCACGAACTTTAAATGTGTTTTTGTGTAATTTTTGGGTTTTTAAACATTTTCTTACATTTTTTATTTTGAAAGTCCCTTAATCCAATGTGTCCTATTTGACACATGCATTTTTTTTTATACTTACAAATAAAAAAAATATATATAAAAAACTGTTTTGTGTTCTTTGATTTTTTGTAACCCAAAAACCACCATTACATCAAAAAAATTTTAAAATTTGGATATGGGTCTGAGGAGGTTAAATTGCGTAAGAGGCAATGCTTCCACCCTCTATTGGAGGTTAACACCAAGCGTAACAGTTTTTAACAATTATATTGGTCATTATGTTTTGGATTATGTTTCAACTTCAACATTGACACTGGTCAATTCTAATGAAGAAATAATTATAATTAATTTACAACTCAGCCAACATGTACATTTTGTTTTATTTATACTGTACAACACATGATTTAAAAACATATGTAAACAATATTGAATAAACATAACAGTCCACTATCTCTCATCAAACGCATTTTGTCTATTTATTTATTTAATTTTATATATTATTTTCACATCATTAGAATCACATAATTACAAAGAAATGGAGCATATTGCAACATTTTTTGGTTCTCCGAAAGCCGGATTATGATTGAATCATCGCTATGGAACGTCAATTCATTTAGAAGTCCATAGTCATTATCACCATCATTACCTCATCTACTGAAACCATAAAACCGCAAATAACTAAGAATGGCTCCAAGAACCGATTTCAAACCGGAAACCTACACCAGACTATCAAAGATCATTAAATCAAGATTTACGACCATTCAAACCGCTGTTCATGAAATAAACTCACAGGCAGAAAACATCAGCGCCATACAGATCTCTGACGCCTTTGATTGTGTTAAGCACGACATTTTGTTGAGGAAGCTTCGGCTCTATGGGTTTTCTCCATCTGCATTGTCTTGGATTGAATCATATCTCTCTGGAAGGTATCATAGGACAGTTGTTGAGAAGAATAACTTGCAATTTAAGTCAGAATGGAAGGAAGTAACTTGTGGTGTCCCTCAAGGCTCCATTTTGGGTCCACTTCTTTTTCTCATTTATATAAATGATTTGCCGCTTAATATTAATTTTAATATGTTTTTGTATGCAGATGATGCAACAGCCATCCTTAAAGCCAACAACATTGATAATTTGCAACAAAAAGTCCAGAATTCTTTGATAGATTTGCAGGAATGGTTTAATGCCAATGGATTAAAACTAAACAGTAATAAGACTCAGATTATAAGTTTCAAGACTGCTCGCAGTCGAGAACATTTTGAACCTCAGTTAGTTTTGAATGATAGTTTTTTATCAATTGTGCAAAACACCAAATTCCTTGGATTAGAATTAGATGATAAATTAAACTGGAGAGCTTATATAAATATTTTGTCTAAGAAGTTAAATTCACAATGTTTTCAAATGATCGTTCTCAAAAATATTTTAGATAATAATACAAAGCTGATAGTATATCATGCTTTGTTTGCCTCAGTGATGCAGTATGGGGTTGAACTGTGGGGCAGTTGCTCAGACATGGAAATAATTTTTAAGATTCAAAAAAATATTTGAGAATTATGACTAATGCAAGACCAAGAACTTCTTGTAAAGGTATTTTCCAGGTTTTGAATATTTTAACTTTACCCTCTGTCTATATTCTTAAATGTTTGACTTTTGTAAAATGTAATTTTGACACATTGATGGAGGAACAACATTTTCATAGATATGAAACAAGATTTAGGAATGATTTTCAGTACCCTATTCATCGACTAAGTTCTATTGAAAAACTACCTCACTATTTGGGAAAAAAGCTGTACAATAAACTGCCATGTAGAATAAAAAATATCAGATGTAATAACAAATTTAAAAAAGAAGTACAATCTTTGCTATTGGATAAAGTGTACTACTGTATTGATGATTACTTAAACGATGTATTTATCTGATATTGTCTGTTAGAATTTAGTTATTTGACGAAAATGGTTACACCATTTACTTCACAGTAGTTTTAGTATGATCTGACTTGTCACCTGTTTCACCAGCTGTGCTGGAACCAAAAGAAATGTTTTGTTGACTAATAAAGAATTTGAATTTGAATTTGATCAAACGCCTCAAGTCATACAAGACCGAAGTTGAAAAGATGTGGACTGACTACGACCAAGTCTTCCAGAGGGCCATTTCACATGGAGAAGATGACGCGCTCACTGACGAAATTCTCGCGGCGGACAAGAATGAACTAGGCGATCTATACATCGACATCGCATCTACCATCGATCTGCTTGAACCTACCGTTGATCCTCCATCTCACTCTACCGACAACGGTACAGGTACAACACACGAAACCGCAGGTATGTCACCTAATGATCATTCCACTGTCCGTCTGCCAAAATTTGAACTTAAAAAATTCAATGGGGACTTGTCAAATTGGACAACTTTCATCAACTTGTTTGACACAACAATTCACATGAATAAATCACTGTCCAATGTCATCAAGTTTCAATACTTATTAAGCGTTCTGTCAGATGAACCCCTGATTTTAATTCGCAACTTAAATATATCGGACGAAAACTACCTAATTGCGTACAGGTTACTGCGTGAACGATACCAAAATGATAGGCGGTTACAGCTTTTACATCTTAACGCCATTCTCGATCTCCCAGAAATCTCACATGCTCATATGCCTGGGATTCGACAGTTTGTAAACACCTATAATGAAAACTCGCAGGCGTTACAAGCTATTCAATGCAACATGCCAGAGCCTAATCCCTTGCTAGTCGCCGTCCTACTCCGGAAAATGGACGTGAAGTTGCGTAAGCGTCTTGAAATGTCACGTAATTCGTCCACGGCAGTAAATCATACTTTACCAACAGTTAAAGAAATTTTGAATTTTCTTAGCAACGAATGCACGCAGCATGAAGATGCCACTTTTTCTCATCATACTCATCTGACAGCAGCGCATTACAGTACTGGTAACACTAGCTCTAAGACCACACCTAATGCAAAACCAGTACCTAAAAGAAACTCACCAATGCCGTTGCACCAACCTATGAAAACTCCTGTAAAGTTAAATTATTACTGCGCAGCATGTAATCAGCCAAACCACAAAACTTTTACTTGTACTGTCTTTTTATCAAAAACTCCCCAAGAACGCTTTCAATTGATAAAAGCAAAACGTCAATGCATCTCATGTCTTGGTATGCACGATTTAAAAGCGTGTAGGTCTAACTCTACTTGCAAAAAGTGTCACAAACGGCACAATACTTTGTTACATTTCGATTCAATCAAATCGAATGATACTTTACATCCGTCATCTACTAATTTAAGTTCTAACCCTACTGCTACTAATGTTGCAACCAACGATCAGGACAATGACAATCCCTCAATCAGTTCTCACCATCAGTCTACACACTCAGAAAAGAATCAGACGGTGTTACTAGGAACTACAATGATTAAGATACGTACATCAGAGGGCGTAACTCACTCGTTTCGAGCATTACTTGATTCCGGCAGTATGTGCACATTAATATCAAAACATGCTGTCAATGTTTTAAATGCACGACGTCATCAATGTGACATTCAAATTTCGGGCATTAACCAACGAATGACTCGTAGTAAAGGCCAAATATTCGCATCATTGGAAACATTGGCAGGTCAACAAATCATTAAAGATCATGCTATGGTCATTTTAAACAAACTCACTATGGATCTTCCTCGCATGCCTGTCCCATCAGATATTGTTCAACGCACGCAACAGTTTGATCTCGCAGATCCTACTTATTATATACCAAGTCAAGTTGATGTTATTTTGGGAGCTGCGTTATTTCCGTACATTTTCACTGGAAAGCAGACATCCTTAGGCCCCAACATGCCACATATCATTTATACCCCTCTTGGTTGCATTGTCATGGGATCCATTCCATGCTCTCAGCAATCGAAATCAACATCACCACAAATCAGTACATTCAATGTGTGCCTCCATTCCACCGATGTCACTGATATCTGCAAGTCCTCCTATTGTTATAGGACCAAAGAACGTCCACTTATACGTTCAGTTAAAAATAAGAAACATCCATCATCAACTTCGACCATCAACAGACATGATACCTGTTGGTTTTACAGCAAGTCGGGAATGATCGACAAAAACCAAGCAAAATATTCAATGGATCATGGACCGTTCACAACCAAATTTACAATGATGAAGAATATTTGTTGAAGCCCATTAGGACTTCAAGGCGGCCGGTATGGTCAATTCTAATGAAGAAATAATTATAATTAATTTACAACTCAGCCAACATGTACATTTTGTTTTATTTATACTGTACAACACATGATTTAAAAACATATGTAAACAATATTGAATAAACATAACAGTCCACTATCTCTCATCAAACGCATTTTGTCTATTTATTTATTTAATTTTATATATTATTTTCACATCATTAGAATCACATAATTACAAAGAAATGGAGCATATTGCAACAGACACAATGGTGGACACGAGTCATGGATAAGCTCAGTACAATCAAAAGTTATACAACTAGTGAGTCATCTGAGTGTGACTTGACAACTAAATTACGTTCCTTAGAAAATTAGTTTTCTTACGTTTGGAAAATTATTTTAGGCACATGTTTCATTCCACCAATCACCTTAATTCTTTACTAAAAATAAAATCGTAGTGGTGCGATTTGTGTTTTGAGGGTGGCGTTCCCAATTCCCATAAGGATGTACCCATAAGGAAGTCCCCATAAATGTACCCATTTATTTGGTTGTGTATTCATTGATATTGGTCAATAAAACTCAACTACTTTCAAATTACATAAAACCGAAATTCAGAACTGAATTCAAGCACTAAAGGCAGTTAGACAAAAATGATTCCTTTCAAATGTATACATTACTGAAACTATCAATGAAACAAATGTATATCTGTGCTGATTCCAGAAGGTTGATTTTATATGCTGTATTCTTCGGTAAAATTAACTCGATTCCCTCTAAATTAAATATTACATCATTTTACATTATCTTGATATGTATATTTTTATTTCCGCCACCTCCACACAATTACAGTGGTTTAAAAAATGTGAATGTTTCTTAACCTTGATTTCTGCCCTTTGAAATTATGCTCGTGTGTAAATTTTATACTTTTACTAACAAAAATACAGTACAAGAAAATCATTAAACATTGCAATTGAACAATAGTGACACAAATTAAGGCACCTTTAAAAATAATTACCGGTATTTGATAATTTCCATAAAAAAAACGTTTAGTCATAACATTCAAGCAAATTAGCAATCGGAAGTAATTACAATCAAAATTAACCATTTGTAAAAATGTTTACACTTAACAAATTAAAAAATATTTTTTAATATCAAGCACATTTAAAATTATATTGGTTTATTCCTAAAATAAAAATTAGAGTTGAAAGCCAACAACTATCAACAGCTGTTTTAAAGTAATGAGATTTAACAGCTAAATTATATCATCTCTAACCTACAACGATAAAGACCTTGACTGACGGGAATCTTCCTGTTTTGTCACACTTTCCCTTCCTGCACCTATCAAGGTCAAACACAAAAAAGAATAACATTTTCTTTATTTATCACTCAGTTAAAAATACTGATAGTGAACCAAGTAAAACTGTAAGAAATATTCACACAAAGGCAAATGTAACAAAACACCCAATTACAACGAATTCGTTATCCCATATTGTGTTCCTCATTACTTTGACAATATTGTAAACCAAACTTAGTACAAAGAATTGGCTGATTAACATTTGGATAGGCGCATTAGTGGGTCTGTCAGTGAAAAAAAACTTACAGTCATTACTATTGTAATTACTGTATTTATGGAAGAAAACTGCACAGATTATGGTTGTTAAATTGATTAATTTTAATACCATCATTAACTTCCATTTGTTATGTGGTGTGTTTGTGCAAGGATTTGAATATACATTAAATAGTTTTCGCAGACATGGTAAATTAATACAGTACACACTTAACCCTTCCAGGGCTAAATTAAATGATGGGCTGAGGCGTAATTTTTCCAAACCAAAGTTCAAAACATAATGTTGTAATATTATGTTATTATTTTGTTCAAATTAATTTATATGTTAATAAAAATGTTTTTTTCTGAAATAATTTTTAGCACATTTTACAAGCAAAATAAAATTTGAGAAGCCAGATATACATACGTCTTTAGCCCCAAAAAAATTAGGTGGATATATTTTGAGTATTTTTTGCGGGCGGAAGACGGATATATCCGTCTATTGTTTTGTTGTTTTACTAACTTCCTATCATTATACAACATTAAAAACAGGTCCTCTTAAAAAAAAAAAATAATAAAAAAAAAAAAAAAAAAAACAACAACAACAACAACAACAACAAAGGCTAAAAAATTCAAGAACTACATAGATTGTGTGTCGGGTGCATCGCTCTCATTCGCCAGAATCATTCTTCATATTGTAGTCGTTTTCACTGCCAAATGCACTTACATTTAGCATTTCTATAACATTGCCAGCAAAATCTGGGTTATTAGGATTATTTTGATCATTTTGAAGTAATTTATTTTATTAGTATCGTCATTACAAAAATGTAAACAAAAACTCACTGTAATGTCCAAAAGCAAACTGACATTTTTGCGCTACACATATGTTGTTTAGGGCAGCTAAAAAAGTCACGGAACACAATCTTGCCAACTGTAAAAACTAAATTGCCCGTCTACAAGACAATATGATGTTAATTATCTTAATCATACAACATATGTTTTTGGCATTTTTGGACAGATACATCCGTCTTCATCCCGGAAATGAAATTGTTAAAACGGACAGGGGTGCAGAAAATGTATTGACTCCTAAAATTTCTCCCAATTCTACTGTACGGATAAAAAAATTTCCCCCAAAGATACGCGGCATATACGGGTATGACTTTTAGTGTAGTAAAATTAAGCCAAAATATGGCTCTAAAATGAAAAATTTTGGACAGCAAATTTTTACTGAAATTTGTTCTATGTCATCCCCTAACCTCTTTCAGAAAAGTCTCCAGAAATCCCCATTGGGCAACATGAGTAAAAATGATGGGATGGCCCACGTGGAGTCAGAAATATATCTTTCGTCAACCAATAAGTTTATGTATATCGAATCAAAGCTCTTAATTAGTAGAATTCAATGCGTAAACCCCATTTCAAAAGGTTCTCTGAGTCAAAAATGGCAGCCTGTCAAACTTTGAATAAAAATAAAATTTTTACCTAAAAGCTTAAAAATGTAATAATATTTTTAATAGTAGACCTTTTGAGGTGTGGTTTGCAGCAACACTGTGATTTTAAGTTTACCTTTGAAAATTTGGATAGCTTGATATATGCCTATCATATAACCCTTGAACCACAATCTACATGGACGTCCAAAAGACTTGTGAAAATTTTTTTAGTCCATAGCCATGCTACACATAATTTTAAAGTTCTTAGTAAGGAGATTACATCGCTGAAAACCAGACTTAAAAGGTCAAATATGTCAGAAGTTATTGCATTTCAACGTTTTTATAATATTATTTTATTCTAAACTAGCTTTCCCGCATGCTTTGCAATGCAACTTGAGATATCTTTTGCCCATCAAGTGAGCTTGTTCGCTGCGCTCACTTGCCATCGTGCAGCTTATTCGCTTCGCTCACTCCCTGTCAGGTTTAGCTCGCTCTCTACGCTCACTTATATCTGACACCCTAGGCACTCAGTGATCCACCGCAAGTTTATATCTGGTTTTACACCAATCTACCCTCAATACTTTAAATGAGGACAGCTGTTCAAAGAATTAATATTCATAAATGTACAATAATCATGTGTTCAAATAAAAAATGTTTCTTCCATAAGAATAACATGGTAACTTTGAAGACATGTGGGGCGGAGCCCTATAGAGGAAATGTGATTAAAAGGATCATATATGTTCTTCCAGGTCCAAAGCTACTTCCTCCATATACACATTTATAGGGGGAAAGGGGGTTCCAAAATGCATATATACATCACTAAACGAATTTGGAAATTTTTAGGAAAACAATAAATAATTTTTCATAAACTATGGTATAGGTGGAGAAAGTAATAAGATATTTTTTCTTTACAAGTTATGCCATTCAAAAAAGTCAAATTATTCCTTTTTTTAATTTACCTTTTTTTAACAGTGTCAACCTTGAACGCGGATAAAAAATACGGAAAACACACGCACTAATATTCAAAATTCTATTTGAAAACAATGAGAGATGGTAAGAAGCTCTCACCTTGAGCCTCACAGACATGATCTTGACCCTCTCAATAGACTTTCAATATCAACCTATAACGTTTAGCTCTTGATTCTTTTTATTAAAATAATCAACAAACAGTTAGCTACTGCGATCAAATTATGTACAGTACTTGACAAATAAATGTGACTGTAAAACAAAAAATAAAAAATTTTCAATAGAAAATATTTTATGCTAAAACCTAAGACTGATGGACTCAAAACCAACAGTTAGTTGTAATAATTACGATCCATCCACTCATAGAATGTTCTTTTATTTGGTTATTTAATTAAATCTATTATTTAAAAAGTAATAAAAAAAGTTGCATTAATGACAAAAACACTTTGGAAATTGTTAACTATGAACACTGGAAGAAGTATTAGTATTAGTACTGATGATTCTGTGTTAAATTTATGTATCGGTACAGTAGTGGCAGTGGATAGGGATACAAAAACATGTCTGAAAATGTTAGCTTACACCATTAACATCTGAATTTAAGAACATATTTTTTATAACAAAAAAACATTCAGTTTATAATGTTTATTTTATTTTAATGATTTATTACATAAATGATTGTCTATGAACTTTTGCTGGTGAGATTTTATTAAAATTTTACTTCTATAAGCTTAGAGGAAGTTAAAATAAAATGTCACCTTAATGAGACGAATTATCAAGCGACCTTAATAGCATGAAACTCAATCACGAGCACATGAATGTTTGTATTACCCCTTGAGAATCATTTTCTGAAGGTTCTACTTTAATTAAGTCTTTGTACAACAAAATTGCTTAATGAGTGCCAGAAAATATAAAAATATTTTTTTTTTTAATTAAGGTTTTTCTATGAGGCTGTTGGGGTTACTTGTGTAAAATATTCTACCAGTCCCACTACAGACAAAATACAAAGTGAATTTTTTCACTTGATTCAAGTACAGATGCCCTCCCGATCAAACGTAAAACAACAAATTTATAGACTCGAAATGAAACAAGCTCTTTACAAAAGTACAATAACAACAAATGTGTTTCTACGCTTTATTTAACACACTAAATCTAAAATATTATACAAATGATGAAACACCTTAATGTATTGTAAATATATTAAGTTAAAATGAGAAACTTATAATTTTATTTCTCATCATTTATTCAGATCACAGTATTCAAAATAACTAGGACACAGCACAGGGATTTTCAGCCATGATGATAACAGGGGGAAAAATCAGGGAAAGTATGTTATCAGAACGACTTGTGACCTTATTAATTGGGAGGCTAATGGCCTAAGAGTCAGATAGCGAGAATATCTCCCACATAGGCCTATAATCCACAAACTAAAACTTCGTTTCAATTTTGAAATTTTAATATAAATGTAAATTATTTGTCTAACATAGTTTTACAAGGGATGGGAATTTGCACAATGAGAAGTTAACAGATACCTAAATTGAACGATTATGTACTCGTACATTTAAAGTACAGTATCTAATTTATGTTACTTATCTATTTCAAGTGACTTAACTTTTATCCTATCCCTATAAAAAAAAAAAAATTCCATTAATGTAGTTTATTATTAAATGTTAATTTACAAAGGCAAGGAATGTTGTAAATGCTCTACTATAAAAATAAAGATGTGTAAATATAGCCTATAATAAATGTTCAAAGCACTAACACTACGTTTTAATACTAAATATAGTTGAATATTATTAAAAAAAAAACTCAAAACGTATATTATAATATTAACACGCTTGCAGCAGTGAACGTTTCGAAACGTCACGGCGATTCGGTGCTGGGAGAGAGTGAAGATTCGGGGGGCACTGTGTATTGTGTTGGCGTTGCTATGGACAGCTTTGTTCCTTGAGAACATTGTATGTGTATCTGCCAAAGGTGGGACTGTACTTTTCTCACAATTTTTAAAAGAGCTTATTTAACTTAGTTTTTGGGGTAAGCTTTTTTTTATAGTGTGGAGCTAAGCCTTGCGGGACGCAGTGACACATTGTGGAAAATAAAAATAGCTTTTTTGACATCAAACGAGTTAAAAAAATCAAGACCAACTAATAGATTTCAAAACGTTAGATGTTAACAAAATGAAACATATTGACTACCTACCTAAGTAGTGTTTAAACAATATGAAACGTTCTTAAACTTGAATAAGCCATATTAAATTAAAATTAAAACTCTTTTGGGAATTTTCAGCTTATTTAATTTGTTTTAATTCTAACAGTTTCGATGTCATCTTTGGCCACCTTCATCAGAGACATTATTTACAAATTAATTAATTACAGATTATTTGTAAATAATGTCTCTGATGAAGGTGGCCAAAGATGCCATCGAAACTGTAAGAATTAAAACAAATTAAATAAGCTGAAAATTCCCCAAATGAGTGTTAATTTTAATATGAAACGTATTGAATACCTACCTACAGATGGCTCGGTGTATCTGTGCTCAGGATTTTTGAGAAAAGAGGATGGACAAGGACAGTGTGGGGTTACTTTTTCTAAAAACATCGGTCTGTTGTAACTAGGTCGTCATAAAGATCCAAAAATTTTCCATTTCGATCTGAGACAAAACGCAAATAAAGTCAGTTTTTACAGGTATATTTGTCGAAAGGTCGTGAGCACAGAGATACACTGAGCCAGCATCTGTAAGTAGTGTTTAAATATAGGTTTACCTAGACAGTACTTCAAAGGATTTGAACCACTTCCATTCAAATTGATTTTGAATCATCTGATAAAAAATAAATGAAAAGACTTACCCAGACTGATGCCGAGATCTATGACGCTGATCTTTTGCTGCAATGTGGGGAGTTCCGCAGAGGCTCTGACGCGGTAACTATTTGACAGTTCTTTTGCCACTTGTGTCCCATGGTCCATTAAAGTCTTTAAAACCAATTTATGTAATAAGTAATGATTAATAACATATAGCCTAAGTAAACAGCTAGAAAGGAATTAAACAAATGGATTAGGATGTCCGTAGGGATAACCAAATACCACATAAGCAAGAAATATGATGTATTTGTGTGATTCCAAAGGACTTCAAATCCCATTTAAAATACATTGGTTCAAATTTGTCATACACAAAATTTATTGTAAATCATTATATAATACAATCCTTTATGGTTTATTTTTTCACAGTTATTATCTGCCTCTACAATATTATAGGGTGTTTTAAACAAAAAAGTCATTTGGCCTTTTCACGCGGATACTCATTGCCAGTCAGATTAATATCCACAAATCTGAATTTCTGACACCCAACCGACCAATTAAATATTAGACTACAGAGAAAGGGAACAGATAAATATTTAAATTTACAGTTATAAATCTCAAATTTTTTAAATTAATAAAACTTTTCTCAGAATACTAATTTTAACTTCCAATACTTGGGAAAGTTATAAGAAGGTTAGGAAAGAGGACAAATGATAACCCTATATTTTATTTGACTAAATTGACATGACAAAGTTTTAGATTTAAAAACACAATTTGGTAATAACCAAGAGTTATTAAGTTTATTTTCATTTTTGGAAGACCAGTTCAATCGTGGATGGTTACAGCTCATCTGTTTTCTAAGCGAAGAAGACACACAATATTAGTCTAGGTCCTATTTCAAAGTATTGTCCATACATAAAAACACTTTTTAGGCCTAATAATGTTCCAATTCCAATTTGTTTATGACTAGCACGGATTTTTAACACGTTCGCGGCGGCAAGGTTTTTGCTCGAACCTCATCACCATCCTGACAGTAAAAATTGTAAAACCCACCGTAGCAGCAGCACTGCCCAGTAAAAACCCACGTGGTCCCGAAATACATTGTACTATTGAGCAGTGCTGTGCAAAGCTTCAGATTTCTAGCTCAGATCCTAGCTTAAAAAATAAATCATACTGTAAACAGTGCAGCTTGGGAGCAATCGCACCCATCAGGATGGCATTAGGGTTCCGCGTGGGAGCGATCGCTCCCATGCCGCCGCGACGTGTTGAAATGTAAAGAGGCAGAATTCATTTGACCTGCTTGATAACCATGAGCATAATGAAATTTTTTTTCTTTTAAATTAGCCTAATTAGGTAATTGAATGACTCCGCCAAAAAACGTTCTATGCGACAAAAATACAAATTTTGAGATTTTTTGTGAAAAGGGTTCTAACAGACCTCCCCAACATCGTGGGATATTTTGCGTTGGAAATATTTATATTGGCATCCCTGATTTTAGCTGTCCATTCCGGGCGCCGATTCGGGAGTTCGCGGAGTTGTTGGCGAATAAGGTTCTATCAGCCGCGATATGGATCCCTCCGCCGGCTGTGCCACTGTCACCCGGCGACATAAATCGTTTTAATTTGGGGGAAAAAAAGGAAGTTAAGTGTCGGGAAATGGTAAGATAAGAATAGAAAAAAAGGAGAAACGCCGGATTGCCATATATATCTAAAACCAAAAAGCCTGTACCAGGAAACTGCCACCGGGAGAGATAAGTGGAATAACGTTCTAAGTGCTAAGGCCTGATGCACCTTTTGATACCTGTATAAGTTTAAAATTGTAATCTTTTTATAATATTGTTTTCTAATAATTTTGAAAATGAATTTTTTTTCTCTGACAAAAAAATATTTTGGACTTAACTGTTATTATTATTATATATAACATGTTGAACAATAATATCGTACGCTAAGAAATCATTGTAAGAAGTATTAACGTTTTGTGTAAGACTTTAATGTTATCTTTTTATAATATTAGTCTAATAAAAGTGTTTTATATTCAATTTATTATTTAATTCATGTTGGTACTCCTACATTCCGTGATGATTTTTAGCGGCAGAGGCTACGTCCGGGAAAAAACGTTTCAAAGGACAGGGGATTAGAACGTTTTTACCCCAAAAAATGCATAAAAATAGTTAAAAATCTGATTGTGGTGAGTAAAAGTGTTGTATAATACTACTATACGAGGTTATATATATGTAGTTTTAAAAGATATTTGCAAACAATAATTCCAACCTAGAAATTACGGTTAAAATTTTAAGAAATCAATCTTCTTTCTGCTTTATCTCAAAAGTAGGTTTTTGTCGCATAGAACGTTTTTTCGGCGGAGCCATTCAAATTAATCTAATTAATCACATAATTTCTTTTAAGTAATTAGGTGTTTGATTTAAAAAATTAATATTTGACTTAAAATAGTAATAAATTGGGGCAACATTAAAAAGTTGCATTAGACTTACGGCTAATTAAATTCTACTAGAGATCAACCACTGGTCAAAAATTCAACCAATATAACAGTTGAGTAGAACCCAATCAGTTTAAAAAATAATTTATACTAAAACATCAGTTTTTCTTAATCTGCTAGCTTTTGTTATTACAACCGCTGTCTAATGATTCAAGCAATCACCCTTCTTCCATGAGAATAACATTAAAAGCGTGTAGAGAATAGCTCTTGGGACCAATTTGAATTTTATAGCCTAATCGGAGATTCTGCTCATCTACAGGACCCCATATTTCACAAGGTATGTGTGGGATTTCTCCCAAATGCCCACCCCACAAGCTGGGATAAAAGGAGGAAAATAATCATGCTTGCCTATTAATACTTGATACAAACTAACAATTCAAGTTTTATACATACCTGGAAACTTCTAAGTAACTGGAGGCGTTTATTTTTAACCTTAAGCATTCTTGCAAAAACATCAAGATCACTAAATTCTACTCCTAGGAGGCAAAGCCGCTTTTCTTTATAAAACTGAAAACAAAAGTTAAAAAATTACTAAGGAAGAATGTAAAAAAAGTGGGGCGATGTCCAACACTTTTTTCTCATTGATTCTAAAGGAACAAGCAATGTCGGTAGGGCCTAATGAACAATCCATAAAGCCTAGTTCAGATTATTTTGAGGTTACAAAGGTTAACGGAGGTTTAATACTGTTTCCTAAAAGATCCATAGAAATTACTTTTAACCCTTTCCACTTATATGTTGGGGCAGCCCCTTCAGCCGCATTTATCTCTATGTACCTACTGGCATGTCGGGCCGGACCCGACGAACATTTTATGTAGCCTACATGTGTTTTATATAATATATATTATTATACATAAATATATGTTTGTACCTTCATATATGTATACTTACATGTGCAAATATGTACATATATGTGTGTAAATAAGTTATAAATTGTTGTTTATACGTCTGTAGGCTTAATTATATGGTTGTGTTAGTAGTATACTTTTTTTTATTTATGTAAATGGCTTATCGAGTAATAGGCTATTAATTTTAAACTTGAACTTTGTATGCTGATAATTACGTCAGCAATCATTGAAGCTAAAACTTTTGATCAGTTACAACAGTTGATAAAGCATTCTCTTTCAGAACTACGGTATCCGAATGATTTAAGTCAAACGAGTTAAAGCTAAATAGCAAAATAACACACCTTATAAAGCCATTTTAAGACCCCTCAAAATAGGAATAATTTTGCATTCAATGTTGGAATAGAAGGAAACGACACACAAAATTCGGAATCTACAAAATTTTTGGGTTTGAAAGTTTAAAAAAATTTAAAATTGGGAGAATATCTCTACAAAACTTGGGTAAGAGATTGAATTTCAGCCTGTTTTCAAATGTTGGTGTTGCAATGAGTTATTGACCTTGAGACAAAAATGGTAGTTTATCATGCTTTTTTGGATCTGTAATGCAGTATGGCATTGAAATCTGGGTTAGCAGTAGTAATGCGGACATGATTTTCAAAATTCAGAAAAAATATCTCAGAATAATGACATTTTGTAGTTCAAGAACATCTTGCGTGATTTTTTTAAGAATTAAAAATCTTAACATTGTCCTCTGTTTATATTCTTAAGTGCTTGCTTTACATTAAACAAAATATCAATTTGATTTTTGATCAACAGCATTTTCACGATTATGACACAAGGCATAGAGAAGTGTTGCAATATCCCATTCATAGGCTTACTTTGATTGAACATTTGCCACAGTACATTGGAAAATATTTTATAATAATCTGCCTTCTGATTTTTAAAATAGGCCTATTGATAAATTTAGTATTTTTAAGAGTAGAGTTGAAAAACTTCTTGTTGATAAAGCCTATTATAGTAACTTATTCAAGAATATTTAAATATCATCCACGTAGAATAGGCTGATATGTATTTTCGGCTAAGTTTTTTTATGTAATTTTGATTAATTGACAATGTCACTTGTTTTCCAGCTTTGCTGGATTGTGAAAATGTATTTTTGTGACAATAAAGTTCTTGATTCTTGAGGAACTGGTATGTAAAGGACTATAAAAGCCTACAGTATTTGATTAGGTTTTTTTACAGTAGACACTCAATGGTCCCACATTCTATTGTTGTTATATTCATAGTTCATTCTCATTTCATATTATTTAGTCATTAGTACATACAAGACCTCGTTGTTTAATATATATATCATATAAAACTTAGATCATTTTAATCGCCAATTTTATATATAGTTATAACATTGTTATGAGACAGTACCGGTAGGCTATTAGCGACGGAATCCGACTAGTGACCTAACTTCTGTGTTACATCGGGCTGCAAATCGCAAAAAAAAGATAATACGGTAATCAGACCAGGAACACAATGTTTTAGAAAACATCCAATAACGAATGGTCTGGAAAATGTCAGTTGAACTGACATGATTTAGTTATTTAACATGGGACAAGTTGACTCCTGTCTATTTTGGCCGTGGGAAACAAATACGGCTGAACATTTTACTTCCAGAAGACCGTGGCCGGATTATCTGGCGGCCAAACCATCCTAGGCCGGACTAGAGAGCTTCTACAGTATTGTACTTAAGTGTGGTATAGGCCTAATCTCATATTTAAACTTTCCTGGGCATAGGTTGGCCCTCCATATTAATGGAGATTAGTTTATTATATGATACTTAGATTAAGTTTATGATTAGTGCCTAGAACAAATTTTGTTGAGCTAAAATTTGTATTTGACAGTAATTTTTGATCCGATACGATATTGATCGTATTGATCAATATTTTCATTCGATAGTATCGTAGCCCAGATATGAAACTGTAAACGTCATGTGTTACGCGACTCTTAGCATTTAAATAAATAGAAGGGGTAGTGTAGTGCAGGGGAGTTTGGCAACGTAAAGAGGTCATGTCGGTTCCTGGAAAGACAGAGGGTTAAATTCTAATACCATGAAGAACTACACAAAGGAAAGTAAATGTGAGAGTAAACGGCAAACTAAATTTTAAGTAGGCTGTAGGCTATTGGTACTAGGCCTAATTTTTTTTTGTTTGACAATAGGGTGCAGACTTATTTTATTATTATTATTTCTTTTTTTAAGTTGATATATTAAGTTAATTAGTAGCTTTTTCATTTTGTTGATTTGAGTTATGCTAAGCCGCCAAAATGATTTGAGTTAGCACTGGCCAAACATGTTCCGAACTTTTTGTTTGTTCAATGCTAACCTTTTAGAATGTAAATCATATGGCCGGTAAGTTAATTATTGGTTAGGAATGTTTGTTGATTTTTTGTGTTTACCGAACAAGTTCACCATGAATTTTCGGCCAGTGCGGACGCGGCTTTAGATTCCTATACTTATTGTTGTAGTTTGTATAAATTTGGGAACAAAAAATACAAATAATTGGAGAAGATTCTAGTAAGTTACCAGTACTGTGATTGCATTTATTATTTGGGAAACTTTTTCAGTTTAAGGAGTCATCTATTAAGCTGTTTGGCCAAGCAGGCCTATAATGTAGGCTAACTTATATTGAGTGTTTCAATTATTTTATTTTGGATCAGTTTAAATGGTTTTGTACATGAAGTCACATTTTAAAAGAAGTCAGTACGGTACACAGGGTGTCTACTGTCAAATTTTTTTTTTAAATCAGTGAGTTTACGGTCACTTTTGGACGTGAAGAATGTTAAAAGTCAGTGACTTTTAGGTCTATTTATAAAATTTTAGGCGGAAATTGCTAAAGTCGCAAATCTTTTCTCAAAATCGCATTTATTCTCAATTTATACAAAAAAATCCAAGACTTTTTAAGCATTTTAAGGAAAAATAAGTGACTTTTTGATGACTTCCGTGATTACTAACTACAATCAACGACTCTCAGTTACTTTCGGTGACTTTGGTGACCAGTAGACACCCTGCAGTAATCCTGAATATAAATAGGCATAGGCCTATTATTATTGAATCAATATTTAGCCTATAGGCCTAATTACTTTTAAGAATTAGATTTTTTTATTCCATAAAATATTGGTTCAATCGATAGTTAATAGGATCGATAACTTATATCTGAGTGTGTATGGAAGTGCAGCCTTAAGAAAGATAAAGTACAGTACAATCTCGTTCATCGGACTCGGCGCCATCGGAACTCCGCTTCATCAGAACTGAAAATCTGGACATTATTAATTTTTTTTTCTTACGAAATAAATAATTTTTCCATTTTAGCGCCTTCAATTTCCATTCGTTCTATCCGCACAACAGTAAAGTATCACATTTTGCATCAAAAGTCATCAGGCGTTTTCCATAATCCGTACCCATCGATGTGATTTACGAAACTGTGTCAGAGTATTCGCACAAAAATAGTAAGAGGAAGGGGGCAGGAAGTTAACATCCGCGTCGACCGCTTCCCAAACTGTCATTCAGTCTGTCTCCCGTCGCGACTGCACCTGTGTTACGTGGAAGTCAGTTGACTGCTGGAATATGAGAATTAAGATTTTGGATCTTTCTTTCCTGTGTTGTTTTTATTCCTATAGGTTCATTGTTACCATGTTCAAAGTTTGAATGCCTTATTTTCATAAAATCTCTTGTGGTATCTTAAAAACAAGAGTGAATACAATCACGATAGGTCATCTTACGGGCGGAAATGATGACTCAAGACGGACTCCGCTTCATCGGAATTTTTTGACATCCGAACCAGCTGTTCGCCACATTAGTTCCGATGAACGAGAGTGTACTGGTAACTTAGGGCCTAGGCTAGGCCTAAGCCTCATTGCTAGTAATCTTGCAGAACTTGATAAACCCAAACTAGGCCTAGGCCTACTTTTCATTTTGAATTATCAATTGCTTCGAAGCTACAGTAGCCTAATGCAAGATAATTAGCCTAGTTTACCCCTCGGCCCCTACTTCAAACCAGGACACAAGCTTTTTAGTTCTCTAAAACCCCTACTTAAGACTAGTGTTGTTTATTCCTGATAGACTTAAGCTTAGTCAATGAATTTAGAAAATTTAAACTTACCATATAATAGACATCAAACAGCATGTTTTCAGGTAATATTTTAAAATCAGGATCATTTTTAAAGCAGTTGTAAAAATCCATTATGGACCTAATACTAATGTCATACAATGATAAAACAGGTACTGGGTTTGTCATTTTGTTTTATAACTAAAATTTACTTGTACTAACACAAAGACACAACACACAAAAATTTCGATCAGGAGACCTCAACAACTTTAAAATCCCATCTTGAAGCAGCTGCTAGATTTCCAGGGTGAATTCTATCCTCGTTTTTCCTTTGTTGGGCAAAATTTCACAACTATGACACAATTCACAGAACTAGGCCTACGGAATATCACAATTATTTCATGTAAAAACTACTAAAGACATCACTTTCAAGATTCAGACATTCCAGTTCCTGAAATCTTGAATGTCTATGCCTGCTCGTTCTTCAACTTCAACTTCTGTTTTTGACTTTTGTCTTCATGATTTTCGCTCTCCCAGTATACCAATCTTCGTCTCCGTAGACTGAATTCATTACAACAGGTTCTGGTCTATCAGCTGATTAGCATGACGTCATTTTCATATACACATATAAAACATAAGGTTGTAGATAATTTTGCATCAAAATCTCTATGAATAGATAATTATTTATTTACTCATTTATACAGCAGTCGCCATTTTACAAATATTTTTATATTAAGTATACAAAATATGATACATCTTTCTTTCAAAGCCACTTACATGCAATAATAACTACTTGATTCAATGAGAAGGTTGATTCAGTTTCAGGTACAATTGAATATAATACACACATAAAATACAAAAATAGAGCATCAAAGACAAGATAGAACAAAGTAAATTTTAAGCACAGTTATAATATAATTCATGCTACTACATGCTACATGCTAATAACCAGTGCATCAAAACAATTTAAAGATAAAAATTAATCAACAACATAAGTTTTAAGTTACTACATGAAAAATACCAGCTAAATGCTAAGAATGTGCAATGTATGGAATGTGCCATCTAAAGTGCAATAAATGATACAGCAAAACAAAAAAAATCAACAAATAAGTATACATGCCCAGGACTGGGGAAACTACTGTAATGTAAATAGACAAGGGCTATTTCATTATAGCCGGGGGCAATAGAACAGCCGGGTGAAGGTCAAGCTAATTAACATATGTAGTTAAATGAGCAAAAATCAGCTGGCTTATTAAAAGACTTGACCTTGACACGCCTGTTCTATTGCTCCCGACTATAGCAGGTAAAACAATTTTACATTAATCTACATCGATTTTAGCAAGGCGTTCTACAGGATTGATCACAGTCTACTCCTTAAAAAGCTTAAGAGTTACGGGGTAGTGGGCACCATGCTGAAGTGGTTCCAAAGTTATCTCTCCAACCGCAAGTTATTTGTTATATTTGCCTCTCAACGCTCTTTTGGATTCCTTGCAAACACGGGTGTTCCACAAGGTTCCCACCTCGGACCACTATTATTCTCAATCTTTATCAACGACATTGGTGAAGTTATTGATGTCCCTTTCTTGCTTTTCGCCGATGACATAAAGTTGTTCAAGGAGGTCGTTACAACCCAGGACTGTTTTTCGCTACAGGAAACTCTCGACAATGTAAGGCTCTGGTGTTCGTCCAACGGAATGACTATTAACCACAATAAAACCAAATGTATAACATATAGCAGGATTAAAAACACCTTAGTCACCGACTATTATCTGGATGGCGCCCTGCTGGAAAGGTGTAGTCAAATGAAGGACCTTGGAGTCACTATTGATTCCTGCTTTGAGTTTGGTCAACACATCAGTAACATTTGCTCCAGGGCCTTCCGGACACTTGGACTCGTTATATGCGGACTGTCAACCATGGATTGGACTCTAGAGCTGCTACCATCTTGTTCAAGGCACTTATTCGTCAGCTTCTGGAGTACGCGTCGGTGGTATGGTCCCCATATCAGCTAGGCCAGATTGACCAACTTCAATCCGTCCAAAGACGCTTCATCAGGTTCCTGGGTGGTCGAGCAGGTTACAACTACTGGGAAGTTCCCATTGAGGCAGTCTCCGAGTCGCATGGATTGCAGCCACTGGCTTGCCGAAGACAGGTTGCTGATGTATCTTTCTTGTATAAGCTCCTTAACAGCAAGATAAATGCTCCACACCTCCTGGAGAAGATCAACCTCAAGGTACCATCCAGGGCGACAAGAGAGCGTCGTCTGTTCGAACTGGAGCATGCCAACAGAAGCTATCTGCAGCACAGCCCTATCCCCAGGCTCATGCGTTCCGGCAACGCCATATGTGGATCAGTGGACTTCTTCTGCGTAGGGTTACCATACGTCCTCTTTTCCCCGGACATGTCCTCTTTTTAGAGCATAAAAAAACGTCCGGGCGGATTTTTGACAATCAGTCCGTTTGTCCGGCTTTTTGGAAGCAACAAAATGAATATCTGTATTTATGGTTTTACCTAACCAATAAAGAGGTTTTGTTATTGTCACTGCGTCCATATTGTTATAGTTATATGCATAACTATTGTTATGTTATATGCTAATATATTTGGAACTAAAACTATAGTAGGATTCACGAAAATAGTCCGATGGGAGGCAATACAATGTTGCCAAATTTACTCTGAAACACATTTTCATACTGTAGCCAATTACACATGATAAACATAAGCACAAATGACAACATTGCAGGGTGTGAGGGGGTGAGGGGGGACACAGCTGTTTAAATTTCCATTGGACTATTTTCGTGCATCTTACTATAGTAAACCACATTTTAATTGGTTTAAAATGTTTAACCTAGAGTAAAAAGTAATATCATATGTACTTTAAAACAGTTTTTTCATCACACTACATCGATATCACCTGTTTTCGACCCTCGTTTCTACCGTCGAAACACCTGTTTTGCCGGCCTAGGCCGGCAAAATTTTCCGGCATATGCCTGCAAAATCAGCTCGCCTAGACCTTACATAAAAACATTCACAACACGTTGTATCACAAAAACATGTGACTGCAACAATGAAATGAATTGGTTCCCAAGCAACCGGAAACACATTGCATCCCGCTAGATTAGGTTAGTAGTTATGCTTGGCTTAGTTGTTTGGCTCTGAATAAAATATTTTTTTCATTAGTATAATATTGATTGCATTGTGTAGTGTGATGAAAAATATCGTTCGTAACTCGGGCCGAAAGCGTTTTGTCAACCCTCGATCGTTTCAAGTTCTCGACTTCGTCTCGAACTTGAAACACGATCTCGGGGCCGGCAAAACGCCACTTTCGGCCCTTGTGACGAAATATACTATTACGATAGGCTATTCCTTATTCCTTTCCGTTCAGAGTTAAGACGTAAGCTCCAGCAATTAATATACAATCCAGTGCCGCCAATAGTCGGGTTGCATTTATTGCTGTCGGCAGTCTTTTGTCTATTGATTGAGGTTATGTTTTAGTAGATTATCGGCTTTTTATTTGTTACATCTTAGTTTGATTAATGCGACCATTGGTTTGGGAAATGATTTGATTAGTTATTATTGACAAGAGTTTATTCCTAATCGTGAAAAAGTAACCGAGTAATTGTTAAGGGTCTATTGGAACTATATTTCATTATCTGAAACTAACTAATTATATTTTTTATACATTTTTTCCTTAACTTTGATTTAATTTAAGGTTAATCTTGAAAAACCTCCTCCTAACTACCGTGTACTACGGTAATAAATTATAAGCTCTAGACGTGTCACAATATTTTTCTCATATGTTTGTTGGTATGGTTCTTAGAAAATTATATCTAATAAATAACAAAATAAAACCTATACTGATTAGGTAAAACCCATCTATATATTCCCTAAATATTAAATTTAATTATGGAAATTTGCACCCTCTTTAGTTTTTGAAGTTTAAATTAAAAAAGGTGAGATTTACAATAAATTGTACTAAAAACATTTTACTGTTTCTCACTCTTTTATATTTAATTATACATAGGGGGGAGGGGGTGTCTGGAATTAAGATTTTTGTGATTGATTAATCCGGCTCGTGACGAGTAGGCCTACTGGGTGTCCTCTTTTTCATCCCGGAGAGTATGGTAACCCTACTTCTGCGACACCCTTGACCTGGTAAGGCGCTCTGCTGCTGACCACTGGCTCCAAGCCCCGGACTGCTGAAAGTTGACCTGAACTTTTATTCATTCCCCGTCCATTAGGACTCATTGCATTGTAATTTATTATATTATTGTTACTATCATTGATACTATTGTTGTTATATCATTATTATTTATTGTTATTTTTTTTTTTGTATTGTCATTGTTCAGTGTACACAGTAAACTACTTGTAGTGATCAGTAATTTATATAATTAATTTGTTGTTGCCATAATATATTGTTGGGATATCGCATTTTGTTATTCGTTATGTTATTGTTATTATTGTAGCTGTTAGTAACTACTTGCCACAAGGCCATTGTTTTTTGCTTTTTTCAATATTGTAAAAATGGTGATCATGCCGTTGGAATAAATAAATAAATAAATAAACGATGTAAAAAAATAGTACCCCAAAACGTCATCAGCCTGATAGCTAAAAATCAGCTGGTGCATGTTATACTCATCTTATGGACATCAGATGTATCTACGTCACCGGCCTGACTCAAAAGCGGCATTTTCCAACATCAAAGGAATGAAACAGCCCTTCTTTTGTGTATATATATTCTCCGCAGTCCTGATACATGCCAAAGTACTTTGGACATGCTAATTTTATGCTATAACGATATAGACTATGAAAACTCAACAATGAAATAGGCAATAAATCCAAGAAAAGGAACAAAAATAACAATAAACTAGCAAATAAAAACAAACAAAAGTAGCTCTCTTCCTCTTAATGTCCATACCTGCTCAGCCACCGAAGAGAAGTCTTGCCTTCAAAACTTTTGTTGGGATTCACCAAAGAATTCCAACTGTATGGGGCTGATCGAGTTTCCAGCTAGAGCACAGCAGTCGTGGAATCACACTGTGGTAGGCGTAGACAGTGTCTGATGTGAGTGCCTGGAGAAAGGTCATAGAAGGCGGGTTCCAGCGCAGATGTACATGAAGGTCTATGCAACATAGAAGTTAAGGGCAATTTGATAGAACCATTGTCGATCTTGAATAGGAATATAAGTTCAAAAGGGCCAGTTGTCTAGGTGACATAGGAAAGATATGGTGCTGGTTTGCACCAGACAATTGTATATTGTATATGACATCAGGAAAACGGATGCCACTTAACGCCCACCAAACGCAGGAATGAACGTCTCTGAACTTTATCCAAGTGGTCACAATGCCCAATCTGGTGTGGGGCCACACATTAGATCCATATTCAACGATGGGACGAACTAAAGTCACATAGGAGGGTCTTCAATGTTGCAGGGAGATAGGGCATTCCGTGATGTGTGAGCAGTGGACCCCAGTAGAGTTTGCTTTAGCACAAATCTTTGTGATATTTATCCCTGGACCCAAGGATGGTGTCATATACAAACCCAAGACCTTAACCACTCTGTCACCTTACTCAGGATCAAGCCATTTAAAGAGTATAATTAAAGTGCAGCAAAGTTTTTGATCTTCCAAATCACATTACTTGACACTTGTCAGCATTTAGTTGCATAGCATTCATATCACACCACTGTTCTATCTTAATCAGGTATTCTTGAAACTCTTGTTGTTGATGGATTAAAGTAACCTCCTTGAAGATTTTAATATCTTTAGCGAATAGAAGAAAGTTGGTGGACTCCCCAATATCAATTATGAATAGGCCGAAGAGAAAAAAGGGCCGAGAAGAGACCCTTGTGGCACACCCGATGTTACACTCACAACATTCTTCGAGAGTATAATGATGCAAATTTGACTAGAAGGGTTCTGCTGCTGAAATAGCTTTGTAGCCGTGTAGAAGAAGAGGGCCAATGATTTCGCATGCCTTTAATTTAGCTATCATTATTACATTATCTATCTATCTTCTTCCCAGTCAGCACACAATGTGAAAATCACGTTTTTTTCACGTGAAAAAAGGTGAAAACGTAAAAGTAAAAAATAACGTAAAAATGTGAAAGTAAAAAAAACGTGAAATTTAAAACGTGATTTTCACCAAAATTTTTTTACCTTTTTTTTACTTAATGTTTTAAAGGTAAAAATTAAGTGAAACAAAAACGTCATTTTCACGTCTTTTTTTCACGTTATTTTAACGTGAAATTGAGTGCGCTTTTCACATTATAATCATGTTATAATAACGTGATTTTCACCTTTTTTTTAACGTGAAAATAACGTTAAAAGTAAAATTTAAAACGTTATTTTCACATAAAAATAACGTTTTTGTGCTATCTGGGTATGCCGCCATCAAGATCCAAAAATAATGTTTTTGATCTGAGACGAAACGCGAATAAAATCAATTTTTAAAATATACTCAACAAAAACCATGAGCACAGATACACTGAGCCATCTGTTCTCAAGTACAAGGAAGGTTGAGTATTAAATGTATAAATAACAAATTAAATCCATCTGAAGTACAGCAGAAGTGGCCGAGAGGGCAAAGGCGCTAGGACAGTGATAGAAAGGTTGAGGGTTCAAATCCAGGTGGAGGTAAGAAATTTTTGATCGACTTTATTTACATTTTTTTAATGTGTTGGTTAGAAAAAAAGCATTCATTTACAAATTTTTGAAAAAAATTTGTAAAATGTTCAGTAAAACATAAGTTAAAAAGGTAAAAATTAAGTGAAACAAAAACGTTATATTCACGTAGTATTTTTACGTTTTTTTTAACGTAAAAAAGTGTGACACTCGCACGTTATAATCACGTGAAAAAAACGTTATAAATCCGTTTCTTGACGTAATAATAACGTCAAAAATGTTAAAAGGAAACGTTATTTTCACGTCTTTTTTACGTTTATGTGCTATCTGGGTTATTAATATAAGGGTTTTGTCTGTTACGTCCCTTTTTCTCTCGACCTACTGAACCGATTTTTAAGATTGAGGTGTCATTTTAAAGCTTAGGATATATAGCACATGGACGAATCGCTAGTAAAAAGGTCATATCATTTCGGGCCTCACCCCCCTGGCCATTGATTTATTTCTAGAGGGCGCTTTAAAATGTTGACCAACTTTTATTGCAAGATCTTACTTTATTGTGAATTGTGAATTGTAACAGCTGATTAAACTTACCTTTAGATGAATTTTAAAGCCAGATAGTAAACAAAAATAGATCTCTTGTCACTTCATAACCAACATACATGTACTCTAGGTTAGTTTCCCTCATACAAAATCATAAAATGCGCAATTTGCGCACGGGCCACCTCGTTATTCTTATTATATTACATTATTATTATTATATTATTATTTAGCTAGATATTCATGGCATGTAGAGGCAGAAAGAACTGACAGAAAGAATCTGACGATTCCCCGATCTTCAAGTTCAAGACCGTAGCTAAGAGGACTTGCTAAATGGTAAATAAATGGTAAAAGAACTGATCGCAGCCTTGCATCCCTCCAATGGGGTGTTGTATTCAATGATCACCTTTTGAGAATTTCCCATAGAGAGAAGCTTACCGTAGGTCTCATGGTAAGAATTAAGCCTGGGACCATGTTACTTTTTCATTATGAGAAAATAATAGTCATTAAAAAAAAATAGTCATTAAAATTGATATATATGTTTAACTGTATCCCTATCCACGATAACTGTTATAAAAACGGTCCGATCAAGACCAAATTTGGGAAGAGATGTGAAGATTTTGGGGGGTTTTGTACCCCAAAATGTCAGCTGTAACCCTCAGGTGACGTCAAAGTTCACCGTATGAACACAGGAAATATTTGTATGCACACACCTTCCTTCTTCCACCATATGACATGGGTCCATTATGACGGTCCTGGGGCTAAGCCCTGAGGGCTATCCAAAAACTAGTAGTTTACAAATCTTCTCCATGAAAATTTTTTATATGTATACCAAGTTTCATACCAAACAGTCCAGTGGTTTCCGAGTCCATCATTTACAAACATATATACACAAACATCCCCTTTTATAAATATAAATGATCACAGGTATCATACATCCAATTGAACGTATCTTCATATCCATAGACCCATCAGGCTGAACTTATAAGTTCTACTGATATTGGGCGGGATAAGTCGTACGATAACGACACAACGCTCAGGGCTTAAGGGCCGGGCAACCCAGGTTACCACCCCAGGTTTTTTATATTTTTTTATAATTTTTACAATTTTTTATATTTATGGTTTCATATAGTTTAATTTTTATAGTGGGATTTTTTCGACCCCTAAAATTGTAGCATATAATGGATGAATCTAAAATAGTTTAATTAGTTGCGTATAGACTAAATTTAATTCATTATTCAAGATTGTCAAATTATTTGTGTGTTGGCACAATGGAAAATGACCGATTATTCGGTTATGAAAACCATTTGGTTAGCCCATCACTATACACCATAGCCATTTAATTGACCATCTAGTGGGCGCTTCACCAGTAAAATGGGTGAGGGCACATGTCGAGTTTTACTCCGTAATAATAAATTGCACAATTTAACCCGTTTTACATGTTTTTATAAAGAACTATTGCATTTAAATGTTGATGAACTTCATCAGGAATCACTTTTCATAATTGATACCATTGATTTAGATTAATAGGATTAATATTTCAACTAAAATAGTTAGTAATTGTCCAGTAAAAATAGGTATCAGTGTTACAGGAGAGGGCGCATGCGGAGTTTCGCTCCGAAAAAATACAATCATACATCAATGCAAATGAAATATGTTTGATGATAACTATAAATTTAATCATACATAAAACATTCTTATTCATGAGTACAATAACCTATAACACAGAAAGGTTCATGGGAAAATAAACTCCATACTGAGCACTCGCGAGATAGGGCGCATATGGAAAAAAACTCCGTAAACTGATATCACATCACTGAATGGCAAATAACAAAAAATAAGAAATTGGCAAAGAAGGTATAAATAGCTTAAGGGGATTCCTGGAATGAGGCTTTTGAAGTATTAGGCTAGACACAACTGCCAACATCCATTATGATTGTTTATTTTAACATAAACTACACGTTCAGAGAAAACCTCCGCATGCACCCACTCGAGGGTTAAACAAAATTCACTGACCAATAGGAGAGATAGTAAAGACTTATGGGGATAACCTCCCCTCAATATCTTTTTCTATAGGTGGCCCAACAAGTCATCTTCAGAGAATATGTTTAACTTTCCCCCATATTTCTGCACAACGAATCTGACCTTCATTACAAAAATGTCTGTTTTGGGAATTTTTTTAATAATCATGATCAAGTTAGATTTAAAGACAATTGGCGAGGGCCCTCTTAAAACTAACTCACCTCTTTCTTCATAATGGATTAACCACTGGATAACTTTAATTATCGCGAAAATTGGTTTACAGGACCTGCCCTGTGTGGTGATCAGGGGAGGTTAGTTCACTCGACCGTGGTTAGTTTACATGTTAGTATAACAGTCATGAAGGCTCTCTCTCCTCACTCACTCCTCTGACTTATCACTCAATACCTCCACTTTACTTATAGTTTTAAAGTAAATGACAACTTAAGAAAATGAAGAATTTAATGTAATTGGATCCGAATTGATTATTACATTAACAGTTTTTGGAGGGGAAACTATTAGTTTTGTCAGCTCTATTCTCATTAACACGTTGGCTACCGACAGTCGGAAATTCGGGTCGCCGGGAGTTCCCAGCAGACCGATCCTAGTACTCAATACTCTCACCACAGACCGAGTCATTGTGACAATCACTAACCCAGAGACCAAAAATTTTTTTCACTATTTTTATATAATTTGTTGTGTAACATATATTTGCTCATAAAAGTTAGGAAAAAAAATTATTTCAGTACTGTTTTAGCATTTTTATTGGGTCACATATCGTCGCTTAAGAAACAACACCGCCAAAGTGACATTTTTGGCAAAATTGAGATTTTTGTATCTCTATGGAAACGTATGCATTTTACACATCCTGGCGACGTAGTTTAGTGAAAATCCAACAGAATTCGCTGCTATCGTGATTCTTCTAACACCGCCTATCTCACTAACTAAAAAAATACCGCCAATGTCCACTTCAACCAGTTTTGTTCTGGCATGGTAGTCAACAAGAGATGGATGTCACTCTGCATAACGTAAAAATTATTTACCGTTTTGATTGATTTCCATTGAATTTTAAAAGATCATAGATGGTGTTAGTTATCGTCTTGGTTATAAAACAAACATTTTAAGAGTCAAATTAATAGCTTAAAGTGTTTTTTGGAGATAGGCGGAGTTATATCGTACTCTTCATGTAATACAACACCGCCTATATCCCTCGCGAGTTTTTTGGCTCTCCTGAAAAGTTTGCATTTTGTCACTTAGGCGGTGTTGTTTCTTAGGCGACGATATGTGTGACGTTGGTCTATAGTAATATTTTGTATTATGTTTGTTTGCTAAAGACCGACTGTCTTACATATGTGTCATGAGTTGGATGACTGGGAAATAGATGAAAAATAGTTTTACTACACTAAAAAAATACTAAAATGTACAAAACAATGTGTCACGAATTAAAAAACGCCATTTAGAAGGTGTAGTAAACAAACACTAATTGCAGTATGTAAGCAGAAAAGATAGTCAACTTTGAAAATCTGTAAAAAATAAAAATTGAGGTCGTACCCAGAGACCAAGTGACACACATGTGTCTCACACATTCCTATAGACCGATAAACAGGTTTTAGATCGATTCAGTAGACCAAATGGGCGTGGCGAGTCATTTGACTGAACCGTGACTGCGTTCCATATATGTGTCATCGGTACACTGGATTTGACATGAGCGTCACATACATGTGTCGTCGGTACACTGGAAACACCTTGAGCGACACATATATGTGACGCTGGTCTATATTTAAGGTTTTCTTTTAACATTACGTCACATATGTGTGACGTTCGGTAGCCAATGTGTTAAAATTATTGTCAATAGGCTCTGAATCTAATAGAAAGTATAATAAAAACATGAAAACATACACATACATGATAACCAGGTGAATAACATGATCACCTTTTGGAACCTTTTTAAATATCACTTCTTGATTAGCGAAAAGTCGTTTCCTCCTTTTCTTGTGCTGATTTGCATCTTTGTGCATCAAGGGGTTTTTATACACAATTTTAATAACAAGTTTGCAGTAATCATATTGAATGCCTATATTGTAAAAATAAAATCCCACAAACTATATTTTTGTTTTGTAAAATATTAAGTGTTTGTTTGCACAAAGAAAAACTAACTTCAATGCACTTCTCTGCTCAGAGGAATAACGTAGAGGACGAATACTCAAAGGTACGACATCTATGACAATTTTAGAACAATAACTGATCCAGGGTGTCTACTGATATCTGATTTTGGAATTCCAGTATATTTCCAGTATTTCAAGTACATTCTTTCTAAAAATTCCAGTATCACTCGCGAACTATTAACCTGAATATGGAGTAACAATAACAAAATTTTATAAATATAAACAAATTTAACATGGATCTTTGTATTAAGAGATCGCTACTGGTCAAAACTCTACCTAAAAATCACCTGATTTAGACTCTAATTTATTTAATAAATTACCATTCTTCCATAAGATTAACGTTGAAACTAAAGCCTCTAGGGCGTACCCCTGGAGGCTGATGTGAATTATAATGGCGTTCTGTTCATCTACAGGATGAACCTTTCTAACAGTATGCACGGATTTCTCTTACGATACACACAAGCTGAGAAAAAAGTAAGAAAATAAACATGCTGTCGCATGTATGCTTTAGCCTAATTGCATTAGGCCTACAATATTTTGCCTAGACCTAGCCTTAGCCTTTTGTTAAAACCTTCAATATCCCAATAACCTTTATTCATTCAGTAACCTTGTAAATAAAATTAATTATTATTAGGTTCTATAATTTATTTTTTGCATATTATTTAATTAGTTGTCAGTTCTATATTGGCTTTCAGGAACAAGCTAGCAAAGCGATCTAGAAATGAATAGAAGAACGTCTAGAAAATGATAGAATAAGGAATTCAATATATGTTTGATAGCATTAATGTTTATTTAACAGTTCTAAGAGTACTTACGCTTTTATCTAGTTATAATAGGAGATACATTTCTTTTATTGGATATAATAGGACATTGTTTATATGTGTTATTCTTAAGTAAACACAACCTCTAAGTTTTGTTCCAGAGCCGTCTGTCTCTCGAACATACCTGACATAGAGAAATCCGAATTCTCTGGAAATGACTAGTACAGTTTTAGAATGTATATATTTG
This sequence comes from Neoaliturus tenellus, assembly GCA_030545055.2. Classification (NCBI taxonomy): domain Eukaryota; kingdom Metazoa; phylum Arthropoda; class Insecta; order Hemiptera; family Cicadellidae; genus Neoaliturus; species Neoaliturus tenellus. The sequence goes on along the minus strand of CM061534.1, from coordinate 194,098,963 downwards.
GGCTGCGCCCGCATAGTTAGTCAGTATTTGTCAGTCAGTCAGTCAGTGGTAGTCAGTCAGTGTAGTAAGTGAACAGTTAGTGAACAGTGGTGATACATTGATATAGTGCTATTGAGTGCTAATCTTTGTATGTGTTTGTTGTAGTGATTAATAAAGTTCTGTTTAGTGAAGTGGTGTTTTATTGTGAAGCGTCCCTAGTGATATACAGTGTGTGGAACAGTAATCGCTAGTGGTGACGACAAATTGGCGACCGTGACAGGACTTTACAACATGAAGATTGACAAGTTAACATTGGCTGCATTACGTCGGGTGTTAGAGGAACGAGGTCTGCCGTCCTCGGGAACAAAGACCGACTTGGAGATGCGTTTTCGGCAGCATTTATTGGACACTGGAGAAAACCCGGACACCTTCGAATTTGAAGAACCAGCTGATACGGTGAGTAACATGTCTGCACAATTGACAGCAATTTTAGAAGCGATGAATGCCCAATCGAAATTATTAGAAACTCAAGCAAAAGCATTAGAAGATAAATTAGAGGCTCAAGCAAAAACATTAGAAGAAAAATTGGATGCTCGGTCTGAGCAAATGAAATCATTAAACTCTAATTTCAAAGAAAATATGTTGAAAATTCATGGTAAAATTACTTTTTTAGAATCGGATATGGCAAACATGGAAACCACAGTAAATTGTCTTGAAAATAAAGTTGATTCAAAATTTGAAGAAGAAGAAAGAGATTCAAACGAAATTAAGGATAAATTTCTCAACGTTGAGGAACAATTAGAAAAGAAATTTAAACAGATTGAATTGAAATTCGCTAAGAGTGTCAAAATTACTGATACATCCCTGGGCTCTCAGCCATCCACCGGAATACCTGTGAACCCCAGGGTTATAAAGGATAGTAATGAGGATCAACGTGAGATACCTCAACTTGAAATGATCACTGGCTCCAGAGAAGATCAGCCAACGATACTTCATACAGAAGATCAACCGGCGAGACTTCCTGAAGTTCAGCATCAAGTCAGTAATGATGATCAACGTGAGATACTTCAACTTGAGAGGACTACTGGCTCCAGAGAAGATCAGCCATCGATACTTCATACAGAAGATCAACCGGCGAGACTTCCTGAAGTTCAGCATCAGGTCAGTAATGATGATCAACGGGAGATACTTCAACTTGAAATGACTACCACAGACTCCAGAGAGGATCAGCCAATGATACTTCATACAGAAGATCAACCGGCGAGACTTCTTGAAGTTCAGCATGAAGTCAGTAATGATGATCAACGTGAGATACTTCAACTTGAGAGGACTACTGGCTCCAGAGAAGATCAACCGGCAAGACTTCCTGAAGTTCAGCATCAGGTCAGTATTGATGATCAACGGCAGATACTTCAACTTGAAATGACTACTGACTCCAGAGAAGATCAGCCAACGATACTTCATACAGATCAACCGGCGAGACTTCCTGAAGTTCAACATCAAGTCAGTAATGATGATCAACGGGAGATAATTCAACTTGAAATGACTACTGACTCCAGAGAGGATCAGCCAACGATACTTCATACAGAAGATCAACCGGCGAGACTTCCTGAAGTTCAACATCAAGTCAGTAATGACGATCAACGGGAGATAATTCAACTTGAAATGACTACTGACTCCAGAGAGGATCAGCCAACGATACTTCATACAGAAGATCAACCGGCGAGACTTCCTGAAGTTCAACATCAAGTCAGTTATGCGGATCAACGTGAGATACTTCAACTTGAGAGGAATACTGACTACAGAGAAGATCAGCCAACGATACTTCATACAGAAGATCAACCGGCGAGACTTCCTGAAGTTCAGCATGGCGAGGACCTTAGTATTATGGTGTTAGGTACAAAATAAAAAAATAAAAAAATATGGAATAAAGATAGGTAGAAGAATGTTAAGTTTGTGAATTTTGTTGATGATATTGAAGGTTTTAGGGGGGATAATTGTCGCATGTATGCTTTAGCCTAATTGCATTAGGCCTACAATATTTTGCCTAGACCTAGCCTTAGCCTTTTGTTAAAACCTTCAATATCCCAATAACCTTTATTCATTCAGTAACCTTGTAAATAAAATTAATTATTATTAGGTTCTATAATTTATTATTTGCATATTATTTAATTAGTTGTCAGTTCTATATTGGCTTTCAGGAACAAGCTAGCAAAGCGATCTAGAAATGAATAGAAGAACGTCTAGAAAATGATAGAATAAGGAATTCAATATATGTTTGATAGCATTAATGTTTATTTAACAGTTCTAAGAGTACTTACGCTTTTATCTAGTTATAATAGGAGATACATTTCTTTTATTGGATATAATAGGACATTGTTTATATGTGTTATTCTTAAGTAAACATAACCTCTAAGTTTTGTTCCAGAGCCGTCTGTCTCTCGAACATACCTGACATAGAGAAATCCGAATTCTCTGGAAATGACTAGTACAGTTTTAGAATGTATATATTTGGGCTGCGCCCGCATAGTTAGTCAGTATTTGTCAGTCAGTCAGTCAGTGGTAGTCAGTCAGTGTAGTGAGTGAACAGTTAGTGAACAGTGGTGATACATTGATATAGTGCTATTGAGTGCTAATCTTTGTATGTGTTTGTTGTGGTGATTAATAAAGTTCTGTTTAGTGAAGTGGTGTTTTATTGTGAAGCGTCCCTAGTGATATACAGTGTGTGGAACAGTAATCGCTAGTGGTGACGACAAATTGGCGACCATGACAGGACTTTACAACATGAAGATTGACAAGTTAACATTGGCTGCATTACGTCGGGTGTTAGAGGAACGAGGTCTGCCGTCCTCGGGAACAAAGACCGACTTGGAGATGCGTTTTCGGCAGCATTTATTGGACACTGGAGAAAACCCGGACACCTTCGAATTTGAAGAACCAGCTGATACGGTGAGTAACATGTCTGCACAATTGACAGCAATTTTAGAAGCGATGAATGCCAAATCGAAATTATTAGAAACTCAAGCAAAAGCATTAGAAGATAAATTAGAGGCTCAAGCAAAAACATTAGAAGAAAAATTGGATGCTCGGTCTGAGCAAATGAAATCATTAAACTCTAATTTCAAAGAAAATATGTTGAAAATTCATGGTAAAATTACTTTTTTAGAATCGGATATGGCAAACATGGAAACCACAGTAAATTGTCTTGAAAATAAAGTTGATTCAAAATTTGAAGAAGAAGAAAGAGATTCAAACGAAATTAAGGATAAATTTCTCAACGTTGAGGAACAATTAGAAAAGAAATTTAAACAGATTGAATTGAAATTCGCTAAGAGTGTCAAAATTACTGATACATCCCTGGGCTCTCAGCCATCCACCGGAATACCTGTGAACCCCAGGGTTATAAAGGATAGTAATGAGGATCAACGTGAGATACCTCAACTTGAAATGATCACTGGCTCCAGAGAAGATCAGCCAACGATACTTCATACAGAAGATCAACCGGCGAGACTTCCTGAAGTTCAGCATCAAGTCAGTAATGATGATCAACGTGAGATACTTCAACTTGAGAGGACTACTGGCTCCAGAGAAGATCAGCCATCGATACTTCATACAGAAGATCAACCGGCGAGACTTCCTGAAGTTCAGCATCAGGTCAGTAATGATGATCAACGGGAGATACTTCAACTTGAAATGACTACCACAGACTCCAGAGAGGATCAGCCAACGATACTTCATACAGAAGATCAACCGGCGAGACTTCTTGAAGTTCAGCATGAAGTCAGTAATGATGATCAACGTGAGATACTTCAACTTGAGAGGACTACTGGCTCCAGAGAAGATCAGCCATCGATACTTCATACAGAAGATCAACCGGCGAGACTTCCTGAAGTTCAGCATCAGGTCAGTAATGATGATCAACGGGAGATACTTCAACTTGAAATGACTACCACAGACTCCAGAGAGGATCAGCCAATGATACTTCATACAGAAGATCAACCGGCGAGACTTCTTGAAGTTCAGCATGAAGTCAGTAATGATGATCAACGTGAGATACTTCAACTTGAGAGGACTACTGGCTCCAGAGAAGATCAACCGGCAAGACTTCCTGAAGTTCAGCATCAGGTCAGTATTGATGATCAACGGCAGATACTTCAACTTGAAATGACTACTGACTCCAGAGAAGATCAGCCAACGATACTTCATACAGATCAACCGGCGAGACTTCCTGAAGTTCAACATCAAGTCAGTAATGATGATCAACGGGAGATAATTCAACTTGAAATGACTACTGACTCCAGAGAGGATCAGCCAACGATACTTCATACAGAAGATCAACCGGCGAGACTTCCTGAAGTTCAACATCAAGTCAGTAATGACGATCAACGGGAGATAATTCAACTTGAAATGACTACTGACTCCAGAGAGGATCAGCCAACGATACTTCATACAGAAGATCAACCGGCGAGACTTCCTGAAGTTCAACATCAAGTCAGTTATGCGGATCAACGTGAGATACTTCAACTTGAGAGGAATACTGACTACAGAGAAGATCAGCCAACGATACTTCATACAGAAGATCAACCGGCGAGACTTCCTGAAGTTCAGCATGGCGAGGACCTTAGTATTATGGTGTTAGGTACAAAATAAAAAAATAAAAAAAATATGGAATAAAGATAGGTAGAAGAATGTTAAGTTTGTGAATTTTGTTGATGATATTGAAGGTTTTAGGGGGGATAATTGTCGCATGTATGCTTTAGCCTAATTGCATTAGGCCTACAATATTTTGCCTAGACCTAGCCTTAGCCTTTTGTTAAAACCTTCAATATCCCAATAACCTTTATTCATTCAGTAACCTTGTAAATAAAATTAATTATTATTAGGTTCTATAATTTATTATTTGCATATTATTTAATTAGTTGTCAGTTCTATATTGGCTTTCAGCAGGAACAAGCTAGCAAAGCAATCTAGAAATGAATAGAAGAACGTCTAGAAAATGATAGAATAAGGAATTCAATATATGTTTGATAGCATTAATGTTTATTTAACAGTTTTGTTCCAGAGCCGTCTGTCTCTCGAACATACCTGACATAGAGAAATCCGAATTCTCTGGAAATGACTAGTACAGTTTTAGAATGTATATATTTGGGCTGAGCCCGCATAGTTAGTCAGTATTTGTCAGTCAGTCAGTCAGTGGTAGTCAGTCAGTGTAGTGAGTGAACAGTTAGTGAACAGTGGTGATACATTGATATAGTGCTATTGAGTGCTAATCTTTGTATGTGTTTATTGTGGTGATTAATAAATTCTGTTTAGTGAAGTAGTGTTTTTATTGTGAAGCGTTTCTAGTGATATACAGTGTGTGGAACAGTAATCGCTAGTGGTGACGACAATGCTTGCCTACTAATTTATAGAGACTTATTTCTGAGCTTAATCTTTACACAAATGTTTTGATTTCTTAATTGCTTAGTTAATTATTTGAACAGAACTACAAGTTTTCTGATTTTGGTTTGCAAACATACTTTAACAACAATAATAACAGGTGAAACATTTTTACATAAAAATGTACGGATCAAATGACAAAATCTATATTTTTTGCATAAACAAAAAAAAAAACAATTTCCGGAATTTAATAAAATTTAATTATTCCAGTATCTATTTTGAAATTCCAGTATTTCCAGTATGGGAATAAAATTCCAGTATAATTCCAGTAATTCCAGTATTAGTGTACACCCTGTGATCAAATTTTTAATGGTTTTCAAGTAAAAGATTTGGATTAACTTAACACAGCAGCATATTTTTTTTCCTTACACTACCTCGGTGCTGGTGCCGCATTGGCTGAGGTGCTCAGGGTGGCCCTCTACAGTATTTTATATATTCCTCCAATTTAGAAAAGAGCAATTTTTCTTTTTATTTATTTATGTATCATATCTTTAATGAAAATGTTTTTTTTAAGAATCATATATTAAGATAATATAAAGTTCATAAGTTTATGTATATTACTGTCTAAGGATGTGTTTACACCAGAAGTTGACAACTAAAAATTGATACTGTTATAACCATATGGCTATTTTTGACAATTTTTGGCTGTCAAAATTTACATTTCTATTAAGTATGCCACTTGTGCTGAAATGTTCCCTGGTGTTCAATGTAATTTAGTTATTGTAAAAGCATGGTTGTAAATATATATAAAATGACGTTTTCTGAAATGAGGACTAATAACAAGAACACAGTGAGCTTAAATATGAGCTTTATTCCGATAAATAAAGCTGGTACTGATTCTAGCTAGTTAACAATACCGGTGTTCAATACTATAACTTACAAATACACAGACTGTTTATAAATATGGTCGGGGAACTGGGTGTGGTAACAATAATTTACAAGGGCGGGTGGGGGGTAGGGGGGGAGGTGAGATCGTTTGGCACATCCAGGTTGGGCCGAGAATCTTCAACCTGAGCACATCTCTGAGTGTTCCTCCCAGGCGTTGACCTGAAACAGCGACGGACAAATTGTTACACAATTGTTTGGAAAATAAATCAAATGTGACTAGGTGTAAGGTAATAGGCAATTGAGGATAAGAGCTCACTTCAGCTAAGACAAGTCATTTATTTCCTAGACTTGAAAAGCAGGATTCGACAATTGAGACGCCAAGAATCAAAACCCGCCAAGACAATATTTTTTAAAATTAAGTTTCATATTATCACTTATACATCTCGAATAGGCAACAATTTGTTCCATTGAAATATATAAATAAAAAGAATCAAATAGATTACGCAAAATCTGCCCTGCAAACAATGAGGCATGGAGTTCCGCAAGGATCCATTTTGGGACCAGTTCTCTTCCTATGTTATTTGAAGGGGTTTCCATCAATTATAACTGGATCGTATAGTAAATTGTGTCTTTATGCTGACGACTCAAACTTGATAGTTACGGGTAAAACTGTGAATGAAGTGGAAGTTGTAGCTAACAACGATCTTAAATTAATTAATAATTACCTCAGTAATCAAAATTTGTTACTAAATCTAGAAAAGACAAACCTCATTTCCTTCCATACAAAACAAAACAGAAACAAGCCAATTCTAAATATTACATTGAATAATTCAAAAATATTTCAAACAAATAAAACAACATTTTTAGGGTTACTACTAGATGAAAATTTGACTTGAAATAATCACATTATATCACTAAAAAATAGTATTGCTTCTGGACTATACGCTCTCAAAACCATGTCAAGATATTGCTCAATAGAAACATTAAAAACAATTTACTATGCGCACATACATTCCCATATTTCTTTTGGGGTTGTGTTGTATGGTGCGACAAGTAATCAAAATTTGTTAGCTATTTTGCATCTTCAAAAAAAAGCAATCAGAATAATTATGAACTTGAACAACAAAGAATCTGTTAAAGAAATTTTCTCAAGACTAGGAACATTAACAATATACAGCCTGTACATTTTTGAAACTTATGTTTGTAAGGAATAATGGCGAAAGGTTATTAAAATTAGGATCAACTCATAACTATAACACAAGAAATAAAAACCAGCTGGCTATTCAAAAACATTCTACTGAATTACATTTTAAAAAACCAAGTCCAGCGGGTACACGATTTATACGTTACGTTCCAAAAGATTTACTTTTCATCACAGACAATTCTAAATTCAAAAAAACATTTAAAAAATTGTTTAATAGAAAAAGCTTTATACTCATTTGAAGAGTTTACTGTAAATGCTGCTTAAAATGTAATTAGTCTTAAGTTTGTATATTTAGTATGATGCCGTTCTATATTTGTATAATTTTGTTTTACCAATGTAGGCATGATTGTACAAATTTCATGAATAAAGTTAATTTGAATTGAATTGAAAAATTGAAAGTGACTTGTAGTTTTGTAGTTCGAGGGTTTTTCACATAAATATCAAAGCATGACAAATTTTAAACATACTTGGCAGTCAGGATTAGACAATCGGGCCGGTTGCTCGACTGAAAAACTTGTCGCCGCAACGACACTTGAAAACGCAGAGCGTTTTTGATCGTTTTTGTTCCGCGAAACGTCGTGTAATTGTGTATGTGTGTGAAGTCCGCTCTGTGTATATGTGTCTGTGTTTTGTATTTTTCTAACAACTACTTCACGTCTAGAGTCATCACATTATTCAATGGTGAGTGTTGCCCAAAAATAAAAAATAGTCAAGCTTTGAACAGTTTTACAATAAACACCAGCAGGATTACCAACCTGACAGTCGCGACTGCAGTACCACTGGTTGCCGCAGCCGGCGCACACGAACTGTGCAGCGCGCTGGTGGCAGCCCTGGCATTGTGGCACATTCTCAGGCAGCTCTCCGCCTGTGCCGGCCCCCGACGCCGCGTCCCGACCCTCGTCGATCACCAGGCGGTCGCCATCGCCCTCCTCATCCTCATCTTGCTGCAGACACAGGACAATCGGAAAATCAACGATGGAAAAAACAAGATGTAACAAACAAAAAACAAACAATTGGAAGTGAATTTGTTAAGTTACCTTGATCTGTTTACAACTCCAAATTAAGGTTGTGTAAGTAAAAATTATTTTCATCTTAATTACACTACTTCTTAAGTTGTAACTAAGATATATGGTACACTTTTCCTTTTTTATTTAGGACTTTAAGGGCTCTGTTAAGGTTAGAAGTCTTAACTCTGCGTAATGTCGTGCAATTCCCTCAAGAAACTTATTCACCTACAGAGCTGAAATTCTGCAATGTATAGGGTTAATTCATCTTTAAAAATTACAAAACAAATTAACTTAACCCATTGAAAAATATTTTTTATCTGATTAAATTAAAATTGAATTGATTTTGAAAGTAGGCCTGTCATTTTGAAGACCAAGACGGTAAATAAAATCCCAATACTGACAGTTATATCAATATTCTATTCCCAGGAGAATTGTACAACAAAAAATGGACTAACGGCTGCACGCCACATGGGCTTCTAGGTGCTAAAAACAAGGTGCATGTGTAGCATGTGTAGCATGACAATGGGGGCACGTAGTGGCATTTGAGGAACTACTGTCGCCACAGAAAACTTGCGGCTGCACAATCTTAAGCTGCTGGATTTCCGACCAACACAAAACTAGACCAATGATTATTTAAAAATTCTTTTCACATTATTTGTTTGAAATGCAATCTAAAGTAAACCCTCGGTTAACCTGCCTCGGATCAACTGTTGCTTGGTTAAACCGGCTCTACCCTGACATGAAATAGGGGCCAGTTTCCAATATTGTGGAAAGTTACTTTAACATAAGTTATTTTTCTGCTTGTTCGTCACATGTGTATACTGCCTGTTATTACAATGGGAATTGTATTTTTGTTTTATAACATGAAACATTTATATATATAGTTATATCATAGATGAAATATAATACAGAGATTGGCAACCATATGGGCGGTTGCATGCGCCGTTTTAGTCCTGCGGTCTGGCGGAAAGTATGCGAACTAGCCTCAGTAACGTGCTGCTGCCACACGGCCACCTTGAGCGCTACCAATCTGCATTGATTACCGTAGGGTAGGGGGCGACTGTAGGCCGCGGCGCCGCGCCGGCGTGGCGCGGCCCTTCCGTCCACCGTCTGTGCGAGATTTCGAATTATATTGTCCGTTGTGACTGTGCCTCATTGTTTCGCGCGTATACAACACCTATCCAATGTTCCTGTTATGAGCAAAATAATTGAGGGTCATTTCTTCCACACGATCATGTCAGATAAGAAATTGATGTTGCATTAGAGAAGCTCAATTAAATGATGTGATAAATTTAGGATTAATGGAAGTAATTAATAAAATATAAAAAAACGCCAGAATATAATTAATAAATTCACCTTAAAGAGAGTCTATCTAACTGGAATGATGGCAATACTATTTTGCCACTGAATATTCGTTTATAATATTTATTAACTAATGGTCCTTCAAACACAGCGAGTAATCTTTAGAGTGATTTATACAGCAATTTATGAATATGTTGCATAGGGTATTACAAGTTTTAATGGTCACAGAGTGTCTTGCAAATGACTACCGTGTATCTCTTTCTAAATCATTTTTACCATTTCCTGCTATGTGAGTTGTCTCTTGTAAACGAATAAATGTAGGCCTACTGAAGTATACGTGTAGTTAACTACTATACGTAAGATATTTTAAATGACTTAATTTAATACGTTATAATAAATACTAGAGATCGCCTTCTGATCGAAATCCGACCAAACTTACAGTTGATCTGGACCCAAGAGGTTTTTTAGTATACTTTTCATCACTAAGACGAAAAGTGGCTTTTTCTGTGCGCAATCGCATTTTACAAACTCGGAAATAGCGACATAGAGAAAACACTTTTCGTCCGAGTGATGTACAACGTTTTTCATCATACCTACTGCAAAAAATTGGATAGCTAATACATTGGCCTTAATTGTTTTGGATTAATATGATTCTTTTTTCTTAAGAAAAACAACTTTTGAGCTTAGCGTACGATAAAAATTAACAGACGTTTTTTCGGCGCACTTTTAAAAGACTAGAGAAAAGGCCAACTTTGTGGACTAAATACAGGCCAGAAAACGGCTCGTCTGCGAGCAGTATGATTAAAAAGCATTTTTCATTACTCTACACACGAACGTACACATTCTAAACGTATAATGAGCTAAGAAAATAGGTTATTCCCGCTACTGAATGGCAAAATTACATAACGTTAACTTACTGCGCATTTTAGGTGCACGGAAAATAACCGTTATGGGATTTCTTGATACCAAGTTGAAGAAACAAAAATATTCATGTTGTTTTCAAGTTTTTCGATATTGCAATGAAAAATAATGTTCATTACATTTATATTTTTAATTATTAAAACTGATGATAGACTAAGGTATTAATTAAAATACTTTAATAGTGTTACCGGTATCCGTTGCTCGAAATGAAGCAATTTAGTTTGTATACTTACATAAATTATCATTTTCTACAATAATGTTGAATGTGCTATAGAATGTTAAGAGATTCTACAGTTTTCTTGTTAATATCGCCACTAAATTTCAATGGCTAACAAAAAAACGGATTTTACCAAAACAAGTGTTATCTCATTTTTTGCCTGACTGTTTGTGTGTTTTTCGGTGACGCTAATGTTCGCTTGTTAGAATAAAACGACTTTTCTGGATGATTTTAATTATATTATTAACTTAAGTTGTGTAAATGTTTTTATCAACCTTTATCGCCTGAGTGACTTAGGGCTAAAAGTTACAATGTAATGTAAATCTTAATTACCTTAAAACACGAAAATTTGTATTGTAACTATGTAATTTTTTTGTGTGATTTAACATTAAACATCTGTCATTAATCAATGCCGCAAGTTCATACTATTTGTAAAATAAAAAAAGAACTTGTCCACAAATAAATTTATCGTTTTAAAACAAATTTATTTATTTCAGATACGTTGCTGGATACTTGGCAAAGGTTGTCATTGACAAGTATCACTGTGAAACTTGTACAGCTGATTTGACCTTGAAACCCGTAGTCCTAGATGAACCGAACCAGCTGTTGATCCTTTATAGATCATACGGAACGAAGGAAGGTATTTCACATTTGACCGCCCCTTCGCCAGTTATGGTTTCCATTACTGAAATCGTACTAAACTGTTTTCAAAAACACTTCCCAAGCTTCATGTGTAAAATAGGTGTTAAAAGTGCTCTTGTGGAACGTGCTGTAGTAGAAATTAAGAAGAAGAACCCAAAATGGTTTGATGAAATACATCCGTGCCTCGATCATCGTCGGTTCATTGTAAATTTTTTGGTGAGATTGAAAACTATGAAAACTGTTTTGTGGCAATCGAAAGACCTCAGAATGCCTAGATCTACGCTCTCTCGTTCCTCACCTTTTGAACAAAAACTTAAAACTGTTCAAAACTTGTAACTTGTCTACTTTGCCTTAAGAGTCATTTTTTGTTACAAAGCATAATGAAGAATGAACTCTCTCGCTGATGATTTTTTTTCTTGTGTGTGTAGATGGGTGGGTAGGTGTTTGTATATATTGCTGTCGTGTCTTTGTATGTATATATTATTGCATATTTAACGGCCCCTACATACATGAATCAATGATAATTTATCAAGAAAATTCTATTTATTGAATTTATTGATACTGGTGTCTGTACAGTATGTGTGCATTTCTGTGTGATGTGTTTTTTTATATGTTTGCGCTTGTATGCCGTTGTATTTTAAGAGTTGCATATGATCGATCTTATTCGTTTGTAGATGTCAATTCATCAAATTTACTTGAAAGCTATTCAGTTTATTTACAAAATTAATTATTGTATATAATGTAGTTGTATATATGAGGGGGGAAATCAAAATTAACAAAATAAAATATTACCGAAATTGAGTTAGCACAGGTCTCTAATAGTACTTTTTGCGAGGAATCCAAATTTTCAATTACTTTGGGTAAAAACTCACTCAATCATAACGAACAATGGCCTCAAAGGTAATGGATTTTTGACATAACCTGTCATGTAATTCGTAGGACTAAAATAATTTAAGCTTGATCTTTATTTCATTACATTTTTTGTCTATCTAAACTCATTAATTATTTTTTACTTATTGTTCTGGCTGTTATGTGTATTTTTCGTCTGCTGTATTTGTGTATTAGGCGTAACATTTTTACTTTTGTTGAAATTTTTATAACGAAAACTAAATGTCAATTTAACTTAAATTTAAATGTTTTAACGACATACTAATGGTTTTTCGTCTCTTAGAGCGATTAGTGCCTATCTCTAAGAGAACTTCTTATCCAAAAAAAGAAGTTCCCTGTTAAAGGTGGAAACTTTGACGCAGTAACAGGGCTTTAAACTAATATCCACCGGCACTCATTATTCATTATAAAATACCGAAACTGTTTTAACATAATTATGTTATGGAAGCTATCCAGTTTGATACTTTTTTTAACTTTCCCTGGGGTTCTTACAAATATATTAATACTATATTATAAAATATATTCTTATAAATATTTGGAAGAAAAATTTACTGTTTAGTTCAACATTATCGTTTTATGTGAATATTATGGTACCAGCCGGACAGACGCGAGATCGCGTTGACTGTTGAGGACGGGTGGGCCAGCGCGGCGCGGCGCTAGAGCGGTGGGCCGGCGCGAGGTGGGCCCAAGCCGAAGCGCTGTGAGGAGACAGTGGAATGTGTACTGCGTTACCACGCGGCGCGCGACGGTGGCGCGGCGAACCATCGGCCCACCCAACTAACTCGGGTGAGCCGAACTAAACTAAGCACGGAAATTCGCATGCGGCTGCCAATCTCTGTATTATATTTCATCTATGGTTATATATAGTGATGTAGGTTATAAAGTCGCCCCCTTTAACCAACATTTTAGGTTTTCCAACCTAGGCACAGTCCCATGAGGGCCAATTCAGAGACTATCTAGTGTACTTATTTGTATTGGAATAAGGTGATTATTTGACAATGTAAGGAATTTTGACTCCGACTCCTCTAAATTTTGTTAGCAACATAATAACGGGCTTTCCGAAGAAGCTCTTTCAAAGTCTCAGCAGGTCAACTAAAAATGTTTAGTATTGTTGCTTTTTTAAATTATTTGAGGAATAATCTCCCAACCCCCTTGTGCTTCTCAAATTTAACTAAGGCTTGACACCTATGCAGTTTTCACTGGATGGATTTTAATCCTTTCTTAGCTTCTAATTAAAAGTAGTGTCAGTATTTATCAGATATTACTCTCAAATTTTAGACATTATTAGGCATAACCGAATCTATTATCAAATTGTCATCTTTAAACTAATCAGGAAATACCTTAATTGAAGATTTGCTTTGACCTCTCACAACCAAACTTTATAACATAAATTAGCAAACATATTGCTATGTTGACATGTACTCACCAGCATAACAACGTCATCTTTGGTCTTGTTTGATCCCGAAACGGGTGTGATAGTAATTTCATTTCGATTCTTCTGTAACAAAAAATCAACTTCAATACTTCAGACCAGTAATGGCATTTTTTACAAAAAAAGTTTGTTTTCAAATAAACTAAAAAAAAGTTTTCAAGTAAACTATAAAGGCTTTTATAGGGGAAGCATATGGTCCAGTCATGTGTATTTTTGTCATGTGATCAATGATGTCAAGAGTCAGTGTGTGTCAGTTTAATGCTTTTGTCAAAGGTTAGCAACGTGAAGTAAGATAGGTAGCGAGATGCTAGATTCACTGAATAAACTTAAAAAAAGTGACTGGGACGGTGGCGACGTCCTGTAATCCAGCTACTTGGAGGTCACGAATTGTGGATAGTTATAAGCGACGGCTTGTGGATGCGATATTCCCTAGTGAGGATTAACGCCCACACTAGTGAATACTAGTTCATCCATAAAGACCATCCTCATGATTAGACCAATTCGTATGTATGAGGTTGAAATTGTGGTTCGGATCCCACGGTAAACTGTAGGTCCCTAGATATCATTGGCTGTTGGGCTAATAATTAACAGTCCTGCTTAAGGAGAATGTCGGCCTTAGTCAGTAACAAGACTACAAGATCGCGCCACAATCATCCTACACTCATCTCTCATCCATATTCAGGTTAAAATACCCACTATGTGAGGTCCCTGTCTCAAAATAATGATTTAGTGGACTTTAAACTGACATTAAAGTTTTATTATTTATGTTTTATTTGAACATTGTTAAGTTGGTTTTAGGTGAAAGGTTAAAAATATTATAGGTTTTTATTTAGAGTAGAAAGACAACGAAATAAAGAGTTGTGTGAATATCACCAAGTTACTATAATCTTGTTAAGAATTGCAAACTTTCACAGTAATTCTAGCCTAATGTCTACCACAAAATATTTACAAGTAATTGCACAAACTAGAAATTCTCTTGCTTCCTACTCTTAATACACTATTAAAAATACTATTGTAGTCTACACATTGCAAAAAAATCAAGCAAGTCAGTTTTGATATTGATGAAAAATCAACTAATACAATTACAGTACTCTTAATTGTTTACGCTGTTTTAATGCAGTTCCTTCAAGAGTGTATTTTAAGTGATTAAATAACATCATCACATATAATTGCTCAAAATGTTACAATGGCTTCTTTATCAATTATACCTGACCAATCCAATATTGCGAATATCAGTAATCACCTAAAACTACACTTATTAACAGTTGTATTGATAATGCGTTAAACTAGATAATATAGAGTAATAAACATGTGTTGATTTTTTTTTAGCATCCACTGTCCTTCACTATGGGCCAATAGGCCTGTGTAGTGATCAAGACAGCAAGGTACCGTCACAGCACTAAGTCACATAGGCTAACCAGAGGTGACCGCTCATGATTGTGCGTGTAATTTCGTTTCCCGCTGCGTGTTATGTCGGGGACCGTTGTGTCACTGACTCTAATATATCGGTCACGAGTAGTGATCTAGGTAAGTCGGCATAACCACTAAACTGACACTTTGATATATTTAAAATGTTAATTAATGTTGAGTTGAGAGTCAAGACATGTAATAATTCAATGTATTATTTTGCTACATCAAGAATAACTATGTACGAGATTTTTACCCATGAATTTCATAAAATTGCTAAGAGGATTTTGCACATACTTGTAATGAAATCTTTAGATCATTTTGTAAGGAAATTTTACCAAACATATTATGTTTGGTAAAATTTGTAATTGCTTTGTTATTAACAATGCCAAAGTTAAGAAGTTTTTACTTTTCCATCAAATGTTTCCCTTCCCTATGTAAGAAACATCAAAAAGAACAACTTAGGATTAAAAACTAACTTACCTTTGAAGAAGAGAGTATTTCCGAGATGTTGACTCCTCGCTGATGCGGAGGCGCGTGGTGGTGGGGGGGTCGGAAGGTGGGGGTGGGAGGCATCGGGGTCGAGGTTGGGGTCCTCTCGGGGGCGGTCAGCAGCCGGGCGAGGGTCGGTGAAAATGTCGTAGCCCGAGGCCCGGGAGCAGACTTGGTCAAGATGCCGTGTAGCAAGGAGGAGTGTGGCGGGGGGGCGGGTGGAGAGTGGGGCGCCGGAACGGGGTGAAGCGTCACCTCTGGGTAGGGTGGGGGCGGGTGGCGGGGGCTTGTTGGGCTGGGACATCTTGGCGAACTGGACCAAGGCGTCTTTGAAACTCAACCCTCCGGAGCCAGGACCGGTGAGCATGTCCAAGTGATGGCCGCTGCGCGATGAGTCGGCACTGGAGGGGCGGGAGTTCTCCTGGCCTGCGGGCAGTGCACACTAGCGATCAACATTCATGCAATTCAATTCAAAATATCTTTATTCAATATAATGTACAAAAAACAATGTGCAAACACTGTACAATGACAGACTGAGACATACAGGACAGTATATTTCAATTATAGCAAATTTTAAATAAACTATACAACATGTCTTATTTTTACAAACAAAGTTATTATTTCATTAATAAATTTAATCAGTATCAGCTGAAATTTTTAGAAACTTTAAGGAATTGTAAACGATCAATGTAAAGGTAATTAGCTTAGTATGATTATAGTCCTTTAAGGCAAGCTACATTTTCGTCTAGCCTTTTCTCAAAATAACATGGCACAGATATCCCTCCTGCTATGTTTTTTATATAACCTAAACTATAAAACTTATTCCATAAAATCTAGCTCACCATAAACATTATTTATCCAAACAATCAAGTTACTTAGAATTTTCTTTGAATTTTGACAAAGTTTTATTTGAGAATTGTTTATTACAGAGGTCTCTTCGGATAAATTTGGCTTACAGAAGTAACATCGAGTACAGGTACAGTATTGTGACAGCAAGCAAATGTACCTGCATCACTGACTAGTTGAGACCAGTGTGCGAGGGTTACGACTTGCTGAGGTTTGGGGCGTAGAAATAACTCTTTGATTTATGCAGGTAAAGTGCAAATTTAATTTCATTAATCGGTAAAATTCCAGTAATAGAAGTTTTTTATCTCTTAAACTTAGAAATAACTGTAAAATTAGTTGGAAGTATGGTTTATTTTTTGACAAGACAGGTTTTTCCAAGGAGATAATTCACGTCACAGAAGTTCTAGAAAGCGATAGGCGGTAAAACTCTGGTTACAACACTCACCGATGAAGGGCGGATTCTCTCTGACGTGAGACCCCGAGCCGAGCGCCATGTTAGCCATGCTCATCAGGGCGGGGCTGCCGGATATCCGGGTGTTGACGGCGGGGGCCCCCGATGTGGGGCCGGACATGGGCCCAGGGCCTGAATCCGGGCCCCGCACCCTGCGTCCCCGACGGGGAATGTTCTCCGGATGTCGTGACCTGCGGAAACATGACGATTACAATCTCCTCTTGCGAACACATGGTTACGTCTTAATGGTAATTCACACTTGTCTCACACAAAATGTTATTTTAAAATGTCGTGGTCTACCCACCTCCAGGATTTAAGAGCTACGCAAAGTTGTGATTGTGAATGAAAATTTTGACTATTGTGACAAAAGTATTTGACCAAAAAATTCATTGTACTTCTACTAATACAATAAACCTGAAGGTGGATAGTTTAAGTTCAAATTATTTTAATGTACGGGATTTTAAAGATTTCTTACAAAACTCTGTACTATTTAAACTGTTAAGATAAACGTGGACATTTAAAACTGTTTACACATTTAATCTGTTTACATCATAAACTAAAATAGTCATAAAATTGTAACAGAAGTAATGGAAGTGATTTATTTTGCTTTTATATATTTTTTTGCAACCCAACCCAGCAGACCAAGGACAGATTTGTGAGTATTTGTCAATCAAAAGCAATTAATGTAATGGGTTTATCTTATGCTAAATAAAATAATGGAATAACTATCAGACATACAGCACAGAAGCATTTAACCTTGGAAAAAGACTGTTACTTTTAAAATTAGTGTTAACAGCAAACATAAACTCATGCCAATGAATATTCAGTAATCTCAAACATAAATTCTTAAAAATAACAGATGATAAATCCAACTTCGTAATAAATAAGTAATGGAATATTAGTACATAATGTATACTTTTATTTGTACATAGCAAATTTCATGTGAAAATCGTACTGATTACTATACTGTTCAATAATATAAAAATGTACAATGTAGTTATTGGTGCTTTATTGGTTGCTAATAAGACATAATCTTTTAACACAACACGTTTAACTTTGTAATATTCTGTTCTCTTTAGTCATTTTGAAAAGTGTGCAAATTTATAATGTCATTTATAAAGACTTTAGATTGTTCTTTTTTTAACTTATTCTTTAAGCTGGTAATCCAATTAATTGCTGTCGGCTGAAATTTATTCAAGGTCTTCACGACAAAAAATATAATGAAATAAAATCCAATCAATATCAGTGTCTGCCACAAAATTCATTAAAATAACCCAGCATTAATTTATATATGATCATTTATAACGTTAACTGTAAAATGTTGTAATTATTGTTATTCCTGATTTAAATGTCCTAACCACCCATTAAAAAAATTGTTAGCTAAAATTTAAAAACGCAAATACAAAATTGTTTATTATTAAAAGAAAAGACTTTATTTGCAAAGATATTGGGTAGGTTAGGACGGTATGTACCTATAATCCGCGATGATGGATTTAACATCAAGGATTGGCCCTTGCCTTCCTTCTCCGACGACCGGTTCCTGGGGCCCCGGCTTGGGCAGGATAGGTCGCTGGGGCCGCGGGGGCATGCTACGGGGCTCAGGCAGGCGGGGCGGGCCCCGGCCGTATGGGCCCTGACCAGATGACACTATCGGAACCATCATCAGGCCGCCGTTGTTGGTGGTGCTGCTCGACGAACTCGGGGGCTGGTGAACATTGTTGATGTTGATGACTTTCGGCTGGAAAATGAAAACAGATTAGAATTTGAAACCAAATTCAATTCAAAACATGAAATTGCCATGTTCTACTATTAAAGTAAATCAGCTCTCAAACACGTGAGATCTATTTGAAGCTTATTTTTATAGTTCGGGTCGCCATGGAAAGTGTAGGATAAAAACACAATCCATCCATATTGGGTAGGGTCCATAAATCACAGTTACATGTACAGTAGCAAAATGTAACTGAAACATTTATGTTTAAAACATCTAGCAAAAACTTTTAAAACATTTTACAAAATTTGAAATACAGTTTATCTGGGATGTGCAAATGTAATATTGCAAACTTGGCGTTCTCATACTTAACTCTGGTTTAGCCTACTTAACCGATCACCGCTCTATTGGTCGCATTTATTTGAGCACAAAAAGATTGTTTTTACCCAGATAGCAAGGAAGCTTGAATCAAGCCTTGACTTTCCCTCGATTTTTAATTGCAGCGTAAGCCTTGAATTTGAGCATCTATTCGAGTCCGATTCGAAATAACCAAAGATAATCAAGGCTTGAATTGTTTCTCCCTTTAATGTCAATGTAAGCCTTGAATTTAATCATCTAATCGATTCCGATTCGAAAGCACCAAAAAGTTAAAGAAGGCTTGAACTTACCTCTCCCTTCAGTTGCCATGTAAGCCTTGAATTTGATTATCCAACTAAACTCAATTCACGTTTACGAATCGAACTCGAATCGATACCGATTCACGGCACGACGTCCCGACCAATCACAAGCCGTCCAACGCTGTCCCACAATGCAGTGCGCGGCTCCCAAGGATCGATTTCTCTTCGATTTTGTATAGATTTTTCGGGACGAGACGGGCCAACGCCATTACTTTCTTACCAGACTCCGAAGTTATCGGATGTGTATTTTACTATTCCGATTTTTCAGTAAGTTTTTTGTCTTGTGTTTATTCAAGCCTTTAAATTTTTTATCCTCTTCAAATCTCTTTAAGTCTTTTTGTTCTTCTGCAGCTGATATTACACATTAAAGTGGAATAATACATTGCGTGGTTAGTGTGTAATTTATTTAGTTTAGTTTAAAACAGAAATTAGTTAAGTACAAATTAATTAGATTAACTACTTAAGTAGGGGGAGTATCTCGATTTTTAAATTATTTGTAGGCCTAATTTGTGAAATTGAGCTAGGCATATTCAGTAAGTTTATTCCATATTCTCAGTAAAATTTAAAAGTAATTTTTTTATAAGTTCTTTTTTTTAGTAAATTTTTGATTATGTACTCAGAAACTCCGTTTTAAAACCCCCGATTTAAAAGGTATGAAATGTATATATGACTCAAACACATACATACCTTTTAAAACGGTGGTTTTAAAACGGGGGTTCTGAGTACATAATCAAAAGTTAACTAAACAAAGAACTTATAAAAAAATTACTTTTAAATTTTACTGAAAATATGGAATAAACTTAAATATGCCTAACTCAATTTCACAAATTAGGCCTACAAATAATTTAAAAATCGAGATACTCCCCCTACTTAAGTAGTTAATCTAATTAATTTGTACTTAACTAATTTCTGTTTTAAACTAAACTAAATAAATTACACTAACCACGTGATGTATTATTCCACTTTAATGTGTAATATCAGCTGCAGAAGAACAAAAAATGTTGATTGTGTACTCAGAAAACCCCCGTTTTAAAAGGAATAAAAATGTATGTATGACTCAAAATGTGCTTCAAAAAGACTTAAAAGAGATTTGAAAGAGGCTAAAAATATATAAAGGCTTGAAAAAGACTTGAAAATCCATTGAAAAAGGCTCAAAAGAGACTCGAAAAAGACTTGAAAAAGGCTTGAAAGAGGCTCGAAAAACACTGGAAAAGGGCTCGAAAGATACTTGAAAAAGACTTGAAAAGAGCTTGAAAATATTTAAAGGCTTGAAAGTGACTTGATAAACCATTGAAAAAGGCTCGAAAGAGACTCGAAAAAGACTTGAAAAAGGCTTGAAAGAGGCTCGAAAAACACTGGAAAAGGGCTCGAAAGATGCTTGAAAAAGACTTGAAAAGAGCTTGAAAATATTTAAAGGCTTGAAAGTGACTTGAAAAAGAATTGAATGAAACACTTGATTCGAGTTGGAATCGATTTCACATCGCGGTGACTAAGAGCCTTGAATCAAGTTTGAATCAAGTTTTCAGGCTCGATTGGTAAGGTTTGAATCAAACTTTCAAGCCTCGAAAATCAAGCTTGAATCAAGTTCGAATCAAGCTTTTTTTGCTATGTGGGTACACCTTGAATTTTATCGACCGAGTTAAATTTAATCAGGCTAGTTTGATAAAACATTTCTAGGAATCAAGCGACACAGAGGGTATATACAGTAAACCCTCCAAACGATTAATGATAGCTAGTCACTCCTCATGACTCCGACGCCTTCATAGGCACTTACAATGTTCAACTATGTGTCAGGTTTAACTGATCACTCCGCCTAACCCCGACGCTTCCGTAGGCATTTACAACGTTCAACGGTGATCAGGTTCGCATAACTCCGACGCCTTTGTAGGCCCTTACTATGTTCAACTGTGTGTCAGGTTTAACTGATCACTCCGCCTAACCCCGACGCTTCCGTAGGCATTTACAACGTTCAACTGTGTATCAGGTTCACTCCGCATAACTCCAACGCCTTTGTAGGCCCTTACAATGTTCAACTGTGTGTCAGGTTTAACTGATCACTCCGCCTAACCCCGACGCTTCCGTAGGCATTTACAACGTTCAACTGTGTATCAGGTTCACTCCGCATAACTCCAACGCCTTTGTAGGCCCTTGCAATGTTCAACTGTGTGTCAGGTTTAACTAGTCACTCCGCATAACTCCGACGCTTCCATAGGCCCTTACAATGTTCAACTGTGTGTCAGATTGACTCACTAGTCGTTGTTTGTCTAGTTTTTACGCATCACGATCATCGACATTTGACAGATCTTACAATATTTAGACCTAATTTCGGTGCAATTGTGACTGCTGTTCTGTGTTATGATTAAACTACGATTTCCAATTGGTATTTTTTACTTAAAATGGAGTTTCATCGCAAACGTTTTTTCTGTGGTCTTGACCAGTAAATGGCGAGAGTAAAGTCAACTAACTTAGATTAAACTTGAGAGTGCCTCAGTCCATAATACAGTACATCTAATTTGTGCAGTTTTACCGTTGTAAAACTTTTATGTGATCTCAGCTCTGAATGAGTCAGATTATGGTTTATTGAGGCCAGATTTATACTAAACTACGGTATGTCTTTTGACAAAAAAAATCTGACCTTGTTGCTGATGTTGTTGGGATGAGGTTCTTCTCTTATTCCATTTTCTGATAAAACACTTGCTAATCTTCTCCTTCTCAGCAGTCTTTCTAACATTTCTTCCTTAAGTTTACGCAACCTCAATATACTGAAAAAAGTTAGGGATATATTATTAGTCGACATTTCCAATATTGCTAAAGAAAAATCCACTGATGTTAAATGTTTTTCTACATCTAATATGGGCATTTTTGCATTAGCATACAAGTAAATCTATATATAATTCTGTACGCGAATCGGTCCCACGAAATATTTCTAGTTAGAAAAAGGATAGGTAACGTATGGTCGCTTACTTTACAGCTTGAGGGCCAAGAACCAGAAATACGAGCAGTATTAAAAGGTACCGAGGATCCGCCCCATTAGACATCAAAGTTTCAATGTTAAACTAATGGCAAGAAGATTTTTAGATCTATATATGTGATTAAGCAGATGATGCAGAGAATATTTTTTCATTATAAACTCAGCTGTTTTTTGAGCATATTGTGAGTTAAGATAACCAGTTAATTGTAAGAATTTCTAAATTGGCAATGCACTATAGAAAAGAAGGAAACCCCAATTCTTCTTCATGACCCCATCTAAGTCATTAACCCAGTAGAACTGGAGGGTGATGTTGTTCGCGTCCGCAGCATCCCATTAAAGTTGCACGTACTCCCCGGGTGATGCTAAACGAACAACAACTTTGGCAGCTGAACTGTCACATACAGTGATCTCTCAGCTATGCCAGCTGCCAGACAAAATCCAAACGGCCCTTTCCAGAGCCAATTTAGAAATTTAGGCTGTGTTTTAAATGTTTGTCATTTTTTATTTTAGTGTTTAGATTTTTACTTATACTGACTCAGGTGCTCTGCACCGCAGAATTTATTTATTATTCTTAAACCATGGTGGCTGGCTAAATGAGCCATACGATATATATATATATATATATATATATATATATATATACATATACCCGGCAGAACTGACATTGATTTGGAAATGTGAGAACTGACTCACAGTCTTTTAGACCAAGTTTTAATAAAATACCACATATATTGAAAAATCGGTATTTTATTTTTCAAAACCAATTCACGTGTCTTTCTTATTAGTTGTTTTAACATTTTACACTGTAAAAAAGTGTTTACATAATTTATGTGATGTATGATTAAAAAAATATAGTTTTTTACTTTTATCAAAGATTTTTGTTTAGCCTACTTAGTGGAGAAGGAAAACAAATTGATTGAACTTTAAACATTTATTAACAATCTATTTGTCACGCAAAATTAAATTAATTTCAATTTAAAAGTTTCAATTTACATATTTATTGTTTAAAAAAATAATACAATTTTTGGCAAGTCAATGAACTACACAATTATATTTTATTGATGATGAGAATTGTAAGGAAAGAGGTCTATCGATCCTATTGCGTTCCTCTAAGTCCATGATTTCAAGAATAAACATATTTATACAGGAAAAATGATTTAATTACAAACAAGTCATCTGATAAAACTGTAACAAATTTAGTACACGAGAACTGACACACGGTCAAATGCACCATTTGTCCCGTGACGCCGGAGCTGACTCACGGCCGAACGCACCAGACTTCTACAGAATCATCCATTGCACTGGCTGTACAAGTTGGAAAATGATGGGAAGTGTGTTAACAGGTCTTGAAAAACAAAACTCCACAGATTCTTTTTTGCTCACTGATCATAAAATGGTTTGTCCCTTTAATTCTAACCGTATAAGATAACGTTTCTTTTTTTTAAATTGTTTTAAAGGTGTGTTCTCAAGCTTTTAACAACAAAGCTAAGACAATGTCATAAGTACAATAAACTTGGTACCTGTAAATTATTGTTTCTAGTTGAAGTTGCAAATAAACAATCGAAATAGTACATATGTAGAAGTACCTCTTGAATGTTATTACACAGCTTATGACTTAATTATGGTCTATATTAGTTTGTCCCATGAGCCTACCTGTTCCATTCGAGCTCCTTTGCCCGCAGTAGCTCCCCCAGAGCACCGATCTCTCGCTGCAGTTTGTCGGCGGCTCGGTTCATCTCGTCAACACTCTCCGTGCACTCATCCACGTACTCTCGTACCAGCCTGTACATCAAAATATTTGTTGAATACAACAGCACAGTAAATCAAGTAGACAATTTGACAGCATAAGTTTATTTGTAGGTAATGAAAGTGGTTTATAGTTGTTAGAAATTAGTCTTGATTTACTACGGTGATTTAAAAGGAGGAAATGCTGTGATTTTATGATTTTACATAAAAATTGCCTGGGCAAATTATCTTATCCTTCTACTAAGTACCAACAATAACTTTCACATGCACACAACTAATTACCTCTCAAGTCAAGGAAATACAAAAATTAATTCATTGACTCGAAATTTAATGGAAGAGTAAAATTCAATTTGCAATTTCATAATAATAATAACTTCATTGGGTGTGATCATGAAGTACACATTTGTCTCAATTTAAATTAGTTATCTTTAAGTCTAGTTGTTTTACTTCCACATCTCAGTGTTATCTACTGACCTGTGTAAATCGAAACACCCTAAACTAGTTTATGTCATATCCAGTCTAGCTTGCCCACTGTCACAATATTGTATAAATACGTTATTTTTTTATGTAGAATTTGATAAAAAATTACCTACTGTATGTAGGCTAATTCAAACTAATAGCACCTATTCACAACTCAAACTCATAAACCCCTGAATTTGAAGGCAAACGAAGGTGGACTGGATGTCTGAATTTGTTGTTTTCATAAACAATCAATAGCCCTTATAAATACAGGAGAATCTCTAGTCTAAACTGACCCTCCTGGGACAAGAACAGGCCATTAATGTGCCAAATTTACAATAGTTGATTTAACCTTGAAAATGTTCTTTATAAAACAAAAAAGTTACAGTGACTCTCTCTCTCTCCCACATAAGATTATCTGTAAGTTTCTAATTTACCTTTCTCTCTCATCTTCACCATCGTCGGGTTCCAGTCTCGGCCTCTTGCTCCCCCCATCGCTCTCACTGCTCGAGTTCTCCCCCTCCCCTTCAACCTCGGCTAAAGCAGCACGCTTCCTACTCTGAAATAACACAACAGATACGATAAGCACAATTAATTGCTCTAAGTGCATGTAAGTGGAAGTCATCCTAATACAAATACAAAGTCTTTAGTGCTTACACATTTTGTCATAGAGCAATCAATGTTCATAAAGAAACCTAAAATAATTTTTCTTTTTTTAATTATGGCCTTAAAACAATGAAACAATGAAAATCTTTTTAAATTTTAACATTTCAATTTTTGTTGTTAAAAAATTATGAATGATACACTTTTTTAATTTTCTTGGTTAGCCTATTTTGATGATTTTTTAAATTAATTTAATTTATAAAATATTTTTTTAAATTTCAGATAACAGTACAATGAAGTTTACTATCTTTACAGAAGTTTTATATTTTCCTACACAACTTTTCCAGAAAATAGAGGAGAACAGGGTACATGGCCCCCTCTCTTCCAACGGTCCGTCTGTCCATGGTGAAAAAGAAAATCTCATCTAACCTGAAGATTTCTTTATGTTTGATGGTTAAGCTCTTCCTCTTAAGTTTAAAAGGTTTTATTTAAACGGGCAGTTATAAAGACACCAAAAAATAACTGAGTGTTGTTACAAAGTTAAAGTTTAATAGGTACGGTATTTAATAAGGGTTTAAGAAATTTAAAACTTAGTTTAAATATAATAGAATCTTAAAAAATAATAATTTAATTAGAAATTACTGTTGTACTTTGATTGCCATAGAAAGTCGATCCCTCAATGTAATTTACTTATATTAACACGACACACAAAGAAATGCAATTGCATTTGTTACTCACAAGTGAAAACTTTTGAAATAAGCATTCTACAAGTGGTGGGAACATAAAGTTTTGTATCTCATTTTAGAAAGCATAAAAACAAATTAAGCAAAATAAAAAGGTATTTCTACCACATGAACATGTACATAGGGGTTTTAAAATATCAAGGTTTACTGTTTAGTTCAAAACCAGTGACCTAACTTATGTTTTACTTGAAGCTTGATGAACATGAAAAACTTTGGATGCTGAGTCATCAGTTAGAAAAGTCACACTGTCTTCCTTTACTCTTTACACAGCAGATACCAATTCCATAAGAAACTTGGTCGAGCAAAGGTTGATCATGAGACAATCAAGAGGCAAAGTCCACTTGAATATTGTTTATTTCATCTGATACTCCCACCCACTCAGCACTGCAATGAGAGTTGCATGGTGAGGTCAAAGGTCGATGAATTCGAGACCATCCTCAGACATGATTTCCCACAGCATGAAATTAATTAAACATTTTGGATTTATACAAGGAACAATGTAAAAATGTTATCAAGCATTAGTACCAGGTTAACCGCTCGTTGATTTTAATTCTGTTTTGATATATAGTGTCATGGTAATACAGCTATTAAATTCTCCCCAACAACCAACTATACCTCTTCCCAGTTTACAGCTGTTTCAAAAAGTTTGCGTACTGTAGCATTAAAGTTCCTTTATTTTTGTATACCTTTCTTCGTCATTAACAAAATAGCAAAACATAAGACCAATGTTCAAAATTACGATTTTTAAATTTCAATTTCGACAAAATTCGATTTTTCCTGGGATTGAGGTCTTTTCTAAACTTATTTTTGGGCCAAAACACTCTTAAATGCAAAGTTTAAGCAAAATGTACCCGCTAGATTTCAAGATTGTGGAACACACATCCCTTCAGACATTACTTGTAATATAGTATAGGATTTGTAGCGAGGTTATCTTTCAATTCTTCAAGCAAAGAAAAGAATCATATAAAGTTGCTGTAATAAAAAGCTCCTCTAAAAATTATAATTTGTTTACAATCATATAGGCTAATAGGCAAGAATGTTTCTTTTCCTCCTTTTATCTCAGCTTGTGTGCATCCCATGCATACCGTAAGAACGGTAGTGGCCAGGTAGATGTGCAGAATCCCATTATAATTCAGATTGGCCTAAATGACTACGCTCTATAGACTTCTCAAAATTCAATTTTAATCTTTAGGAAGAAGGGTGATTGAATAATTAAGGTGTGGTTACACCAGAGGTTGAAAATCATAAGTTGTTGACTGACTATTGCCATATAGACATGCCAATAAAAGTTGTGAACTTTAGGTTGTTAACCTCAGGTGTAAACCTGTAAACGCACCTTTAGACCAGCTGTTGTAATAAGTTAACAAATGATATCATATATGAAAGAACAGATATTTCAGGTAGGCTATCAATATATTTATAAAACTAATTCTGTTCAATCAATAAAAGTTTTGGTCAAATTTCTAGCAATGCGTGATCTGTTGTACTGAAATAATAGACAACTAGAGACATACCTTACAATGCCTTATTAATGCAAAATTTTATGACGGATATCAGTGCAAGCATAAATTTGTTTCAACAACTTTGGAACTGTAAACTGTATTCAATGTTAGGAAATTATGACTGTTTTTATCACTTTGCACATTAAGTGTTTATATATGACCTTGAAACATTTGATAAAATTACCTAGGTTTATCTTATCTCAAGTCCTTTATAAGAAACCACAATGAAATCTCCACTTTAATCTTACACCTAAAAAGGACACAATACAGGGTGTCTAGTTTATTTCTCTTTCAAAATTCAAGACTAATTCGAGACTTTTTCAAGACTTCTTTAGTTTTTTCAAGACTATTGCCCTACTCGACATATTAATTTCTATTTTACATTTTACAAAATTATTTATATAGTTGCCGCTAACATATTTGTTTTAAAATGGTATACACATACCCTCTGTCAAGCTGCTCAAATTTTATTGTTTAATATAATCATTACATGTTTTGCCGAGAATACGACATTGTCAAGTGATACGAGAACATACTATCCATTTAAGGATTGGTCAAGGATCAAAATAGACAAACTGAACTGTGTTTGTGATATGTTTTGTCTATTTTAATCCTTAAGACCAATCCTTCGATGGATAGTATGTTCTTATATCACTTGACAATGCTGTATTCACGGCAAAGCATGTGGTGATAATATACAACAACAAATTTGAGCTGCTTGACAGAAGGTATGTGTATACTATTTCAATCTTCAATAGCAGTTCAGCGGCTAACAAATTTTAGTCTTCAATAACAAATCAGCGGCTAATACAATGAATCTTAATATTTTTTGAAAAAAAAAAAACAAGACTATTAAAATGAAACTATAAAATTCTAACTTATTAATAATAAGCAATACTAATTCTGCAACAACATTGAAAATTAAAATGGTTTGAATTAAAATAATGCACAAGTGTGTAATTCTATTTTTATTAAATACTAGCTGTGTGCCTGTCCTTCATAGGGCTGTTTAGTTTGTTATGAAAATAAATAATATAAATAATTCCACAGATTCAATAGTGATATCAATTTATATAACACATAAAAATTGCATATATTTGTTAACAATTAAAATGTTGCTTCTCCTTATTTTTCTTTAGCTTGTAGGCCAATGATAGTTAACACTATTTTTAGGCCATTTTTCAGCATACACCGAATCAAGAGTCCATACCAGCATCCCCGCACGGTGGTCATGAGAATTTACTATCTACAATCGCAAATGTTTTCATTGGGGATCATAAGCGTCTCCAGCTAGCAATCTTGATCGGCGATCACAAGCGTTTCCATAATTAAAATTTTTTATAAATTTCAAGACTAGATGGCAAATTTAAGACTAATTCCAGACTTTTCAAGACCATTGTAAAATTCAATACTAATTCAAGACTTTCCAGATTTTCAAGACTACTAGACACCCTGCAATATCAAAATTCTGGAGAAAATCGAGTTAAAACTAAATTGTAGTGTCCATGTTAATTGTCCTACCCATATTAATTTATCTAAAAAAAATCTAAGAGCAGAGGGTGATGTTTTTTAAATAGGTACACATAATAGGTCCTACCTGCAAAAATATGATTTTTTTTTTTTTAGTCGGGCTTACGGGTTACCATTGGCGGCAAACAGAATATATTAAAAGATTTAAATGGTAAGTTACACAGAACTATTTAAATTTATTTATTTTAAATTACTGTACCTATATTCTTTTATTATTAAAGTTCTAAGGGCTTTCTGACCTCATTGGAGAAATCTGTGAATAACGTTAGAAAGATAGTGTTTTGTAGCTGCTGAGCAAAAGAAACCCATTATCTTATAATTTACATTGGCCCTCAGGACTACACCTTTCAGGCTTTTAAATTTTCAATGCTCATCTTATGCGAGAACGGTAATTGATATGCTCATTATTATTTTGACAGCTTTTTTAATAATGAATGCTAAAAAATCAAAAACAGATACTGTATTTTAGTTTTTAAATATTTTTTTAACTGTTGTTACAGTATTTGGGTCTATATTAACTGAAAATATGGTTGAATTTCGACCAGTGGGTGAGCTCTAGTTTACTTTTAACTTACTTCCATCCCAACCTATGATATAATTCCTGGAGACTCTACTGAAGCTAGTACCAGTACCATGTTAAGTTTAATGCAACACTTTAGATGCTCTACTTCATTCTTAATCAAAGCAAAATATTATTATTAATGTGACAAGGCAACTATAGGTTTACTAAATATAATAAATTGAAGGAAACGAAGAAATGCCTCAAGATGTACATTTAGAAAATCATAGTAAGTTATAAAGGCTACCACCCAACAATTGGATTTTACAAAAATGAATACAAAATTGAAAATATTGAAGTAGTTGGTTTGCTAATAGGATCAAGAGGAACAATAGGCTTACCAAAATTTTTTACAGGTTTTTGGCAAAAATTCAATTTTTCTATATCAAAATTAAGTTAAATGAAATTGCGCAAACAGCAGTGAAACATTCAATAATAATTCTAAGAAATCATTTGTAAGTTATAGTTAAATTGTATGGTATTCTTTGTATGTATGCAATATGCAATGGCAGAAAGATGTAATTTAGGCTATTTATAAATAAATTATTTTATACTGTGGGTTGAATTTTTTGACCTACCTGACTGCTCGTGACGCTCTGACGGTCCTCTTCCTCACTGCATCCTCCACTGCTCTCCTTCGCCTCTGCCTCCTTAACCTCCTTCACTTCTTTTGTCTCTTTGGCATCCTCCTTATCCTCTTTCACATCCTCCTTAGTCCTACACCCTTCACTCACACTATTTTCTGCACTGTCCCCATTCACATTCACTGTAACACTTTGCTCCGCAGGTTTTGCACTTTCACTAGAGTCACTTTTCTCCTCCTTGACCTCCCCGTTTGAGTCTCCGTTGACCACAGGTTCAGTCTCTGTCTCTCCTTCTGCTCGGGCCGTCTGCAGCTCCGGAGACCCGGGTTCAGCCGAGGGGAGCTCGTCCTTGCCCAGTTTCAGCTCCATTATGGACGTCTTGGATGTGACCAGTTCGGGGGCACTTTCCGCAACCATCTCTGAAGACTTCTCACACTCTCCTTCCATTACATGCATCCTGTTCAGACTGCAACAAACAAAAGGAGAAATTACTTTGATTTAGTTTCTTTAATCTAGGCTATTGGGATCGTAAATTATGATTAGTTTCCAGTACTAAAAGGTTATAAGTGAAACTTTTTTATAGATAAATTCATCAGTGTTGGGGAAGTTACTTTTTAAAAGTAGCTAGCTACATTTTCAAAAAAGTAGCTTTAGCTACAATTTAAGCTAGGCCTACTTTCGCGATCCGGTCGTTTTTCTCTTGTGCTGTATAACCGCACCATTTTCACACTTACAAGTATAATTAAGCTTTATAGGCTTATTTATACACCTTATTTTGGTATTGTTCATAGTTTTATTTTTTGGGACTCTATTGAGCCTAGATAAACCAAATAGTGGTATTAAAATATAAATTGTCGAATAAAGGGATTTAAATCAGAGAAGTAAACAACAATATTTATTAAGTTATCCTCACAAGTTTATAACATTTTTCGTACGCCAACCACGGTAAGGTTAATGCTACCGTATGCACAACAAAATAAGAAGGACCAGCTTCTTCAGTTTTTCGCCAATCTCGCTTTTAGGCCAACTAATTGCCATTGCCATGTCAGATGAGATACGACAGAACCAGAACAGAAAAAGTATGAAGCATTCAGTAAAGTATTGAGTACAAATTTACAGAGTTCTGGAAGTAAACGTTCACATCAACATCAATCAACGTGGTTGAGGTTGAGGTTATGTTTTTAAGCCAGTCTCTTCTTGCAGTAACAATTAGGATATTTATTAGAACTCGTCGCGTCATTTCTCATTGCAAACATTCCTTTCCTGACCTGAGCGATCCTGGCGGTGCGCGAGCACAGTGCAATAGTTTTGTTTCTTTTGACTCTGAGTTCATTTTTGTTCAGTCTTTTGTTACTAATACAAGCGCATCAAGTGGCCAGCGAGCAAACGCAACAAGAGAACGAGACTGGTGGTTGCCATGTTGTGGTTTATGGTACTCATTTTGGACTGGAGCGTGATGATGGCAATGGATTGAATTTTTTTTTAACTTCAATTTATTTACAATCTGTTCAAATTGAGGAACAATAAGTAAATATTATAATTCATAGCACAATTACAAGACCAAATTAAACATGAGTTAGATACCGATCATCAGCGGTACTAACAAAAATTATGTTATGGGATAAAACGAGTTGGCAAATCAAGAACATTGTTTCTTTTTAGTCTATA
Source organism: Neoaliturus tenellus (assembly GCA_030545055.2). NCBI lineage: Eukaryota > Metazoa > Arthropoda > Insecta > Hemiptera > Cicadellidae > Neoaliturus > Neoaliturus tenellus. Next base: position 194,067,158 of record CM061534.1, on the reverse strand, counting down.
TATGTGTTGGCTATTGTCCAGAAGATTGACGACAACGTGATTTGGATGTGTTTCAAGTTTTCTTATGTACTTATCACTAAATTTTGAAACTTCTTCTGTTACTAAGGGTATGGCACAGTCATTATGAATGGTGAGGTTTGACACAAACCAAGGAGCTCGTAAGATGCTGGATTGAAAATAATCTTCGATCCCAACGATAACGAACGAAAAAACAAAAAACATAACAGCTGACTAACCATACAAAGGTTTCACTCGAATCACTCGCGTTCTTAATTTTAAACTATAAATTGTGTAATGTAAATTATTATGTTTTATTGAAACTATAGTAGAGAGAAAAGTAGCTAAATAATCCGCTACAACTACTCTAAAAATATAGCTCGACAAGCTACTTATTTTCAAAAGTAGCGGAGCTACACTAACGCTACTAAAAAAGTGGCGGCGCTACTGTAGCGCGCTACTCCCCAACACTGAAATAGATTTAAAAAGAATGTACAGTGTGTGCGGGTATTGGAAAAGTCTATTCGGATCATATACTGTCCGAGTCCTTAATTTATCTGACAAAATCATATTGAAATTTGACTTAACCAGTATTTTTCATTAATTACTATAACATCATAACAATGACAGAACAGTCGTCAGAAAACACTTAAGACTAAGAACTGTACTAAAAAAACTTAATCTTTTCTATAAAAAAAATAATTAAACGCACTAAATTTCACATTTAAACAGTCATCAAAGGCAGTATAAATGATTTTGTTAATAGGAATTTAGCATTTTCTGGAACTGTAAAGATGAAGAAATTTTTTAAGACATTAAATTTGCTACTGTATGTTGAAAACAGTGAGAGATAACTTCCAAGCATTATCTTCATTTCCTTAACTCATCCTTTTTATAGAAAAAATAGCAGCCGAGGATAAAAATGTGTTAAAACAATTAACTGACACCCTGGCTGGTGAAAATTTAAAAGTACTATTTATTTAAAGAATTGTAATAAATTTAAGGAAGATATGAAAAAAATGTATTTTGAAATTTATGTATCCAGTAATTTAGTTTTCGTTTGGCCGCTTTTCCCAGCGCAACTGATATCCCATTATCAGTCGTTCAAGGACCCTAGCAGCAAGGTCGTAACCCCCAGTTTTGCACATTTCTTTTGTTTCGCAAAATTCAAGGCTGCCCCCGTTGAAAGCTGGTGGTGACCTCGTTCGTCGTGTGACCTCGGATACAACGCACTACCCCCCTTTCTTACTGTTCACTGTCCTTCGACTGTTTTGGTCGAGTAGTGCGTAGTTTGTTGGATAACGTTGATAGCAGGTATCACTGATCTAGTGGGACGAGGGTTGCAAAACAGGGGACTATACACACTTTGACACGGGTACGCTCTACCTCGGCGTCAAAATCGTCGAGCGAGACTAACTGCCACTATACGCGGAAACTCACATTTTGGAAAATATATGACGGGTGATTTTAAATTTTGTTACTTTAATGCTTTTTTCGGTTTCAGTGTGAAATCGATCGGTGGTCTAATAACGATGTTTTTGAAATTACAGATCTTTCGCATCTCCCTTCTTGCATCGTTATCTATAAACTTTTTACCAATCTTATTGCAGATTCTTGTTCTTAAGATTATATTTTACTCACGTATCGACTTATTTTTTCTTAAAAGATTGTTTTTGATACGTTAAAACTTGATACAAAAACGCTTATTTCAACATTATTAGCAAGCACCCTGCTTAGTAATTTAAATTAATATCGAAATTTTAAGACGATATCGGAGTACAAAATTGTATTACGAAAAGAATGACACCAAAATATTTTAAATCGGTTTACAACTGGGGAGACAAACACGGAGATTCTAAACCCTTGCATCCGCGCGCGGCAGATGGGTAGAGCGCACCCTTTCTGGTGGATTTGAAGTTTTCCTCGTCGACCCCTCTGATGTTATTTTCCTGGTCCGTATAGTTTTGCTAAGTATCAATAGATAACGTGCAAAGAGAAAAATAAACCTGCGAATAAGTGGGTATGATATTTCCAATATTCCAATTACGTAGGCTGAGCTGGGACTCCACAAAAAGCTTTTAACCTGAGCTTTCTCACCAAAATCCTTGGCAAAGTCGATATCGGAGCAAAAGAGGATATACGAGAGGGACCAGCAATCTATCCTATTCACCAAACATCCTATATCCGGTATCAGCAAAGGGGTAGGAGGGGGGGGGTTCGTCCGCTTCTTCCTCCCTCCCCCCTCGTGCTGTCAACGTCAGCAACCCGATACCCCCTCCCCGACCCCTCCGCCACCACCAACTCCCATCACTTCCCGCGGGCTAAAGGTCAACCCTGCTGGATTCGTCGATAAAACGTCCGGTAGCGAAGGGGCGGTTGGGCCGCACTCAGACTGCAGATTATATTACGTAGATCAGGCAGACAAAATGGATTTTTCATTGATCCTCAGCGTTAGGAAGTTTTAGTGAGCAGTTTAAAATTGGTTTAACACATTCATTTTTTTTTCAATATAAAATAATGTCACATGTTTTCTAGCTGTGAGAGAACGTATCTCAATAGGTTTTATTTTACCAAAAAACTTCAGTAGAATCAGTGGCGGCTCGCCCATAAGGACTCCCGGACGCCGCCCCTCCTAAAGAATTGATTAAAAATCAAAATAAATAAACTAACAAAAATATTATTATGCGAATATTTAACAGAATGACAATTATATAGGTCATAAGTTGAAGATAGAAACAGATCGTACCAAAATAAATCGAAAATCGACGACGATTGTGTCTCTAATTCTATCGCGGCCGGCTCGGGCCGGAGCGACGGACGCCGGCCACGGCGTCCTAGCGCTCTTGTAAAATCAAATGGAGACGCGCATACGCGCAGCTCACTCACACAGGCACACCCAACGGCTGCTAATGCAACGCTCTGCCCGGCGCCCTAGGCTGCGCGCGCCACTGCTCCAGCCACTGCTACCAACCGAGCAGTGCCAAAAATGTGACTGTCAGTTCCCTCGCGATGCAGTCGTCCGTCTGGGTTCTGTTGTGCGTAATGTTGTACGTGTTGGTGTACGTTGTGTTGAAATAGTGAATTATATAGATTTGTGAGGAAATGTAAATGGGTGGCGTTGGAGATGAGCAACATTTACACCAGGTAAATCGTATAGTAGGTAATGGAATGAAAAAACATTGAATATTAGAATTACTTTGAAGAACCTGAGCCTTCTAAGGCCCAATTTAGTTATTAATCAAATGCAAAGTTGGACAAAAATAAAAATTGTTTTAATCAAAAGTGTTTTAGAAATTTATACAATTAGGTCAATTGGCTCTGTGGCTGTAAAATTAAAAACTTGTTTTTCTGTAACACTTGCTTGATTATAGGGATTCAGGATCGTGCCTTAACTGTTGGTTGTATTTCAGAGATTAAACATTTGAAATAAAAAGTTAAAATACATAAACGGAATTTGATGGAAGTACTTGGAAAGATCAACATTAGATTTGCGACATTAAATAAAATTATAGGCCTACAAAATGTCTTGAGAGATGCAGATTTTTATTTTTATTTATTTATTTTTTGCTGGATTTCGTTAAGCAAAATCATTGATTATGTATTCACAGTCAATGGCAAAATAATCCCACATTGTGATGTATCCTTTACAGTTAGCAAAACAATGAATTGATTGTATTAAGGCTTTCAAGTACGATAAAGAATTTAAATATGAAGTACAAAAAACAAGAAACTCCTCTGAACTGGATTAGTCCAGTGTGTGAATAATAGCGTACATGAACCCAGTCGTAAACATGGTTTGAAAACCGGAAATATATTGTTGCAAAGGAAGTGTCTGACATCTTAACATCCGGGGTAGCGGACCGCTTTCAATTCTAACACACCTGTCCGCGGCAAAACTATTTCTGATTCGTTTCCTCAATTCAAACAAAAGTCACGAAAAAGAAGTAGGCCTAAGCATTAAACGTATTCATATCAACTGAATAAAATTGACGGAAAACAACTGCTTGTTTTAGATAAATTTATTGACCTAAAAAGTCATCTCTGTTGTACATAACTGATACTCTGCAGTACAACAGATTATCAGTTATGTACAACAGAGATGACTTTTCGTCAATAATTGTGATTATAAGATTTTTAGGTTATATTGCAATTTAATTCAACTTTGTGATCGAATTATACCTGTTTGATGGAGTAACTATATTATTTATTGACATAAGAGAAGCAGACATTACTTATCTTCACTGGCGTAAATATAAATAAAATAATGATAAGAGCCCCTCCAGCGTCCCTAACCGCCGGCCGCCACTGAGTAGAATTTAATTCCTTGTTCACAAATCCAACTTAATGTTTACGACAGTGAAATTTTAAAGTAAAAACAAAGTGAAGTATTTTAAAAATTGCTTACATAAATAATTAATTTAATACGAGTTAAACAACGTCGATTTTCAAATTTAAGAAGTAGTATTTGTAATATTTCACTTTTGGAACTCTAAATTTCCAAATAATAAACACACATGCACACTCTACAAAAGAAACAAGAAACACGAGTTTATAAAGTGCATATCAAGAAGTTAAGTGTCACATAAATTCAAATATTATTACTACTGTATCATTATCTATATAATGTGTAAGTCAGTAGGTGATAACCTAGTCAGAGGTGAACAACCGTTGTATGTAAGTGAGCCGCGCCGCAGCCGCGCCGTAACCGAACCCATGACTATACTGATCAGCTGATTTAGTAGGTCGCTCAATCAGCTGTTGTATTAGTCAACAGAATGGCCGATTGTCTGAGACGCTTAATTCTCGTTCGTAGCTGAGAACCCATGCAATTTCTTTATCGTGTCAAATCTAAACTAAAAGGGAAAGCCCTCACTCATATGAGGACGTTTAGGGCGTAGCCCTTTGTGAATATTAATATGACAATAGTCAGACTTTCCTATTCTAAGCCTAAAGAACGAGTATACCAAATTTCAGCACTCTAGCTAGTCGGGAAGTTGGAGAATTAGTGATGAATGAGTGAGTCAGTGCACAGAGAAAAATGAAGTAGTTGTTCTATAACCATTGTTTAATTAGTTACTGGGATTTGTAGGTTAAAAATGGTTATCGTAAACACAGTATGAGTTGCAATAACTATTCGTTACAGTTATTAAAAGAATTATAAATTAGTTATTTATGATTAGTTGTTGTTAACATAGGGATTGTTGTAACCCACGAGAAAGTGACTGGTTATAATAACTGATTGAAATGAGTTTACCGTCACAGCTAGTGATGGCAAAATTTCTTGAAAAATCGATTTTTCGATATATCGATGTATCGAAAGAGTAAAATCGATTTCGATAAAAAATCGTGGACAAAAAATCGATGTTTTAAGAAAATCGATTTTTTATCGACGCTTTTAAATAATTGACTTTAAGTTATACCAGGAAGTAAAAATATAACCAATAAACATTTAATTAATACTTTTAATATGACAGTATTTGTAGTCAACGGTCACACCTTTGATTATATCATTGATTTTGTAGGTAAAATCAATGATTAATTTATATATCCTCTACGCATTTAAGGAATACACTACATTATTTGGTTTGAAATAAAACAGAGTTTTGAAAATAAAACATTATTTGTTTATTGAGAGATATATTAGATCGTAGACTAAAACAAAATGATTTAAATTACTTCAAATGCTGTAAGAGCTAAATTGCGTATAACATTGCAAGACTAAAATAAACACAGTTTTTGTTTTGAGCTATAGAATCAACATGTATTGGAAAGCTAGATAAACAGAAATTCATATAAAGTCAATGGAGTCGGGAATTTATATATGTTTTAACGTCATTCAATGACTATTCAAATATTTTTATAGTAAAAATTATTTTATTATCATTGGTTGCCGGTCTTGAACAGAACCGTAAAATCTAACCTTCGGTAACCAAGTCTCTATTTTTCAATTAAATTTTTATAACAGCAAATTTTAACAAAATTAAAGGATGAACCCTATTTTGAACTGCTTTGTATAAAACAGTATGACAGAGTATACATATATTTTGACTTTACATGATATTTTGGCCGATGCGAAATGAGTTTAGCGATAGTCATAGCAACAATCACGCCCATCTCTATCCTTTAGTTAACTCTCTACTATAAATGACCTTGCACCAATACGATATACAGCCAATACTTAGTTATTGACTTTGATATTTCGCTCTAATGCAACGAATTTTGTAAATTTATAGGCAAACTAAGGTTAGGATCTTAAAATATACTGTTTTAAAGGAGTAAAAACCGCCATTCTTTGTCATTTACCCAACCGATTTTTAAAATCGATATTTTTAGTAAGAAAACTCGATCTCAGAAAAATATCGTCTTGAAAAAATCGATGTCAAAAAATCGATGTATCGAATGGCAAAAATCGTAGCATGAATAGCAAAAATTTTTCCGAAAAATCGATTTTATTTTGCCATCACTAGTCACAGCCAACTCACGCATTTTGCGCGCCATTTCCTTTTCCATTCTTGACCTTCTTCTTCCTCCTCCAAATCTGAGATTGTGCGAGATGAAAGTGGTGACAGTGGTGACGGTGAGTGAATTGCTTGAAGTATGGGGATGGAAATGTGAAGGTAAGTTTCAGTGATATACTTATACCCCTTTTCAATTATCATGTACCTAGTTTATGATGAGGAATAAATGTAGTCAAATATACTAAAAGTACTTATAAAAACCTTATTAGACCATATCATCAAGACACATGGTAACTTACAGATCTCGACTGACAGTAGGCTGTATATTAAGTACCGTACTTAGCTGGTATAAAATAGCTACTTTACTGCATACAAAATCAATTAAACTAAGCCCATTTTACAGAAAGTTTGGTTAAGGATCTTTCTCTTTGAGGTAGGCCTCCCTTGCCCTTGAGTTGAGGTTAGGGCCTAAGTATTAGTGTGATGTTCTAGGTTATAAACCTTGTAAAGAATGAGTTGAAATAACCATTCGTAGTTAACTCAACTAATTTAATGGATTATTTCAACTTAAAAACTATAAGTTGCAATAACCAATTTTGTTGTTTAACCAACTAATTCAATGGGTTGTTTCAACTTCATTACTATGGGTTGTAATAACTACTTTAGGTCTATTAGTTAAACCAACTAATTTAATGATTAATGGGTTATTTTAACAGTTACGTTAATTAGTTAAAGTAACCAATAAATGTGGTTCTTCCAACTTGTAATTTTTAACTAGTCAAACTTAGTTAATTAATACACATTATTAGTTGTCCATATAATAACCCTTGATACTGGTTATAACAACTTATAAAAAAAGTTAGATCAACCAATAATCACTTTTCTCTGAGTATCATGTTCCTTGTACGCAGTACTTCATGTTCGTCGCGGAAGATCGCGCCACCATAAATTAATTGATTTGAAACACGCCTGTGCTGTGAAGTATATTCAACTTATATATAGACAAGCTTGCCACAATTTTACAGGACCCAAACCGGACTACCAGTATGAACCTCCCCCCCCCCCACAAACAAACCAGGTTATTATGTCCTAGAAAAATTGTAGAATCTCTTAAATTGATCCTTCTCTATTATATTGACCGAGAAGGAGTATTTCATGATATATAAAACACAAATTAAATTAAATCATTTGTATATTTTTTGTTTTACAGTACTCTAGCACTTGCTCAAGAGGTAATTCCCTACACCTGCAATGAACACATATATATAACAACATAATCGCCCCGTTTTGCCATGGATTCACATTTGAGTGCAGTTTGCCTATATCAATACGTCTGTTTCTCACACGGCACGGGTACACTGTAGACTTTCCCCTTTATGATCCTCCGCCTTACGGACGTCAAATTTCACTTTGCCTTTAAATTCTATTGCCATCTGAGGAATTGAGTCATCATGCTTAGTATATAATATGGGTATACTGATTCTTGCAATTTTCTGCCAAAGAATGTTTACTTTAGATTAACACAATACTATTTATTTCATATCAACAACAGGACGTATTTTTCTTCAATTTTATGAAAATTGAGACGAAAGCAAAATTAATTAATTGGCCAGGACACTAGAAAGAAATACCCAGGCCTATCCCGGACAGACCGAGACGTAGGTCTTTGGCAAGCCTATATAGATAATTTTAAAGGACAATCGGGATTTAAATAAATATTAAACTTAAAGCGGCAAGGATTCCGCCCGAACTCCCGCACCCGCTGTCGACCTAGCGATGATCTCGTGGACATGCGGAGCGGTCGCGCGTTTTAGTGTTTTCACCTCCCTCCAAAATGGCATTTCCGGCCAGCATTCCACCGTCCGACATTCCACTTCCAAGCGCGCTTCATTCCCAGGATTCCCCATCGTCTGGTCGGAAATCATTCCATTTCTGAAAATCCACTTTCTTCTCTGAGCTCTCTTCTGGTTGGAAATCTGGACACGCCTCCTCCTCTTATTCCCCAACCAACTCGTATACCCTATCGAAACGTTTTCGCTGACTTCGGCCTCCAATTCTGAGAATAACGAGTCTTGATTGTTGATGTTTTAAGTCGGAACCTCGCGGGGTAAAAAATATGAAATAATGAAAAATGCTTCATAAAAAATAAATTTTTGAGGTTTATAAAAATTTCGCACGATAATAAAACGAAAGTGATTTGATCTCACACACATATTTATGCGGATGTGTACAGATACAAAAGTTTTTGTCTAGCCTATTAGGCCTAATAATTTTTTCTTGACCTGCATTATTTTTTATAACAAGAATAGAATAGAATAGAATAGAATAATTTTTATTTCTCCAAAATAAATTACACACATTACATTTAGTATACACAAATAACACCAAAGATACAATTATTACAAATTATTTTAATAATAAGATGCCAGACCTGACCTTCGGTGTAAGGAGAAACATGACTTTCCTCCAAGGCATAGCCTGTTTGGAGGCTTTATTATAATTTGAAAATTATAATAACATGAAATGAGGTATCCAATTTTAGTATAGGCCCTATGTGCTGATAATGATTTAATTTAACGTTAGGAAATTCTTTAACCAACGCCTCATTGGGAATAAATACCATCAAACTAATCATATTTAGGGGAAGCGTTGAGTAGCCCTATATCGCAAAGCTAACAATCTCAAATAAATTTGCGTCGTTGCAAAATGTGAAGCAATTACATGCGAGGAACTTGTGTAATCTAGACCTAAGGGAGGCTTCGAGAATTTTTTACTATCCAAAACCTAAAACAATATCCGTTTATTCTAATAGGCTATGTAATAAATAATATGGACTACAGTACTTTAAAAGAAATCCAAAAGTACTAAATTCAGAGTTATTTTCATTAATTAAATCGGATTGCTTAATGTACAATGTTTAATTCCATCAAATAGTAGACCTACATAGTTCACAAATGTTCCAAATATTCATCTGCGTAGGCCGAGTAAAATCATCGCACAGATCACATAGACACGTTACATTTTGTTTCACATGGATACCAATCTTTTGGGAATGTACCGCACATAAAATTTCTTCCTAACGTAATTTTTTATCTAAAATGATGGTACAGAAACAAATATTTACTATGAGTAGGCCGAAATAATTAATTGTAAATAGACGTTTCTCGGGGCGTTTTAGCACTGTTTAGGCTATATTACCATTATTTTTATTGGGTGAATAAATTAAAATTAGCCTACTCTACTATGTCATACCGTGAATAAATGTGTAATCGTACAATTTAAATTAATCAGATTCTGAAGTAGGCCTAACAACAAAACAAAGAAACCCAACGACTTCTACAAATATTACCCTAGAAAAAAAATCACTACGTAACTTCCAACATTGAAACTAATCCACAAAATACACAGCATTCTCCAAAACAACTCACCCATGCTGGTAACTAACCAGTACCACGGACATGGTGCAGCCCGGTCTCGAAATGCGAAATGCGGCCGGTGCCGGTTCAGTCTGCGTGCACCACCGTGTGGGGTGGTCGGTCGGGGGGGGGGGGGGGGGGGGGGGTGTCGTGGATCCAAAATCGATGCCGTCGCGGCGGCAGTCCGCACATGCGTCGGTGGAGCCCCGTACGGGGCGTCGCTGCGTCACCCAACATTACACTGACTCACGACCGTTGTTTAGGTTATAAATATATAAACAGCTGATTTGAATCGCCAAAACAATGCGCAACGCGGGAGTAGTTGTGACGCTACTGGGGGAGGTGTTTTGGGTTGGAAATTAAACGGTTAATTGGATCTTTGATTGTACAACCGTCAACGATTACAATAGGCCCCGGGGACACAATATGCAGCCTAACTAGAGTATGTTCACTAATATAAATACCTTGAAGGGAATGTGGATTATGGAGTTTTTTTTTTTTTTTTTAGTTTCCCTTTGGAAGTTGGGTATGCCGTGATGTTAATTTATAGCAATTTAATAATATGATATTAAATATATTACAACTGGGGGAAGTTTTCCGCCGGCGACCTCTAACCGCCTTATACCAAATGACGAGTTTTCCACGGAAATTGCGGCATATAGTATTGGAAAACCCGGGATAAGAGAAGGAAAATTTAACTCATTATTTCTATGTCTTGAATATGATACACTACTCTAAATATTATAATCTGGATATGTTAACACCTCATCGTATTTCGATTATGAGCAAATAGATGTATTTTTAAGGGAAAATAAAAATAAAAACCTTGTTGATGAAATTTGGGTGTATACCTACAGTACCAGTACCTTCACCCATAGGGTTAAGAGGCAAGGCCTTTAATATAAGTACACAAGTAAGTTTCACACGAACAAAATAAAATTTTCAGACCTAACCATCACCTAGACCTCGTCGATGAAATTTCTATGTAATTTGTTGATTTATGTTTGCCCACTTATTCATAAGTAGGCCTACCTATGTGTAGGGTTGATGCCATGGGAGTTCCGAAAACAAATTCGTTGATCCCCAGCTAGTGAAGTAATACGCCAAATTATAGATTTTTCTGATTCTAACAAAGGGAATCATTTTTTGTTTACGGGGGATTTTTCTTCACAGCTGTGCCTCCAAGCAGCCCTCGTCGCCGTGTGAGGTGCTGCGGTGGAGGAGGTGGTGGCGTCGCGGGAGGGGACGATCTATTTTCGCGTCGTCTGCTCAGGCAACAACGGCCAAGGCTGGGGCGACCTCGGGCAAAGGTCAAACCGGCGACCTCGCAACCGCTTTTTGCCGTAACAAGTTACACTCCCGACCCGTTGTGAAAATGTAACTGAAAGACGGGATGTAACTCCCAGCTGGGAACGGTTGCCGCGGAACTGTAAAATCCATGGACCCCAATACCATTTACAAAGTCTCTTTATAAAGTGGGGGGGGGGGATTATGGCAGAATCATTGATAGCAAGTTAAGAAGAACTGTCATCCCAATATACGAGGCGACCGGAGGATATTACAGGCGGATTATTAATTTTTTTCGTATGGACTTAGTCAAAGGTTATGTGCCTTTAAAAAGTCAGCGACATTTCTAAATTGTATCTACAGATTACAGAGATAAATAATGTACTAAGAAATCATGTCTAAAATTTTAATAAACTATTTTTAATATAGGCTAGCTTGTTGAGTTTTGTGACTGGGGAAAAAATTAGGTTGTCGGTCGATACCATTTTTAGGCAATGGTTTTTTTTTTTTTTTTTTTTTTTTTTTTTTTTAGTACCTACATTGCTAAATGTATTCAAGAGGACAGTCAAACCACTCAAGTACTAACGGGATATGTTCAATGTTCAATGGTGTTATTGCACTCCCGACTACAGTAAAAGACGGCAAGTCAACAAAACAAGGCGTCAATAAAGAACGCTGAGCGAGCATTGAACTTCCGTTCTGCATCATGGCTTTCCCGTTTGTCACCCGGGGACGATTTCCAAGTAAACTACGTTCCGTCACAAGACAGCATTCCATGATGAATACTTATACAATTGTATATAAACACAAAATACAACATGCCGAGCCGGTAGCTAAGTTAGGAATACAATGATTTAAAAAATAATCCAAGCGGCTAGAACTACAGTATACAAAAAAAAAAAACCTGATATAGCTACGTAATTAGTCGTACTCTAGCCACAATATGAATCGGTAAGGGAGAGGAGGTTTAAATCATTCACACTCCCTTCTCTCTTAACCACCACCCAACCCAGTTTTTTTTTTTTTTTTTTTTTTTAACAAGTTTTAAATATTTAGATAGGCTACAAATTTAATTTTTTACGTGATTCTAAAAAGCGCTAATGTTATAGGAATATGTAATTGCATGGCAAATCAAGATTGGCTCCTTGGTCCATTAAATCAGAGAGTAGAAGCTTTTATTGTATACAGATACTACATGTACGTTAGTACCTATATTTGGTCAATGATAGAAGTTTGAAACTGCAGTGTTGATTTTATTTCCTGATTTTATGGTGCGATACCGGCTTTATTCGTCATCTCTGGACTAACTATTATTTATGGTGGCATTTCATGCTCAAACCCGAACTCAGCTGCGCCTAAAACAGTGACGCAAGTCGCGTTGTCGTGGTTGGCTGTCGCGCGTTGGTTGACCTTGACACGCCACTATCAGCTGTTATCTGTGTCGTCAAGGCCATTCCACGTATTATCAGCCGGCCTACAGCGACAGTAACTTTCAAGAGGGAAAATGCCCTGTTCGAACACTTAAATAGAGATTGAATACGTTGAATATATACATATTGTAATGGTTTATAAATTGTTACAATATTATTACATTTTTGCCAAATTTTAATTGAATAATATAGCTAAGATACCGATCTCGGTTGATCAAGAGATCTTTCAGTACACAACCTAAGTCGAACCCCAAGAAATGGCCTATCTTTTCAACAAGCTCTTTGTTGTAGAAGAACGGCCTTACTTAAGTCAAAATTATATAAATTGTTTCACAGTTCAATAATTTGTAGGATATGCATAGTAGGTTTAGAATGACAAAATTGATTTTTCAGCTAGCAGTTTTATTTTAGAATGTTGGGGCAACTGCACCTTGTCTCCAAAATCTAGGGTACCTATTTATCAACGGTGCAATTGGCATGAAAGGTAACGTTTTGTACTTTAACGCCTCATTTTTAATGAATGCCATATGGATAATAATTTATAGGCATTTTGTCCATGTGCCAGAAGATATCTCGAACCTTCTTTTACAGTTGGAAAACATTCGGTAAACGTTTGCCGTCCTTGTCAACCGGGCCAAGGACTTTTCAATCTAGCCAACGTCCTTGGCTTCACGACTGCCAACTCCACAGCTTCGACAGATGCCCCGTAACACTTCACTAGGAGTGTTCTGTACTTGAGATCCCTAAGCGATTTTGCCGGTCTTCTGATTTACTGTAGGCCCATTAAATGTTAGTTAAGTATTGACCCTAGATAACATATCCCTCAAAATATTATAAATCACTCGAGTCGAAAGATATACGTTTTTTAAAAACGTGTTAAGCTTTAAAATGAGTTTGTGTAATGTTTTTTGGAGAATTGGGATCTTCAAAAACACCCAATACCATTCCTGTATGTTTAAACAAAATATAGCCTATTAACCACAAGCATGTTATTCTAGTTAGTCATAGTCACCTTTGTAAAATAAGGAAATAAAAATCTGTAGGCCTAGATCTAAAATATACGTCGTAGCAAAAATCAAAACATAACCAAACACTAACTTATATCGGCAAAGAAAACAACGATCCAGAACACACAGTAGACAGGATCTCCCAACCATATCTCGACCCGACAGTAGTGCCAGTCCGCTCCCCTCTTCCTCAACGCTCCCCTTCAAAGATTACAAACACTCGCCTCGCCCCCGGGCTACCTGACCCCAGGGGCGACCCTTGGATCAATACCGAGCCGGACTGTCAGAAGCTTCCGCGAACTGGCTCACTAATGGAATAAACACATTTCCAGGAACGGCGATTCCTTGAAGCCCAAAGTCCGACGGACCGCAAGACCGCCGCCGCGCCGGTTCCCAGAAAATGGTCTACGCCCCCGCCCAGCTTCTGGCGTGACCGATTTCAGTTGGGTTCTTCACCGGATTTCTTTTGTAATGTCAAGACAAAAGCGTTAAGTACGGTAGCCTATTTTTAAAAATGTATAAAAAGGTTTGGTATAAAATGAACCTTGAACAATATTTATTAAACATACAAATTTTGATCTAAGCAAGTGCAGGCTATAAAGGTCATTTGAAATAGGCTACTATTCAAACCTTAACATTCCAAAGGAGATATAAAGTACGAATTTTACCACAAAAAATATTTTCGAAAAACCTGATATTAAATGCAGATCCACTCTGATTTTTACACTAAGCTTTGGCTAAAAGTCGTATTCTATGCTCCATAAAACATATTCGCCCACATTTTAAAAATATACAAATGAAAAACAATGACATGCAAATAGGCCTAGGCTAATTGTGTTGATGAACAGTACTTTTTAGTAATAAGTTTTTATTCCTCTGAGTTGCGAGAATTAAGTAATCAGGTATCAGGTAGGGATACAATAGTTCGACATGAATGTTCCTCAATAAGTTCGCAGAACCGAGTAGACTACTGTGTATTCCTCTGACTCAACTGTTACAGCATCCGCAAATCTGACGTAGGCTGGCTTATTGATGTGTTGATACCGTTATCATCACTTGGCGATAACGATTATCACCAATATATCATCCGGGCTTCCGGATCTGGTAAGCGTAGCCTACATTTTGAAACTGGGTATCAGAGGATGGAGTCAACTAAATACGGAACTATGGTGATAATCAAAAAAACCTTAAACCATTGCGGAAGCAGACAATAAAATAACATTATAAAACATAGAGTAAACCAAACTTAGCGCGTACAACCATTCAAAACCTTACAATAGAAAAGTAGTCTTACAGTGATAGCATTTCAACTACTGTAACTTTGTGTATCAATGAATGAAATAGCCTAAAAACCTTCAAAACATTTTATTTCTATTTTAGCTGTGTTATTACACCAAAACTCATAAGATGTTATTTTCACTATAGTTGTTTACTGTCCAGAATGTAAATAAATAAATCGCCATTAAAAATTGCTTGAAAGGTAAGAATGCACATTTAGGCAACTCCAACATGCAATAAAAACAATCCAAAACATAAATAAACTACCTTCCACTAGCATCCAAAATGACGTATAAGAATTATCCAATAGAGCACACATCCCACGTGGTTTGATCACACGATAATTACGAAAGCGCACTGAACCCGACGCGATCGCACCTAACCTCAAAGCGAACGGAAACTGTTGACGGAGCGCGAGCGCGACAGCTGTGGACCGTCTGGCGCGGCGGGAGGGGAGGGGGCGGAGGGGAAGTGGAGGGGGTGCGCGAAGGTCGGGCGAAGTTCGTCTCCTTCGGCGCAGCACAGCGTGCGACCCGACCTCCAAATGCCCTCTAAACCCCTCGACCAATGGGAGCAGGGGTGAACAATCTATTCCAGTCTAAAACGAACAGTGAACTACGCTCCCGCCGCAAATAGACCGCCGAAGGTCTTTCTCGTTGCCTCACAGGCGCGCGTGGAGCCGAAATTAGGTCGCCTTTGCGGGGTGGAAGCCGCCACCGTGGTCGCGGCGGGGGCGGGTATTTTCGACCCGAGGAGTGGGTTCCGCGAACTGTTGTGCGAGTCTCAGAACTGGTTAACATACAGAAGACGTAATATAAGCCATTTCCTGAAAATGAAAATGGCGCGGAAAAAATAATATGTGGGAAAACGAAAATGCTATGCATTACAGACCTTTTCAACTGTAATCAAGGTAGGAATTTATGTCATAATGAAAGTAACCTTCCCTTTCGCCGAAAAAAAAAACGCAAAATAACAATCATAATAACCTTGAACGCGAAAAATATATATATACTCATTCGTAGCATAAGAGTGAAAACTACATACACTACCTTCTTTTGTTTTGAGATGTTGACAACTCTCTTTCTGCTTTATTTTATCGTGCATGTATAATTCATTGGAATTCCGATTGAGTATGAGTAAGGAGGTCTGCTATAACGATAATGGAATACAGTAACAAATCTGTTCTTTTCTTTTTTTAAGATTTAAAGCATTTAGATAAGCTACCAAATTTACATCCGAATACATTTGAAATAACAATTACAATAACAAAATAAACAGCGGCGGTAATACAAGGCTACTGGATTTTATATTTCATCCTTAGTAGTAGTATAGTACGCGCTATAGAGGCTACAAGAGTTTGTCAAAACGTTAAAAAAAAACTCAAATTAAATTACCTAAATTAGTTTTGAACCCACCGTGTTTATAATCTGTTTATTTTCTACGTTCATCTCCTTCGTTTAATTTAGTTCAATAGCATATTTAAAAGTAACTAAACATTGAAGAGGAACGACAAAGTAAAGACCTAGTTCTTTTAAAATCGTCACTGTTTCCAGAAACTAAGGGCCCAAACATAATTCTAAATAAGTAACAGCTAAAATACTATAAAATAATTTACAAGAAATTTAAAAATTAAGTTTAAAAAAATAACATACACAATATAGTTTTCCTCCGCTGTGGTCGTCTTCAATCCCACATCTTCCAATGACATGCGCAGCAAAGTCACTGTCAAACGTGGTCTTTTCAAATCACTTCGCGAATAACTATCCAATTTCTCGTACACATCACTGTCAAACCCCAATGAATCTACATTTTTTCCGCGATAAGACTTTGACAAACCAAATTTTTTTCGACGCCCTCTAACAGCAGTATTTTTCTTCTTGAAAGAAATGTTTTTGAAATTCACCATTTTTAGAAGGAAGTAGGGAACAAATGATTCGTGCTGGCGAAAACGATTGAACCAAATCAGCCACAAAACTTCACGCACAGATTATCGTCGAAACGGGACAGACACCTTTCGGAGACAAAGATGGACTGGCAAGTGGCAAATGCAGGTGGACGGGACGGGGAGAAGGGAGAGGGGCTTTTGATGATTTTTTCTTAGAACCACCCCAAGGTAGAAATGTGTCACTACCAGGAACCTGGACAAAAGCAGGTTTGGGGAACTGGAAAAAGTATCCAACCCACGCTGAAACTTCACACGGTATACGATTTCTGCTGTGTTGCTAAAATAGCAGTATTGGATAAATTAGGCCCTTCTGTAATAATATTGTAGATAGTTTTTTTCAGTCAACTTAAACGTTTTGTAAAATCACAAACAATGAGTACTGTATATGCGGTGTGATCATGTTTTTTATTAAACGATGTTTTATATAACAAATCAGTACCTGGGCCGATCATTTGCTCGGTAAACTCAAACAGTATTATTGTTTATGGTAATATCCAACGAGATTAAATAGATATTGAGTGCTCACCAGATAGGGAAAAGTGTCCCCAGTTGACTGGCGCCATGTTACCCACGATTCCCGCCGTTTCCTTGGTAACCAGTCTTTTGTTTACACTTACCCAACAGTAATTTACCATTTTACCCACAACTATCCGACGTTTCTATCGTAACCAACTTCAATAGAATGCTCACAGACCATCAAATCAAACTAATTTAAAAACAAACAACTAATAAACATATGTTTTAAAACTATCATCACTAATTTTGGAAGCTTGCAGCGACCAATCACAATAGCTAAAACTAGTAACCAAGGAAACGAGAGTAGGCCTAAAGTGTGGGATGGTTGCCAAGGAAACGGCGGGAATTATGGATAAAATGGCGCAAATCAAAAAGGGACACAAAATTAACATGTGGATAGCACTCTATATCTATTTAAACTCGTTGGCAATATCAGTTACATACAGTGCGTTAAAATGTATATAGTCGGAAGCAATAGAACAGGCGTGTCAAGATCAAGTCTTTTAAAAATGTTTGCTCATTTAACTATAAGTCACGCCATATAAGTTGACGAATGGCCAAAAACAGCTGGGTATGGCGAGGGGAGGATAGGGGGTACTTTTCCAAAAACATCGAGCTTAGGACACATGCAATTTTTTATAGAACAGCTGATTGTCTAATCATTTTAACTAAATAGTAGTGAAAATTCATTCGTCAAGTTACGTGGCGAAAGTTATACATGTTAATTAGCTTGACCTTCACCCGCCTGTTCTATTGCCCCCGACTATAGTGCAAAAGGCTC
The DNA here is from genome assembly GCA_030545055.2 of Neoaliturus tenellus. Classification (NCBI taxonomy): domain Eukaryota; kingdom Metazoa; phylum Arthropoda; class Insecta; order Hemiptera; family Cicadellidae; genus Neoaliturus; species Neoaliturus tenellus. Next base: position 194,049,043 of record CM061534.1, on the reverse strand, counting down.
ATTTCTTGTTCAAGACGAGCTCGTTCGCTCCGCTCACTCCCCTTGCATATTTGTTCAATGTAGGCTTACGGGTACACATGTTGAATCTGTAACACGTGCATGGATTCTAATTATTTAGTTAACAACTGTTTTCATAATTCTTACTGATGCTTTTATTTTTAAACTAAAATGCAATTCTACAAATTGATTTAGTTGTTTTAAACTTTTACATAACTTTTAAACATTCAAACACTTATAACCAGCAGTATACGATTTAAAAATAATAAATTATGTTACTACTACACAGTACACAGTAGTAACATTTAATCGTTTAGAAACTGGCTGCCATGCAAAACCACATGTTTATACTGGAATGTTTAGGCCTATACTGCACTTTGACAGTCGAGTCGGCTGTTTTCATTATATAAACTCCAACAGTCCAATGTTATTTTTTTTTTTAAGATTACAAAGAAATAATATTTTTCCTGATATAGAAACCTGTATCTATATATTCAAAACAGAAAGGTAAAAAACGCCTTTGGACAGTTCGTCTGAGACTCTTCTCCTGGGTCGAATTACAGGCGCGGTGTTGTACCAAAACAAACGTTTTCAGTCCTATATTAGCAGGATTCATTTGTATTAAGAAAATATTTACGTTAAATCGGTCTATTGAGTTAGGTCGCCATTTCAATAAAGGTATTAAAGGTATTAAAGGTATTAAAGGAAACGAAAAATAAACTTTTCTTATGGAGGTTTAACATAGAGGAAAAAACCAACATTGGCAATCCTTTGGACACTTCGTCTGAGACTTCCACTGGACCGATTATCACGCAGTTCGTACGAAATAAAAACCTAACTTTTCTATATTAGCAGATTTTATTTACTTTGACTTTAGCGTTATCTTACTTTCTTATATTAATAATATCAACATTTTCAAACCTTTGCAATAGATTTGTACTACACGCTTTCAATCATCTGATTGTACGAGTATTTTGTCTAAATACAGAGTAGACGAGCAAACGCTCAAGATGGTTTTGGTTTACTATGGCCAGTGCATAGAAACCTATATAATAATTATTCTTTAATTGGGAAGAAAAAATAAACCAGTGTGTATAGATAAACAAATAGGCCTAAATAAATAAATAAATAGCTAAACAACTCAATTTTACAGTTGGAGGATTAAAAAATAAATACATTTTGATTGTCAAATTGTTTAAAGTTACTAAATTATGTAAAATAGCTGATTAATTGGAAGGAAATAGCAGTTTAAAAGAGTGAATTTTATACATGTTTCACACCTTCTGCCTAGCACCACAGAGTAAAGAACCTTTAAAGGTTCCTTACTCTGTGCTAGCACCCTAGTCACCAAGTCTGGAGCTGTATCCGTCGAGTATCGACGGGCAACCGACCATGGCAACGACTCGTAACCATTATTTTTATAAAATAACTAAGTTATTTGCTAAGTTTGAAGAAAATCGTTAGAGCCGTTTTTGAGATCCGTGTGCAAACATAGATGCATACATACAAAATATACCTTACTCGTATTAGAGTATAGAATTAAGGTTACAATTAATGTCCCCCGTCTCACCGTTTCTTCGGAGAAAATTACTAATGGTGTTATTACCATTATGGTTATTTTTTACAGCCACTCTATAGTAACTGGTACAGTGATTTCATAAAATTAGAACAAAAATTAGACAAAACGAATAGTTATAGTTAGCATTTAATAAATTTTCAAAATAAACCCCCATATCATAATTATTACTTACATTGTGAATGAGGTCTATTCCGATTATTGAAGAGACCTGAATGATTATTGGACCCTATCCATTGATAATATCTGCACTGCATAGACCTATTAACTGGAAATTTCTTTTTGAAAAGAGACTTAAATCATCCACATTAATTTTCTTACACGTTACTGTATCTCAAGTGACGTAAAGCAGCAGAAATCGTATGAGCCCCTCAACAGAGATGTTCCAAAGTTGAAGTTTAACCCCACTCTAGGCTAGACATTTCCAGTGCAGCATCCCGAGGAAAAGCTGCAGTCCCTCCCTTCCCCACCTCTTTACACGATTGTGTCAGAGGCCAATGAACTTTTCAATTTTCCACTTCAACCCACCCCCCCCCCCCCCTACCCCCTTGTGGTCTTACACCTTCTTCGTAACAAATTTTCTAGTCTCATAAATGCTGAAATATTTCCTTATTTTTTATTTTTGTATTACTATAGGTCTATAAGGATATAATGTAATGAAAGTTGCCGTGATAATTCCTTATAGTAAAGTTTTTTACACACGAGGAACGTATGTCTACCTCCGTACCGTTAAGATGTAATTTTAAATAAATATTTAACTATTTAGGCCTCTCACAAAAAAAAAGAACATAAAACTTTGGATAGGGAATTTAAAAACAAGTTCTGGTCAAAAGTTTAATTGGTCTTTTTTATTATTTAGTTTGATAGGGTTTCCTTATTTTAAAATTAGAAAAGCAATTTCGACGCATTCAGGGGAGACAGGGTTTTCCCAGTGGGGAGTAGGGAAAGACAAGTGATGTTAAACCCCTTGACCTTGACGCACTTAGGGCTAAACAAGAGAGGCCTAAATGTGGTACAGTATCTGATGTGACTGCGAGGTTAGGAATAATTAATAAACGGACTGCAATGGCTATCAAATTATACGTAATAACAAAACTATTTACTGGAAGTGTAAATAGAAATGTGTCTAATCCTCAGATGATCGTCTAATTCTCTTTCTCTAAAAGCTCTCATGTCCCAGTCCCAAGCAGTTGCCTGAGGACGGTGATGGATCGGACCCCAGCGCGCTACCGATGCTCTAATTCGGTAGCGAACAAACGAACGACAGAAGAGAAGGAAAGGGGAGAACAACCGACAAGGAGGGGAGGACAGGAGAAATGCGAAACCAGCAAACAGGGTTCACTGACCCGCATCACTTCCGTCGTCGTCTGCTGCACCGCCCGCGGGGGTGGGGGAGGGAACCAGTGGGGCCAGGATGACCTGCGGGAATTATGGTATGTTCCCGGGAAAATTATCGTATATCGCAAATTATGGTAAGAGCATGCGAAAATTATCGTGCTTATTCCTCTTATTCCTGCTGATCAATGTAAAACATAAATATTATGAATCTTTAAAATTCATGTAAACTTAATTTAGGGAAATTCTACGTTGTTGCAAAAACTATAACTAAAACTTTGCTCTGAAAAAATCGACAAATTATTTGTAGGCATTCAAACATGGCAGATTATCGTCCTTGGATATTTAATTATCGCTGAAAGTGCATATTCGCCGAAAAAGTGCCAGAATAGCGACAAAAAGGTTCGTCAAGTTTACCTATCGAGTAAACGGGAAATTGTTCGAAGGGATAAAAATACGAAACTTGTGCTTCCTTATTTTTACGAAACATGTTGCATAATGGTCTGTTATTTATTTCTTTAAGTCAATTATGTTACTTGAATAGCAAGTTTCTCTAAAAGTATTAGGCTTATTATAAACAGTGATATTGTTAAAACTCGGTGTTATATTATTCTAAGCTAGGCTTGCCATCATCTGGGTATTTCACGCCGGTTTTGTGCTAATAAATTAATTTGTGTGTTAGTAACAGACCATGGTAAACGGTATTATAAACCATGATAAAAGTCAAATACCTCGACGTTTAGGAGACCTGCGTACTCAGCGTATTTCCTAAGAACTTTTATATTTTGTATTTTCCCCATAAACAACATAAAAATCAGTATGTAGGTTTTACTGCCATGGGATTTTGTTAAAAAAATTATTTCGACCATATTATGAAATCATATAGGCCTACTAAGATTTATCAATATCTGTACATAAATAAGGAGTTTACCTATTCTCCATAACATGGGAAAAGAGTATCAGGTTTGCTGCCATGATAATTAATTAAAAACCCCAAGATTTTTTACCATAAATGGACGGATCTCAACCAAATGAAGCTAAGTACCAAGTTTAATAAAAAATAATTGGTTAATAAGTGAAATATTAACCTGTCCTTATTAACGTCCTTATTATACGTCCATAAGATTAACATTGAAGCCCCAAAATACAATGTTAAGCGCTATTTATCGTGCCGGTAACGTAGATCATTACGACAAAAACTGTAGGTTAACTAGGCCATCTATGCTTTTATAAATGCTTGAAGGGTTTAACTAGTCGAAATAAATTCCTATAAATCTTTAAAGTGGTTTTTACCAGATTTATGCCCTCCATTTTCGTACAATCGCCACCATATTAAGTTGGTTCTCGTTTGGATGCGCGTTCCGGCGGTAAGGATGTATACACTTGCCAACCAGCTCGGGGATAGCATCATTGCGCACAGCGGTCAGAAAACCGTCAAACTTAGGGGCATCATTGCGCACAACGGTCACTTGGGGGCCCCGCTTAGGGGTGGCATCATTGCGCACACGGTCAAAAACGAAACTTGTAGTACCGTTCCTATGTTAAATAAAACTTAAAAATTGTCTAATTTCACTATTGTAATAGATCTAATTCGTGGATATAATATTTTGGGCAAAATTATAATTATCTTACAATATAAACTTTATTTTATACTTACTGTATGTGACGTATTTCACACGTAATGGTTTGGGAGATAATAGCTTATTACAAGGCGACCATGAAAGTCGGCACCAAAACCTGTCCATCGGCAAAAATCATCGAAGCGTTATTAATGCCACAATGAAAGTCGGCACCAGGAAGGGTTTGCAGTGGCCTCAGGTAGTCTCCCCTCCACAGCGCCGTCTTACCCCTATTTCTCTTGTCCCCTTGCTAACTCACCACTTCCCTTAGATCAGTGCAGGGTTCAGCTCCATTGATGATTTTGACATTCCTCTATTGATTACCGTCGACCCTTTGAAGTATTTCCTGCACCGATGGTCAGTCGGGTGCTCTGTTCCCAATTTTTAAATCGCAAGCGGTCACTCGTTTTTTAAGACAGTAAAATGCGGATAACCTACTGAGACAGTAATTAGTTACTTACCAACAAATACCTCAAGTATTAATTTTTTTAGGTAATATGTGAAAGAATGTAAATATTTGGGAGCGGTACGTTAGATTATGTATTTAAACTGTAAAAAAATATATACGTAAGTTCGTTGCAGTTTTGTCCTGCATCTGCAAATATATAAAGTAACAGATAAGAAACGCCTAGGCATACAGCCATCTATAAAGAAACAATTAAACTGATTAATAGTAGAACCGGAACATAATAAGTTCAACAATCCAGTAACATCATTTTGTAACGATGGATTTTAGCTTTTACGAACCGGATTATATTAAATAGGTACATTTGTCTAAAATATAATAAGAGTTGTCACGATTTATTCATATTATCGTGTAATATATGTTGTGGTCAAAGTTTTATCAACGAATAACATGAAAATCACAAGTATGGAGAGTAAAAAAAAATGTATACTTAACTATACGTTAATAAAACCATTAAGGATGATTCCTAAATTGTGTAGATAGTCAATAAAATATATTCTAGATTAATATCGTCTACATAGCCTGTAATTTTATGCAAATAAGCCCTGTCCGTGAGTTGGTAATGATATTGGGGGTTTCAAGTTATCACAGGGGGTAATGTTCAGAGGGTGAATAGAGATGACGGGGTATGAGCGTGAGGGGAGGTAAAAGTGGAAGGAGGAACCTGCGTGACAGGTGCGGACTTTCATGGTGTCATGGCGGCCGCTCCCGGGACGGGTGCCGACTTTCATTGTTTTTTTATAGCGACTAAGAACTGGTGCCGACTTCCGTGGTCCCGTATTACAAGTATTACGAGTGTTATTGTATGATAACATTTATGCATAAATGTTATAATTATACGTGTAATAAGGTATTATTGCTTCATAATCATTTAAGTTTACAAGTGATTAGATATTGTTTATAAAATAACGATGAAAATGGCCGTAGACGGTTAAAACCTTCTTATATGAAGGTTATTTTAACAAATTACACGGCAAAGCAAAGTTTAATCTATATTTACACAATTTACAAACATACAGCATTAAACAGCCATTACAAGATCTTCATCACTTTAAGTGAAACGAAGTCTTCTGCATGAAATTCAGGCGGCTAATCTTTCCTTCCTTCAGCTCTGTTTGGATTTTTTCCAAAAACTCTCTTCTTTTTTGTACTTTGCATTAGTTTGCTTTCTAGGAGTCAACGTGTTAAATGTCACATAGGTAGAAATTTGAACGTTTTTACAATATCATAATGAACAAACTGTTAATGTCTAGAAAAATAATCCAGACAAGTAGGCTACTTCACTTACAAACGTTTTCACGAAGAGTGAAATCATTTCTTTTAAAACAATTATTTTAAAAGGACAGACAATATTATGTGGTTGCAGAGTTTTATATCTCTTTGGTTTCGGGGCGAGCGGCCCGGCGGCCGGCGCACCGCGGATGGGTCGGGGTGCGCAAAGATGCTCGACCCTCGGGGGGCCATAAAACTGACCCTCGTCAAAAACTTGACCGCTGTGCGCAATTAGGTACGCCCAACCAGCTCAGAGGCAACTCGGTCTATGCAAGAGAATCGAAACTGTAGGGTTATGAAAAAGTCCATGACTTCCGTATATGTGTTGCTGTGTCCTTTGTCTCTATCTCATGGTAGGCTGAGCCTTTTGGTAGATCAGTTATTGTTTAATTTGATAATTTAGACATTTTACGTTCGTTTTGATTGTAGGCAAAGCCATGATCTAACTTAAACAAATAGAAATACGTCCCGGAAATACGTACGCTCGCTATACGTCCCGGTATTTCACTCATGTCCCGATGTCCCGTCGTCTTCTGCTTTTGTCCAGGTTTAAAAAAAGATGTATGTTATAAAAATTAAACATTTACATTTTGTCTTATTATTTTTTTAACGATACATAAAACAAAGGATCAGCCTCGTGAACAGTATAACGATCGGGGAATCCTTGATGATCGGACGAATTAATTTGCAGACGGTATTCAAAATTTATTTAGACCTAATCCAAGAGAAATTTGACATTCGGAGGTTTAAATAGTGAATCTACTTACTACTAAAGCAAACAAAATTTAAAACAACTAGAAACTCCCGCATCATGCCGCTTATGTTTGGAACATTGTAAGTCCAAATCTGAAAATTTGCTGCTTTTCAAAATAAAAATAAGCTCGAATTTTCACGGGTTTTAAATTTAAAAATCAAGCAAATAACATCAAATGAAAGGCAATTCATGTTTTTATTCTATAATCTATCGTTTATAATTTCGAATTTACAATTTAGTCCTTTATATATGAACATATTCTGTACTTTGTAGGAAGGAGGGAGGTTTGTTTGTTAACATCGTTTTCGTCTTGGTTAGACTGGTAAAATGATGGCAAGCCTACTCTCTGTCTAAGGAATATATTTGAAAAATGTATATTTAGTCAAATAATAAAGACAAAGCATAAAAAGTCATGAGTCAATAAAGAGTAACACAATAATAATAATAATAATAAAAAAAACAATTAAAACACCATTTAATTGTTTCGATGCAAATACAGTAGGTAATTCGGGCTACTAAGGATGGGCCTGGTGTAACAAAGTTTACATGTAGAGACCACAATTAATTATAACTACAGTTATTTATTTATATTGGTCATGCCTTTCTTGTACATGAACATGGCAGGAGCTGCAAAATAAATAGACGCAGCACATGTGTAATTAAATTTGACGTTTTATTTACCTTAGTTTAGGAAATCCATATCCGATGTGCCTAGATGTGCCGGAACTCAGGTATTTTCGATTTCGGTCATACTATATGACCATAGAGGCCTACATATGATCAAATGAAAATGCGAAATTTGAAATTGTAGGCCTATTGATTGTGGGTAACCTACTGCAGCACCTTGTCATTGTTTTACGGTTGCCACAAGTTTTTGTTGGTCGTTTTCATTAGAAAAACACATAAATTGGAAGAAGAGTATTCTGTGAACATTGTGTGTAAATAACACGATTAGCCTATGTGTTGAATGGTTCAAAAATATATATTATATAAAAATTAAATGTGACCCTGACAACTCTTATTTTTTATTTATTCCCTGATCAATTTTTATAAGGCAACGTGGTTTGAAGTTCAATTAATTAAATTGATTAATTAATCGTGATTAATTTAAGTTCAATTAATTAATCGTGATGATATGGAGCACATACCATGATTGACCGCTCTCCTCTATTGTTACTTCTGCATCCGGATACATTTCCAACTTGCAATAAAGCTGTTCGCGAAACCTGGTCAGTTTCCTGTAGAAGTTCTTCCTCATGTACCTCAAGTCCGTCTTTGTTAGTTGGTCAGATATTTCCTTCGGAATCAATTTCATCTCTTTCCAGAACAAAGCTGCCGGATGTTCGTCCAGGTCTTCGAGGCGGAAAGTGGTGTTGGAAATTTGGTTGTTCACTATCGACCTAAAAATATGCGGCTCTGGGTCGTGACAGTGTTGATTTTCAACCCAAAACTCTCCGCTGTCTTGAACAAAAAGATTGGCCCTGCAGAATTTTCTGCAACAACGCCATTTTTCTCCACGCTGAGTGATGGAGCTTTTTGAAAACTTGTAACCGTCCAGTAGTTTCAATTCCCGTCCGTGTTCACTTAGAATGCTGACCAAATCCATTGGACATAGAATTGTATCAGGAACCAAACGCATGAAAATCACCACTTTACCTCAATAATGTAATTAAAAAGTAAACAAATGGCACAACAACACGATTAAAATCAAAACTAAACTATCCCTAGTACTTTATGGCTGGAATTAAAACAACACCAACACTTTTAACAATAGCTTATCACTTTCAAAACACCAAACAATCCCGTAATCTAGAACACAACGACCCGCACACTACCCAACGGCCACTCAGAAATGGTCGAGGGGCAAGTCGCCGAATGTAACCCTCCCCAAGGGCAGAGCAGGTAGGGAGGGAGGGTTCTTATGGAGGGGAGAGAGGGGGGGAACCAATTGCGCCAGTGGCTTAGTGCATTCTTGGGAGGCTTACAGCTGAGCCGACAGCTTTCTTCTTCTTCCTCCCAAGGCTAGGCTCCGAGCATATATGGCTCCCCTGACGTATTTTTGAACGTACGTTTGAGATAGGTTAAAGTGGTTGAAAGTTCTGTTCGATCACCCAAGGATCTCTATTTTTTAAGTTATTAAAATAAAATATTGCTCAAAGACACTGTGGAGATTGATATGTCATCATATTTCATGTGGGATTTTATTTGGGAGCAGAGTGAAAATAAAATGTAAAAAAAACATACAAAAAAGACTTATTGGGTTAGTATGCAAATTATTGTAAAAGTAAAGGCTTTGTGCTAGGTTAATGAGTACATTACCGGGTTAAACTAGCCTTGCTCGTTGGTATCAATTCACTTACGTAATAGTATCATGGTAATCGGGCCTTGATGTTTCACATAGGTGACAGCTGTTTCAAACGAATGCTTTTTTGCTTTAAAGTACCATTCTTTTATTTTGGTTCACTTAGGCTATAGTTGTTATTGCGTTGCCTTGATGACAACAACATAAAGGCTATGTCACACTATGCTACTTTAGCAGCTAGCGAAGTAGCAGCTACTAATTAGCCAATGTGACATAGGCAGTAGCAGCTACTAAGTACTTTAAGTAGCTGTTATTTCAGTAGCTGCTACTAGGTAGCTGCTATTAAGTAGCCAAATGTGACACAGCCTTAAGACCAATATTTAAAATACAATTAGGTATAAAATAGTTCTATACGAAAAACGATTTTCCTGAGGTTGAAACTGTTTCTAAATTTATTTTTGGACCAAAACACTCTCAAATGCAAAATTCAAGCAAAATCTCCCTCTAGATTTCGAGTTCATGGGAAATACATCACCTCAGACACTGCTCGTAGTAGAGCATTTATTTGACATATTTTGTAATTATTTTATTTTAATTTAATTTAATTTAAAATACATGTTAATTTTTAGGTATAAAAAGGTAAAAAATGTACATAGAAACATCATTTTTAATCGTAGGTCCTGTAGGCCTACAACTATTTTGTTGCAATAATATCGGTTGCATAATCAAAATGGCGAGCTCCTAAAAGTCAAGGCGAGCTCGTTCGCTTCGCTACTCGAGTATCCTTATTTTTTTAATTTTTTTTAATTAAAAGGTGCTGCGTTTTCGCATACATTTAATTAGTTTACCACACGTTGGAACTGCGATACGTCGGTCTGTATACTAAAAGAATTATGTGGTTTTCATAATGGTTAATAATTTCTTTGCATTTACTATTATCTTCTTAATTCAGTATGGGTTTCGTCGTTGCATCCCTTTTTCTCTCGACCTACTTAAGAGTCATCTTCACCCCTGGGGGCGCCGGAATTCTACCCCCAGGAAAAGTACCCCCATGAAAAAACGCTACGTCATTTTGACGTCACAGGTATGGGGGTAGTTTTCCGGCCGCGAACTTTTGAAGAGAATACATTATACTCTACTTCAATCATTGGTTACGCACTTTTATATTTTATTTCTATAATGAACAATTTAAGCAATGTTTTGTAAGTTTACTAGGGGTGGAAAACTACCCCCGGAATTCTACCCCCGGAATACTACCCCCAGCAAAACTAACCCCGGCAAAACTACCCCCGGATTTCTACCCCCGGAATACTACCCCCAGGAAATCTACCCCCGGAATTCTACCCCCGGAATACTACCCCCGGAATTCTACCCCCAGCAAAACTACCCCCAATGGACTAGACCGGGAATCATACACCCGCGAAAGTACTTCCTCGTACGCAATTCCTTATGTATTTAACAATTGTTATTTTATGTACTTGTTCTGCTATTTAAAACATTTCTATTATAAAATAATAATATGTTAAATTTACATTAATACAAACTTGCCCCTCGGGTGATCTCTACCCTCACTCGCCGTCAAGTTCTATAATAGGCCTATGCTTTAGTTTTATATTACCAATCTTCCTTTAATCCTTAATCCTTTATTAATTTTTAATCCTTAATTGGCTTTTAGCTGTGTGTTTTTGAAAATGCTTTTTTGATTGAAAATGTAATTGTGGGTGATGATGAGTTAATGTTATTGGTTTAATGTTATATTTTACAAAACAATATAATAAATTAATGGTATTATTATCTAAGGTATTTTTTATATATTGTTTGGAAAAATGTGTATGCAGCAACTGATAAAAGAAAGCAGAAATTTCCTTCAAAGTTCATTCATGATCAGGTGTTACATAATATTTATTAGTTGACAATGTAGTGCTTCAAACCTGAAAGTTAAATAGAGAAGAATCGGAATAATAATATTCACAAAAATCTGAAGGAATTTTGTTCACTCTGATCACTCGCCTCCGAGTCTTGATTTATTCTAAAACCTGGTGGCTGGCTAAATTAGCCATACGATAAACATATACACATATACTCGCCTCCGGGATGGACAAGATCTTTACTCAGCAGTAACATTTTATTACCGTATTACTGGTTGTACTAGATATATTGAGTTATATACTTTTCAGACTATCTAGATTTACAAAACGTGAGTTAAGTTACATAAGCATAAAGTGTATCCTATCCTATATGTAATACGAGTAAGTTATATATTTGTATGTGTGTATGTTTGCACACGGATCTCAACAGCTAAAACCATTTTCTTCCAACATTGCAGATAACATAGTTTTGGGATGAATTTAATATAAATACAGGTCTCTATGCAAGAAAAAAAATCTTATTTCTTAATAATCATTAATTCAAATTTTTAAAATCTTAACATCAGTCTTTATATTAAATTTGATTTTTTATGGAGTTAAAAAAAATAATAAAAAATAATGAAAACAGTAGACTCAACTGTCAAAGTGCAGAATAGGCCTATGTGTTCTAGTATAAACATGTAGTTTTGCATGGCAGCCAATTACTAAATTATTAAATGGTACTATTTTGTGATGAAATTAATCTATAATTTTTTTAACCGTATTTCATACTGCTGGTTATGAATAAGAATAAAAGTAATGTAAAAGTATATAAAACAACAAATCAATTTGTAGAATTACATTTGAATTTAAAAAGAAAAGAATTAGAAAGAATAAAGCAAACACCAGCTAACTAAATAATTAGAATCCAAGTGTTACACATTCAACATGTGTTTTAACAAATATACACGAAACCCTTAGGCCTACATTGAAACAGTCTGAAAGCACAGAAAAAGGAAGCTGAAAGGCGAGTGAGTGGAGCGAACGAGCTCGTCTTGAACAAGAAATAAGCCTTTTTGCACCGGGCTGTCTGTAAATGATATTACCATATTTTATTTATGATATTACTACCAAAAATATTACTGTTTAAGTTTACCGAGCTAATTTGGCCCCTAGGTGCTGAAAATTATAAACCTAATATCAAAGTATATCATGGTACGGTAATGTATATATTTTATTTAATGTCAATAAAACCATACAGCTAAAAGCCTGTAAAGGATTGAGGAAAGATTGGTTACATAAAACTAAAGCATAGGCCTATTATACAACTTGACGGCGAGTGAGGATAGAGATCACCCGAAGGGCAAGTTTGTATTAATATAAACTTAACATTTCTATTATTTTATAATAGAAATATTTTAAATAGCAGAACACGTACATAAAATAACAATTAATTGTTAAATACTTAAGGAATTGTGTACGTGGAAGTACTTTCGCGAGTGTAGGATTCCCGGTCCAGTCCATTGGGGGTAGTTTTGCTGGGGGTAGTTTTGCTGGGGGTAGAATTCCGGGGGTAGTTTTCCGGGGGTAGTATTCCGGGTCTAGTCCATTGGGGGTAGTTTTGCTGGGGGTAGTTTTGCTGGGGGTAGTATTCCGGGGGTAGAATTCCGGGGGTAGAAATCCGGCTGGTGTTTGGTTTGCTATAATGTTAATTTAGATCAACCAAATTAAATAATAATGTATTTATAAAACTGGGGGTACTTTTCCGGCCGCGAGCCAAAAATCTATGCCACTTTAAGCTCCGCCCCTCGTGACGTCAAAATGACGTAGCGTTTTTTCATGGGGGTACTTTTCCTGGGGGTAGAATTCCGCTACCCCCACCCCTGGGCCAGTAGCCCATTGTTGCGCAGTCGGCAATGTTAATGATATGGCTTATGGCTTTCATGCAAAACATGGTATTTACCCTAATTCTCCTGTTTCGCACCTTCTGATGAATTTATTGATCGGATTGTTAATAAAAATAGATCGTCTGTCATTACATAATCAATAAACATATGTTAAAATATTCACATAAAAGTAATATAATTCCTTCGATTGTACTGCAGGTGAGTTTCTCACAAACAGAAAAATATTGCAAAATGAGCAATTTGCGTAATTTGCCTAATACATAAATTTAAATTTCTTCAAATTGAATAACTTTAATTGCTCTGTTCTTTGAACGTACAGTTTACTTTTGAAATAATCCAACAGTTATATACGGCTCACGGCTGTATCAATTAACTACAGTAGCGTACGATTTAAAACATGATCAACTATGTTTTATTTTAATAGCATAATTTGGTAACCGGCTAATACAGACCACATGTTTATAGCCTACTCGAGCAAGTTGATGATTTTTACAGTTAGTTGTTGGCTGCATGGTATCTAGAATGTAGTCAACTGCTGTAACAGCAATTATTTTTTATTATTTCGTTATTTACTTCAGAGTAGATAAGCCTATATATTTTGTTTAGATATTTAGTCCAAATTCATAAGATCGATATAAAACTTTTTAGAATTGCAATAGAATATCAATGAAATTATTTGTTACCTAACATAGACCTGTGCAAATATTATTTTTACCCCATACAGCTTAACTTACAAACAGTAGCCTGATGGTTACAAAGTTTTCGTTCATGCCATTCTTGAGATCAAGTTTCATTCCTCGGTCCCTGATACAAACTGTCAAACCTTACTCATATTTGAGCATAGAATGTAGAATAAATTAACCTCTACAAATTAATGAAATAATTTATGTTTAAAAAACCATACTTAGTCCAAAGACGAACCTCGAAATCGTCGCCTCTAATAAATATGTTTAAATACATCCTTGAATTTGAACTAAGTTTTTATACTTAACAACGTTGCTCAGTATATGCACTATTTATTATATTGTATGAATCAATTTAATTCTGAAAGAAGCTAATTGCTTTGCATTTTCTATGTTCATATTGATTTTAAAGAACTTCTTCTCATAATGAGGGGAAATTATTAATAAATTAATATATAAGACGCATAATTGTGGTTTAATAAAAGGAATTCCACTTTCTATTTAATTTTCTGTTTACATAGTTTACATTATTATAAAAACGAATTTTTTAACTGAACGTTACACAATAGGTACTCCTGTACAGTATTGTAGGCGTTAATTATTTATACTGAAAGAAGCAATTTTCTTTACCTTTTCTCTGTTCAAATTTATTTTGAAAAAACTTCATTTTACTATCACGAACGCACGCGGCACGACAAGCATAAAATCATTTAGAGTTAAAAAATAAAAACCAAGCATGCTAGGGCGAGCAAGTTATTATTGTTTCATAAATGAATTGCGAATCCAAATAGCAAATTTGTTTACCTTCTTTGACGAAAGCGAGCTATAAAATCCCCCGATCAATCAACATACGGTATATACTGTATTTGTTTACATCACCATTTCCCTCACAACACCAATTTCTCATCTGTCATCAGTTCCAGCGATCAAAAACGCCGCAAGTCTCAGCAGACGACGCGAACGATGAACTCGTTTCGCGGCTGCGCGTCAACTGCCAAACAAAGAGGAAGAATTTAGGTCACCCCTCCCTGCTGTGTGCTCTATGGCGCGGCGGCTCCTCTCCTGAGATGCAGCCGCTGGCGATGGCGCTTCTTATACTCTGTGGAAGCACCTTCCATTGCGGCGACACACTACCGGACTTTCCATCGGACCGAGTATCGTACCGACTATCAAACGTTACACCGTACAGGGACGTAAATTTACCCAGAAAATTTCGCCGAACAAGACATTGGACCGAGCAACGTACCGGACAAAATCCACCAAGCGAGGTGAAGGAAGTTTAGAGAGAGAAGGAGAGCGTGAGTGAGTGAGAGCGCTTGACGGTGAGGTGGAGAGGGGAGGGGCTTTCCATCTCGAGCGTTCGAGGCGATGCTCGATACCGTAAAAATTCGCTCGGTACAGTGCAAAATTGACCCTGACACATTACCGTACATCGGACCGCACACCGGACCGATCTTTTCTTTAATGTTTCGCCTGAAAACCGCCTCCAGAGCGCTCGGTATGATGCTCGGTTCGGTGTCGGTCCGATGTACGGACCTCAAACACACTACCGGACTTGCTGTTTTTTCTCGGTACGATGCTCGTTCCGGTGAAAAAAGAGCCACAGTATTCGGATTATTCATAGGTTATTCGGATTTAATGGTTATACGAAAGAACAGGTCTACTGGAAAAAAATAAAAGTGTACACAAAATCTATTGTTTTCAAAAAGTTTGTAGTGAACGTAACGTTCATTACACAAATGTTTTATAATATTTAGGCTATGTAATTTATGAATAGTCAAAAATTATAACGCTTATATATAGAAGTAAAAATTAGCCCAGACCCCTTTATATGTATGAAGTTATTATTCATTCGTGAAGCAAACAAAATTATTGCTCGATTCTAGCAACGGTTACATTGGCACCTTAATAAACTACTGTACATAAAAACCTATGCTTTCATTTTCCTCACACTTTTCATATCTATTTGTGTAACTGCATGAGTTTTTTGTACCCAGCAGATATTTTTAGCGAATTTCCCTATAGGGAATACGCTATTACGGTAGTAGCCATGGTAAGACCTAAGCCCGGGACCACTTTACTTTTTCATTTTTGTTTTTATGGGGAAAGTAAATCGAAATTCCATTGGAAATTCGCTGAGTACGCAGGTCTGCTGCGACGGGGGTATTTTATGTTAGAGTCGTACTATTATTGTCAATGGCGTAAGTTACTTAGTCTAACAATAAAGCCAGCCCCCACTTCTGTCCAGGCAAAAATTCATATCACCGGCTTTTTGTACCTGTTAGAGAAAATTCCCGGTTTTTGATTTTGCCTGTAACTGCGGGCTATTGGAAACTAAAGTTTACAATACTTTGTAACATTTGGGGCGGAAAAATTGCCCACGTAAATTTGGATACGTCGCGATTGTAATATTTTAGAGGAGGGCCCTAAAACTACAATGTAAAAATAATGTTAATTTGTAACTCCGTGGTAGCAAACCTGAAAGGCACTAAAGCCATTATCAAATCATTATTCAAGTAGTTATCTTCTTTTTTAATTGAAACAAATTCATTTTAAATTCAAATTATAAAAAAACTACAAGGCAAGTTGCGTGACCGAGTCGGTAACGGAGTTACGAGGTGGATAGACGTCTGGTATCAGGAGAACAGAATCAGCTAGCCGCCCGCGCCTCCAGCCACGCGGCGTCACGTGCATTGAACAGTGAATCTGCCGCAGCCATCTTTGAATTTACCCATAACAAAATTGGGGCTCCGTGAAAGCGTTTACGATCGACAAGAGGTCGGATAACTCAGGGGTTGAGGGGTTGGTGTACATTAAAGTTGGAATCTACAAAATTTCACTTTTAAATTGACGAATCGTATAAGAGATGTTCACTCTAATACGAGTCAGGTATATTATTCGTTTGTATGTATGTAAGCACACTGATAAAAATGTATGCGCACTAAGCGCAGATGATTTTACAGTACCAGGTTAACCGAGCGTTGCTCGTTGGTTTAAATTCATCTTTGTTAGGCCTATAGTTTCATGGAAACCAAGTTATTAAATTTACACTAGCCTCTTCACACTTAACAGCTGTTTCAAAGCCCTGCTAAAATTAATGTTCCTTTATTTTTTTTTCATTTCGTTACTAAAATAGCAACCCATAAAAACGATGTTAAAAATTACGATTTTTAAACTTAGTTTCAGAGAAAATTTGATTTTTCCTGGGGTTGAAGCTGTTTCTAAACTTTTTTTGGGCCAAAACACTCTTAAATGCAAAGTCTAAGCAAAATCTACCAACTGGATTTCGGGATCGTGGAATACACTCTTCAGACACTCCTCGTATTATAGTATAGGATAAACTTTCCAAATAACTTCTTTCTGAAATAAAAATAATATGTAATGTAGGCTAAGGCCAAATATGGGCCAAATGCTAAGAAAAATATTGTTTCGTTATAATCTTGAATTTAAGTTTTAATAATTTAAAAAAATAGTCTTAGGAGTTAAAAATAGATAATTAAAATCAAAACAAAAGAAATACAATACTGAAATCAGCTGACTCCATTGTCGAACTATATAGTAGGATTCACGAAAATAGTCCGATGAGAGTCGATACATTGTTGCCAAATTTATTCTGAAACACATTTTTATACTGTATTACACATGGTAAACACAACCACAAATGACGACATTGCAGGGCGAGAGGGGGCGAGGGGGGACACAGCTGTTTAAATTTCCATCGGACTATTTTCGTGCATCTTACTATAGTAAGATCAGCGAGCACAAAACATAATTTATGTTATGTGCTCGGTGCTCGTTGAGTAAGATGCACTAAAATAGTTCGATGGAAATTTAAACAGCTGTGTCCCCTCACCTCCTCTCGCCCTGCGATGTTGTCATTTGTGGTTTACCATGTGTTATACAGTACAAAAATGTGTTTCAGAATAAATGTGACAACAATGTATCGACTATCATCGTACTATTTTCGTGAATCCTACTTTAGTAACCGCGTGCTCCCGTATAAACATGTGGTTTTGCATATTGAAGCCAGTTATACTGAATTACAGATTGATATGCACATGCGCGAAGTTCTTTAGATGCACACAAGTTAAGAAAAATTAGGAAACGAATCATGCTTGCCTACTGAGATGATACGGTGTATTTTTATATTTTAATTTAAAACAATAAAAATTACCACAATTTTGAAACCATTGAATTAGAAATATGAAAGTTTATTATAGTTTGAGTCTTGAGAGTTAATGGTTGTGATAATTTGGAAAACCAATCAAAATAAAATACATATATTAAAATATTTATTAGACACGGTTGAGAGACACCCTATGTGTATCAAAGCATAATATTTTACCTACGGACATTTCTTGCTAAGTTTATAGTCTTACCTGTACTGTTTAGATTCATTGTTGGCAATATTCTCTTTATCACTATAAATCACACCGCAACTTAACATTTTACTATGAACTTTCAAAGCCCGCCTTCTCGCGTGAAACGCCCTTATGCTTCTTGATAATTTGTTACGCTTACGTGGTCGTTTTTTCCTGGGCATTTTGATGAGAACTGTCTTTGGCAACGCACGATATCACAAAATTACTTCACGGCTAGAGACACCACGCGAATTTCAGTACT
Source organism: Neoaliturus tenellus (assembly GCA_030545055.2). Taxonomy (NCBI): domain Eukaryota; kingdom Metazoa; phylum Arthropoda; class Insecta; order Hemiptera; family Cicadellidae; genus Neoaliturus; species Neoaliturus tenellus. The sequence continues at coordinate 194,030,662 of CM061534.1, read as the reverse complement.
ACCGGAGAAGACAAAACACAAGTGTTCAGAGAACAGGTCGAAGCGAAACTGAAAATAGGGTTCTAAAGTCTTGGGGAGCTTCTTGGAATCCCCTTCCAACTAGGACACCCCCAGAACCGGGCTCGGCCTCGGGTGTACTAAAGTAGCGCATAAAAAATATCGGCCAAACCGACTTCCCCAAAGCCCACATCATCTTGAGTACATGAGGCATGAGGATAAGACGAGTGATTAACTTATTTAGAACATTCTTACTGACTAAGGAACCTATTCAGCTTTTAAAAAGGGGGAAACTAATCGCTAGGCTAGAGCAAACTGTACTGTGCCATAAAACTGAAAGAATCTAAGTTTGTTAGGGTAATGGTGGTTAAAATAGGTATATGTTTGTAAAGGTGTTTTGACGGTATTTAAAAAACGCATTAAATTCAATAGGTTATACATGGTTACAAGCCTGGTTAGATTAAATTAAACCTTTACAGACATCCACATTACTGCAGACGTGGTTTTTGTTAGCTGCATAAAGGACTCTCAACGAACTAAATCGAGTAGAAATTAAATTAGGCCTAATTAATACTTAATTTGAAATGGATTACATAATGAATTTTAAAACAATTATTGAAAATCACACATAAAATCCACCTGTGAACTTTTATAAATTCATGATGGAATTAATTGTAATTTCAACTGCATCTTGGTTGATTCGGTTTTAGGTTGTTAGATTTATTCGAAAAGTAGCATACAGTATTCTATATGTGGGAAAACTGCTAATTTTCTTTTAGATTTTCTATGGTGGTTAGGGGCCGCTGAATTTCAACACATGGTACCATAGAATGCCATATAAAAATAAAACGAAATATTTACAGTTTTGAGGAGAATTTCTCTGGAAAAGTATTCTGGTTTCCCCTAAAACACAGTATATTCCACCAACAGAAGTCAGGGGTACGAACAGAACGAGTGGGTCGCGGTGGAGGTGTAGGTCGCGGTCGCGGTCGCCGTCGACATCCATGTAAATCAAACACATTGTAGTTAATGAGGCCTTGCATAACGAGTAAGTCGCGGTGGAGGTGACTCGCGATGCCATCCAGGAGGTTTACAGCGATGCTTTTAAAAATCAAAATCATTTGATTTACATGGATGCTTACCTCGCGGTTTACCTGGATGCTTCGTTGTGATTGGTTCGTTTGGGGGGGGGTGATGTTGTTCGCGTCCGCAGCATTCCATTAAAGCTGCACGTACTCCCCGGGTTGTGCTAAACGAACAACAAATTTTGGCAGCTGAACTATGACGCAAGTGATCTCTCAGCTATGTCAGCTGTCAGACCAAATCCTAACGGCCCGATCCCGGGCCACTATTAAATGTTCTGACGCAGGTGCTTTGAACTGCAGAACATATTTTATTTATTTTATTATTATTTAAGATGGTAGCTGGCTATGATAGCCATCCGATACATATACATATTGGTTCGTTTAAAGTCGAGCGTCCCCCGTCGCGTACGCCTGAACCTTTCCCACCCCTCAAGGTAACCACAATTCAGTTATTACTTTGTGATTCTCTGTTAACTTAATTGTTATACTTAATTTAATTTTCAGTTCTCCATCCTGTAATAGTAATAGCAACCCAAAATACATGTAAATACGAGGTATGCCATAAGTGTAACTCTTATTTAGATTTAAGGTTAAAATAGTTGTATTTGACATCAAAATTAAATTAATTTTAATTTTAATAATTATTAATTTATTAACTTTATGGGGGCTTGTGCAGATTGTAAATTTTCAAGTATTTAATCTTCAAAGGAAATCTTTATGAATCTTAGCAAAGATAGGCAGAAGAGAATCGTGCAGATCAGCTTTTCGTGATTTAAACATTTTAACACTAGCTAGTCTGTATATTTGTCAAACAATTAATCGTTTTCTAACAAAATGTGACTCGAAATTTGGCACAAATTTTCATAACTATGATACACGAAATAAAAATTGATTTAGATCTGATTTTCACAGACTTAAAATTTACCATGAATTACCATGTTATGCGGGAGCTAAACCTTTTAATAATCTCCCTGATGAAATTAGACCTATCAATGATAACAAACTATTTTGGAAATATCTTTGAGAATATTTGATAACTAATGCCTTTTATATTGTGCGGTAGAGTGTATAAACAAAAACCATGCAAACACTTAAATTAATAGTCTTTTAATAAATAAATGCACTTTGCCACAATGTATTATTTGGGTTTATAATAACCTGGTGGCCCTTTCTTTCAATTATTGTACTGGTAGTCTACACAATATGTAATTATTGTACATTACTAAAGAAATAAATCTGTTCTTACATATTGAACATTTACGGTAGTTCAAAGTTGTAGACCTACCTCTTATTAGATATCAACAAAATGTATAACATATACATATATAACAACGTAAATATCGCCATTCCTGTAGTGGTAATCGCAAGTTATGACGCTCTAAGGTACTTTATTTTATTTAATAAGAAAGCTACACACATCACTCTCCAATGGTCTGAGCTGCACTGACAGCGCGGGTGACCTCCTCGCTATGTGCGGTCAACATCGACCGCGACCTAACTTGTGGCATCGACCGCGACCTTCACCTCCACCTCGACCCACTCGTTCTGTTCGTACCCCTACACTTTTTCGTTGTCTGAACCAGAATCCTATACATATCAACTCAATTGCCTCTCAATGCCATACTCATTTGCGGATTAAAATCCCGCAATCTCTAGTTTTTTAACGTCCCTACAACCACACAACGAATTCGCCAAAGATATTCCACAAACAAGTGGTCTGCTGATTCCACATTGACATAACCTCAATTGGCTGCCGATTTTGCTGTATGTTGCGCAATGCCATGAAGATTGTGAAGCGCAGAATGTAGGTGGGCGGCCTCCAGGGGGCTTCGCGGCCTCGAAAGCTGCGAGTCGGACCTTAGGAGGCCGTGGTGGACCGAGGCCGGCACCGAGGCCACGGCGAGCAAAATGGCACCTCGCCTTAAGAGGTTACAGTGCTAACCTTTTTCATAGTATCAAATTTCCAAAATACGGGTTTTTATTCTTTAAAAAAGTCAATAGGTTATAAATTTTAAACCAAAGTTAAATGAGAGCCTGATCTGATAGGTCTAGTAAAGAAATAATAAAAAAAAATTACTGAAAATTGAAGAGATAAACTTGAACACTTTCGACTTCCTCATATAATATGGCCTACTCTACGTTGTGTATACATATTTAATACACGATAGTGACTCCTACTACAGTCCTATACATTTTTCAACCGGGTTTGATTATTTTGCTGAGTTCCCGGCGTGAAGTTGTCTCTAAAAATATCTAAATAAACGAAAGGGCCCTTCAAGTCCTTAAAGTTCGCCATTTCCTTGTTAGATTTTCACTGTAACAAAATTGGTTTGTACCAATTTATCTATTCTTTTAAAGTGGTTACGTTAAACCATAGACGATACGGTACACTTGTAAACGAACTTCATTAAAGTAGGCCTAAGTATATGCATAAAGTATAAAGTAAGTAAGTGTACTCGGGTAGCTAGTCACCTCAGGATGGTAAACACCACACTGACTACCGAATGGCCATCAGAAGCACAGGGGCGATTATTAGTAAAACACAAGATTTTGTGAGCCAACCAACCAGTTTGGCTGGAGTTAGCAGCACACCCTAGGCTTGGCTAGATTTTCAGTACTTGCAGCTAGTTTGTGTGACGCTGTATTAAATGCGATAGTTAGGCCTACATGAAAACTGGTTTGGTGAAAAAATCTAGATTTCTAGAGTATTTAACCAGCACTAATATATGATCTGGGGCAAACAATTACGTCATTGACTTACACACACTTGCTCTGGTTTTATTAAAAACTCTATAGATTTCTATAAAACTCTAGCACTAGTATGGTCTGTGGTAAATTATTACGTCATTGATTTACACACTCTAGATAGTCTGGTGGTGCAGACATGACCAGTGTGTATAACCTTCAGAATCCCGCTTCATCAACTTTAACATTACACAACTAGAGGGATGCCAAGCCAGAATGTGCTGTGTTGGATGCACCCATGGAATACTGTTGTTTATAACGCAGTCGGCATGTGGTTACAACAAAATTCCTTGTAAATCAGTATTTAGGCCTACATGCAATCTAGGGTAGTTATTTTTCTCAGTGAAGGAATTTTAATCTTTAAAATCCATTTCTCGAACTAAATTGCTTGATTCTGGGCAACGGGTAGACTAGTTTATCCACACATATCACCCGATTTTTGTTATAGGCCCTACGTGAATTCGGAAACCCCGTACAATTTTATGTAAAATATTGCATCAGACGCAACACACGGCCCACAACAAAGTTTCAAAATGAAAAATGGACAATTTTTGGACCATACTCATGGATGAACAGAGAAGCCAATTTTTATAAATGTATATAAAGAAGGAAAGGCTGCCTCTCCTCTCAGGGACTTAGAAGCTACGGTACAATAATCAAAACTCTTTAAAAATGTCCAAAAAGGGCAATAAGACTGCATACCTTCTTGGACTCAATCAAAACATCTACTTCTTTGAAGAACACAAAATACGAAATGCATAATAGGCTAAATGGTTTGGAGGAAGCCTAAAGGGTTTTCCAAAAATAATCCTAAACTACTACATTATGCTAGAGGCTATTCTAAACTCTTAACAAAAGAGGCAGTAAAGTCTGGATGACCTCGAAGAGCCTTATCACAAGAGATAACAATAATGAACTGCTATAACGATCTGTAGACTGTGATATCTTGATGGTTCTCAGTTCTCCGTCTGGATAATCATAATGTGCAAGACATTGTATTTCTTGTAAAGTTTTAGCTTCGTTACAACATAAAGAATATGCATTTACCATCATTTTAACTCCTATAAATGTGCTAAACTCGCACTCTTAGGCCAAAGCTTAAAAAAAATGAGTGTGTTACCGACTTACCAACTAAGAAAACAATTCTTTATGGCATTTTCCTGTATCAAGAAATCATTTTTAACTCTATGTACATTGAATAGTTAAAGAACATTTTCTCAAATGAAACATTTTTTACATTAAAACTGTTTTGAACGAGGCATATTTTAAGGTGAATATGACTGAAGGGTGAGTGTGATGGATCAAATGAGGTGTTAACTCTAATGATGTAGCTTTACTGACAAATAGCTGCTTATTCATTTGTTACGATCATTGATAATATTCCAATAACGAATATGGGAGCTGTGTCTAGTTGCGAATAATCCAAAAGCTACTAACTTTCCTCAGGGTCGAATCTGTTACTGTTTTATGTTTATGTGTTTATATTTAAAGATCGGTACTTGAACCCTCATATATAACAACCATACAATAATTGATTTCCATGACTCACCTCAAGTCGGTGAGCGCGTCCTCCTGTTCCCTCCTCTGTTTGCTGGGCACCAACCCCAGAGCGAGCAGGACATCAAACGCGTGGCCGTACAGGAAGTTCTCCTCTTCTATGGGGTCTATAGCAGGCAGGCGCTTCGGCTTGCGCTTGGGCTTGCGGCGCTTAAAGGCCGGCGCTTGGGCAATGTGCTTGCCGTTGCGGGAGCGCAGGCGGACGCTCAGACTACGCGAACGCAACGACACCCATGGCACTGTGGGCACGCGGGAGGTCCTCCGGAGCTTGGTGCATTGTGGCATCCTAGAGGCACATCCCGCCGACCACGGGCACTGCGGGGGGCGGAGGAAGTTCTCGGCGGAAGTTCAACGTCGAGGAAGTTCTGAGGTGCACGTCTTTAGGAATGGCACTATTGAAGTCTCAAGTTAAAGTTCCGACCTAATTGAAACCAAGGTGTGAGTAATGCGTCCTTGATGGGTGAATAAATGATTCTTACAAAAATAAACACTAACACTGTAAAAACAAATTAAATTAATAGACTTGGGTATAAACAATGTACTGTAATTACTGTTTTGCCTTCGTACGTGGCGGATAACTCGATCTAATAGAAGGAAACAAAGAAGCCAATTTGTAGTCAGCAATAATAAAATGAAACTTTACTGTACAGATATCGCAGAATATCTTGGCCTCTGACATACTCCACCTCTGGATTCAAATTGGTAAACATATGGTACTAAAAACAGTCTGCGACAATCTGCAATTTCTTCGCTCTACTCCAATTATTTGAACTGTAATGTAAACGGTTGTCACAGGCCAAGATATTCCGTGTTATCTGTATGTGTGGTCGTCTTTAAAAGAGATTGATCTTTAGGCCTATTATCTTCAATTCAATTCAAACTACCTATAATAACTTTTCCGCCTAACCCACCTCCCCCTAACTGGAGTTTTAAACCCATGTAGGCCTATTCACGATATGTATTCTGTGAATATAGTTAACGAATCTTACAAAGCAGTGCTATTAACCTCATTGCCAAACTACTGCATTTGGAAAATTAACAACGGAAATTTTAACGAATTTTAACCGTCGGGCATCGAATGTGACTGTTTGAAAGGTGTGGTTGCTTTGCTTATCATGGAAAGATAAGAGTTTCAGATAATTCATCACCTGGAAAGCCATGCTGATAACAGATAAGAATGACGTGGAGTAACTGGGGCATCATGGGAGTGGGAATGGGAAATCTTGCTTAGGCCTATACGGTAATACGAAATAAAACTTGTAAAAACAATGAAAAGTGCTTTTTAAACTATAAAACGTTGGCTTGAACCACACTATTATTTTAATATTTTTAATAATCGTATTACAGTAGGCCTAATTGTCTAGTTGCTCAAACCAATTGATGTGAAATTTCTCCATAAAACTTACGTATAAAAATCAAGTCAAATAGTTACTATTAATGTATTAAATTAATCCATAAACCTTACCTATATTTAATCCCAATAAATAACCCAACTAAAAGGGTTTTGTCGAGAAACCTATTAATACTCCTCTAAAGGCCTGAATTGGATAAAATTTTCATACTCATAGGCCTACCACTTTCATGTCGAAGCACTATTTTTAAACCTTAGGGCCTAAGTTTTTGACGCTTCATTTAAACACGTCATGGTACTGTTATTCTAAAAGGAAAATCAATTCTAATTGAAAACCTATGCCCTCCGCATGTTTCTTTGGATTCGCCCAACCTTCAAATCCAATCAACATAATATCATCATCATCATCATCGTCGTGCCCAAGGAAAGGTTTAGCAGACGATGCTATTCGCGAACGCAGCGACTGCTGTGCTTACAATTAGCATGTTATTGCCACTTTATTGATGCTATTGATTGATAACCTTATCAAACTGGGCCAAGGAGCTTGTCTCCTATTGGTAGACACGGTGACCAATCAAAAACCTCCCATGCTTATCTTCCTTGTCATATTTTTGTCCTTGGTTCCATTTTTTCCTTTGCGAAAAGAACTCCACGTCAATGAACCTATTATTGATAACAATTTGTTACAAGGTTGGAAGTCGGTCAGGTATTGGTGTTATGACCTTGTAAGGCGTTAACAAATTAACACTTGTGACTCGTGGAAAATTTGTTGATATAATAAATCGTGAAGGACGTAGTTAAAAGTATGTAGTTTGGTTGGTGAAAAAGACTTCATATCATACATAGGTATAACGCGGTTTTATGTGAAACATTTATAAAAAAATTGTTTAAACTAACCTAACTTCGGGAGACTTCTTCTCCTTCGACAGCTTAAACCTCATATTTAACACGTTCACTGCGGCATATAAAATGTCAAAACTCAACCACCATGCTGAATTATATTTAAATTCCTCCAACGATAGCGAGAACGTAACGAACGTAATTCCCGATCCGGAAACGGATTAACGAGCGAAACCGGCACAACATGCGGGGACGATATAAACCTTCCCGGCCAAGAGCTGGGCTCACACTGAAGCATAAGCAATAACTTTGAAGGGAGCACGCCACTGCTTTAGCAGTTGCCAGCGCACAGCACTAGTGGGCGGACAACTGCTATAGCAGCTGCCAGCAGTGAACGTGTTTTAAAGATAACTTTGAATACTGGTATTTTTAATGGCACAATTAATTATCCTCATCGCCCCCGTGAAGCAGTTTTGTATTAATGACATTCCTCCCTTATTTTTTGACCGGTTTTCATATTAGAAGTGCGATACTGTAGAATTATTTCTCAGTTTCTCAATAACGTCAATCTGAAATGCATGATCTCTTGACATAAGGCCTATTTTTTCTATATATCATTAACACGGGGATTTATTTAACTGCAAACTAAAATTTTTGTTGATAGTAAAACATAGCATAACAGAAGAACATACGTTAAAAGTATAGGAACAGCAAAGCCACACTGAAATGCCAATCCAATCCCTGATGAAACCGGCGGCGCATTGTGCTGCATATATACATATATTGTGCTAAATTTACCAGAGCAAAATTTGGCATTTAAAAAATTGATACTATAAGATGGCAATTGATCACGTTATTTATACAACTTTCAGTGTCAAAAATAACAAATGCTCACGTTGACAGAAACTGTTTCACTGGCAAATATTCTGGTGATTTCTAAAAACCAATCTGTTGAAATAACATACAGTATTACGTAGAACAGAGAGAATTCACGTCAAGTAATTTCCTAAGAAGTGCTCATACTTCACAGAAACAGTCAATGATTCGTTTTCCACGAAAGTGACTTACTGTCAAACTCAGCACAAAGTAATCAAAGTAATCAAAATCAAAGTAAGGCTGGTGTTCTCAGAACTTCAATCTTTCCTCTATGTTCTACGGTTATAGCATTGACTGATAGATATTAGACCTACATCAAATATCGATTTTCTAAAAGTGATGAACGACATTATTTGGGAAAGCCAAATGTGTATAATCAGGAACTGTGAGGTATCATTTAAATTTGACAACAAGAGACTTTAAAGCTTCTTCAACATTAGAAAGATAAAAATTAATTGCAACAGTTTCCATCGAATAACGTGAAGTTATTTATATGCGGCCGTCGATAAGAATTAATGATATTCTGTTTAATCAAGATTAAATTGATAAGATGTATTTCAATAGTCTGAGTAGTGTAATAATTATTACTTTAACAATAGAGATCAATAACAATTAACAATAAAGATTCTCGAATAGATATAGGCTTTGTATATAAAAATTCAACACATCCTTAATTCTATTCGTGAAATCTGAATAACGGGACAAACTAGAAAATTCCTATACATTTCCCCATGTTTAACCCTAACCAAACAACATTGAGAAAACCGTCTTTGATCTAAACATCATTCTTAGGCCCCCATACACGTAACGATCGGTCCGTCAGATCCGTCCGAACGGACCTCGTCGTGCGACGGATCGTTACGTGTATGGGGACGCTTCCGACCGATTGACGAAGATTTTGGTCGGACGACGACTGATGAGAATCCCATCAGTCGTCGTCCGACCGCGTCCGACCAGCCTCGACGTGCGACGGATCGTTGCGTGTGTGGGGAATCACTCTTCAGAGACCGATCTGTTGCGATCCGTCGTGGTTCGCCGGTCGTCGACCGATCGTTACGTGTATGGGGGGCCTAAGGCCCCGTCCTAGGTGGACGACGAAAAATCGATCGGTCGTCCGTGCGAGCGAATCAAGATTCGCACGCACGGACGACGGAAGTGAGTGTCCATAGTGGGGCGTGAAGTCGTCGCAGCGACTGACGTCAGTTCCCTCTCATTCGACCAGTGCCACCATGTTATCGGTTGAGAAAAGACGTAAACTCGTGCTGCTGGACAGTTCTTCTACAATCTATTCTTACCTTAAGAAGAAATCGGACCACAGAAGTGCTACAAATGAGATTTTTAAGGAGAGGTATGAATTTGGTGAGTTTCATCATTTGTATGAGAAGTTGAGATTGTACCCTGAACTTTTCAAAAACTACACTAGAATGTCAGTGGATACTTTTGACCACATCGTCACCGAATTGAAGAAGGACTTTACATTGAAGACAACAAACTTTCAGCGGCCAATTTCTATGGAAGAACGCCTCATTTTAACATTAAGGTAAGTCCAAAATAAATATGAAAAACAATATTACGTAATATTTAAAAAGACATGAGACTGGTAATTAATATGACATTTTGATTGATTAATTATGACACATTTTATTGTACATTTCGTAATTTTGCAGTATAATCAATTAATAGTAGTAGGTAAGAACATGACTACGGTTTATTACATTATTAATTAATGAATAATAAAAAAACATGAATCTCAAAAATCAAAATCAACCTCAAGGCCTACAATCGCACTAGTCGGTCGGACGATCCGCACGACCAAAGACAAACATGTTTGTCTTTCGTCGTTCGCGTCGGTCGTCCGACGTCGTCGGTCGCAACGACGATCGCCCAGCTAGGACGCTCTCACGCTTATCCACTTGTTTGAAATATTTTGGTGCGACAGATTCGCTCGCACGGACGACCGATCGATTTTTCGTCGTCCACCTAGGACGGGGCCTTATACGCTCGTAGGCACTGCAAGGCCAGGGATGAAGGAACGAAGAAACGATGTACGGGTTACCTGAGCGTTCCTTTCCCTGAGTAAATAACTAGGCTGGGACCTTGATGCTTGTTGTTTTGGTTTCTACATATGCCAAAAATATCCTTAAAAAATATATCAATTTGTATATATTGTATATTTATGATATACCGCATGAATGCTGAATGCACATGGCAAGACGTATTTTATTCGTGAATTTGCAGTGAACGCGAACCAGGATGATAGGGCCTTTTATCAGAAGCCATGGGCCGTCAACGTTAATTTTGACCATTAAACCCTATAAATACGTTTATATGTAGGATATTTCGTCATTAGTCCGAGAAGTTGTCGTTACCGGTGCAAGATCGAGGTTCAAGTACGAGGTGAAGCCGAAATTAGATCGAGCACCGGTATACCCCTTTCGAACGAGTTCGGAATAGTACTTTTCATATCATACCACCCTTATAAACATACAGTTTGGAGAGCCGTTTTCGAGATCCGTGTGCATATACGACGAAAAACCAACCATGGTAAACACTTTTTAAAACAACTGGACCTTCTTTCAAGATGTCTTTTATTCTTTTTTGATTTTACCATAAAATTCGAATTAATTACACTTGCACACTCAATCATTGATGGATCAATTGTTGCACCTCAACCTAATCAAGCTTTGTCCCCTAAGTGTCAAATTCCTCTTATATTGGGCATATAAGGGATGCCTTCAAACTGGTAACTTTTCTCGCAGGTACAGTTTACCTGTGGGACGGATTTTGCAATCCTCTTGCAGGTATAACTGATGATCTAAATCTAACTAACGTAACATAACCCTAATATTATAATTTTTAGAGAGAGACGTTAGCTCCGGTATGCCTCCTCGTTCTAAATTTGTTCTCAAATTCTGTAAATTAAATATTCTGATCATCAAGGATACGCTATTTGGCAACGCGAATTTCTTTATAACTTTAAAAATATTTCTTGAAATAAACTAATGCGCTTTTCGTTTTAAATTTACTAATTTTTCATCATGTCAAAGATAAATGTAAAACCGGCACAAACGAAACACTAACGTTTCCGGTCAATCCGAGATGTATACGGCAACGGCAAGCCTGGGTATGGCGAATCCCTAGTAGTCTATTTATTGCTAAGGAAGTCCCGGTTTTAAGGGTCTGTCTGGCGTTCGGGCCAGGGTTTTTATTTGACCGGAATTTTTCTGCAAAATCATAAATTTCGCCTTTAAATTTACAGGAAAAACACAGTGTTAGTAGAAAACAGGAGTAGGCCTATATAGTCTGGAATTGATTTTCATCTAAGTGTCAAAGTTAATTTAAAGTTCATTACAGGTTCCATGCATTTGAAAGGAATTTCGTTTTACTTTGGAAAAATAGGGTTTTCTGTGGACTTCAGATGGACTTCTGGTGGATGAAAAGTGGACTTGAAAAAATTTAAAAGGATTTTATCGATAACATTACTTTTTTCCTTAGAAATAGGTTCTAACGAAGATTAAGTCATGGGTTATTCTGTTCATGCATTTTTAGCTCAGCCGCAAAAAATAAAGCTCTTCCGTTTATCGTGCTGTATTCAATGATTAATCAAATTGTTCTATATTTTATTATTAAAGAAACTTAGGTAAATTATCGCTTTAAAATGTTTAACATACAAAAATAATGGTTGATTCCGTGTTTCCTCCATCACCGGGAGCAATCCCCTCCTCAACTAACTATAGCATTTTAACGAATCATACAGCATAACCAATGTCCGGGGTTGACCCAGATGGTAACCCTATACAGGCGACACCCCCGTGTCGTGGTACCGTGTACCCGTTTATATCTGTGTGCCGGGGTATACCGGTGACCTCGCAGCCATTGTTTGGCCAAGTTGCACAACCGAGTGTCCAAGGACACGAATGTAGGTCGGCGCACTGTCAGCGCACCGTCGCCCGTCCAAGGACACCGACACCGAACACTTACACGCTCATCGCCCTCACGCCGCCACCGGGGCATCAAGTTGGTGCAATTCAAGCCAGAATGGTCGGGGGCTCCAGGCAGATCCCCTTCGCGAAAAAAACTAGGATTTTTTTTCAAATTTGCTTCAAACTACATAATACTCCGTTGTAATAATGACGTACAATTTTTATTTTTTATTTTGGGCAAATACTTGTGCAGTTACGAGCTATATAACTCTGGTTGGGGGCAGTAGTTCCCCAGGCGCCGCTATGCGCCGCTAGTGTCACGTTTTTCATGCACTCGGTGACGCGCGGGTGGCCTACCCTTGTCGCGCAGGCGTTTTACAAAATTTCAGGGTGCAATTCTCCTTGAATAAGAATATTGAAGAAATCTGTCTTTTACTTTCCGTATGTTAGTCTTCAAAATTACATGATTTCAAAGTAAATTCCATTTGAATCTGAGGATATAAAAATAGTTTTTCAGTAACTTTTTTTGTAACTAAAGTTATATTAGGATACTATTTAATAACATACGCTACCGGTACCAAAATTTCAGTTCTATAAACGAAATAAAACTGAACAAACACGGACGAACTAGAACTGAAATAGAACAAGCATGGTTGCTTGTGACGGATTGTACCAAAATATGCAAATTTCAGTAGTACTTCACTATTGACCTTAAAGCTCTTAAAGTAGCTGGCAAAAAACAATAAAATTTGTACGTACTTCATAATTATAACTAAAAAGGTAGTTAAATTTGAGGATAATTTATTTTTTTTTAATGTTTTACAGGCACAATAACCATGTAAACATTTTTACATGCGTTTTACGGGCATGCATTAAATCGTAGTTAGTTTGTAGATGTAGGCCCATACGAATTATTTTAACGCCGCGCTGCCAGATGTTGAGGTTTTTCGCTTTGGAGTCGCCAGATGCCAAAACACCGTTCCATTTTTTTTGCCCATAGATTCCCAATAACACTAAAGACTTTGACCGAAATTTTGAGCTGAATCAGAATCACAACGATGGTGAGCCTAACCTGAAATTAGTGTTAGTACCACAAAAACTCTCTGTAAAAGTATCGGTACGGTACTCAAAATTTATTAACAGAATTTATTTTTGTATTTTGATCGAATTATTTTTTCAACTCGACTTGAAGTAACTAAAATCGAGCGCATGTTGTATATGGTTGTTAAGGGTGCTAAAATATGCATGGCTAAGGCTCTTGTCCGACCTTCTCCCACTCCAAGGACAGTTGTCATGGTCGAGAGTTCGAGGAGAGCGCACTGACCATGGTTTTTTGGAATCTCGTTTGAAACTGGCCTTGAAGCTTGTGATTTCAAAATAGCCAAATCAACGAAAAGCTCAATTAAGTTCTCTCTTTTCACGGGAGACCGAGGTGAATTTATAAATTAGAATTTCTCGTAATTTCCGTTTAAATAACGATTTCTCCATCATGCATGGATTAGCGGTGTGCGCGAGGGTCTGCCGCACTCTCCCAAATTTTTGGGATGATAACTTTGCCTTAACAATATTTTAACGAGCAGTAACATAAACTAACGAAAGGATTATTGGTATGTAAAAGGAATATGCTTCCTTTTAGGCCTAAGACGAACAATTCAGTCGTTTTAAATTTGGTTTTGATGTTTTGATGGCGAAAGATGAGTATTCGATGAGCTCGCACCAAAGAGATCGAGACCTAAACCCGTCCATGTTCTAAGAATTTTCCCCATAAGCAGTATGAGGCTTTTGTAAACCTGATGAAAACCAATATGATCTCCATCTGATGAAAGTCAAAGCACATCAGCCCAATTATAAAACAAAATTGTATAATCAAAGATATCTCATCCAAAATTATTACTGTCACATAAAGTTATACGAACTTGAACTATATTCTTGGCTCCTGTGTATATTGTACGAAACGAAAATATAGTCTCGGAGTGGTACGAAACGAAAATATAGCCTCGGAGTGAGTATACTGAAATATTTCCCAAATATAGAAATCGTTGAAAATACTACAAATTTCTTGTGGAAACGGCATGGTAATATAAAATTTGATTCGATAACTAGCATTCCCCTAACGCTAGACACTCAATTACTCTATTGATCCTGCAGTACTTAGTATAACTAGTCTAAGAGAAACACGTTCTCTGTCCCCATAAGGTTACCAACTCATGGAGGTGTGCGTGTCTGGCAAATATTTCTCTCCGCGTAAACGATTTTAGGATAATGACGATAAGTGACTGTTTTACGGTGCCAAAAGCAAGAATTTAGTTGTAATTGGGCATATTTTTATAAGTATTGATAGGTAAACACTTTCTAGAAATTCTCATAACAATCCTAAGTTTTGATGTATTAAAGCATTAAAATGCTAAAAATTATATGCTTATTCAAAGAAAGTTTTTCTGGCTAGTCAGTTGAACATTTATAAGAGACTGATTTTTATTTTTATAAACACGTATATAAAAACATAATCAATTTGATTATTTTTCAACAAAAGCTAAGATTTTTATAGTCATTTTTCTTTCCTAAGTAAATATCCGTTAGTAAAAACAATCACAACAAATATTTTTGTTAATTTTTTCGATTAGTACAAAAAGCACCGTCTCTCCTCAGCGTTTAAAAACTTTAAATTATCTCGAAGTCTTCCTAACCACATGAGGACGAAAGGTTACTGATACATCCTAAGAGAAGACAACCTTGGAATCCTTAAAAAATTCAGGATCTCATTCCTTAAAGTATAATTGTATTAAAATTTAAATTCCTTAGTTTATTTCAGAATGATAGTATAGTACTGTATGCATTTTTCTTCAATCTTCAGCTAGAGCAACAAAAGTACGAAAAGTACAATAGATTACTTCTTACTTATTATTTCTTACTTAAGATTATACTTTTAATCTTGTACTTTTGGATAATCTTCTGAATAAGTATTGTAATAATTTTAAAATTTCCCGAAAATAATTTCAGAAAAGATGGAAATAAAATGCCAGATTAACCTACACTATAACGCTATGTAAGGAAATAATTTATTTTATTTGTTATTTAAAAGATCCCAGGATTATGGTCCTCTATAAGACCAATCTGAATCATCCTAAGTTTGCATGCCTTTTAAAATTCATTGCTTGAAAAACAATGGCAGAAATAATAAAACTTGAAACAAAAAACCAGCCAAAACACCACGAATACCTTAGCTCAATATATTGAGAACACATGCTTGTAAGGGCTTGCATTTTTTTATAAGGCAATGGTGTTTGTTTTGTACGTGGCCCAAATTCATCATTACAACAGTGCGGTGGTTGTTGACGCTTCAAAGAGTCACATCGCATCGATCCAGGAGCTGATGTTTTTGGGTTTCCTCCAGTACAGCCTGAACTGGGAGTAGGAGTCACCCCTTTACTAATTCCATCTATCGATCGTAGTGATATATGTTCAAACACATTTGGTGCACGGTCAGCCAGCCCGTGGGGGATGAAATTGAACGAGTATCCTTGCGTTGTTTGAACAAGTGTTGGAAACGTACCAAAACATTTTATTTTTCCCCTAAGGTTGTATAAATAACTTCAATATTCTGTTGAGATTGAATGATTTTTAGAAGCTCTTCTTCTTGGGATTATGTAAATTTGAATAATTTCTTAAATGTACAAGGCGATTGAAAATTCACTGATGATTTTATTTTTGTAATTTATTTTTATTTTGTGTGTGTGTTTTTAATTCTACACCAGTGGCATTTTTTACGTTTTGGCAGGGAACGGTCCACACCCCATAGTCTTGCTACTATCTAACATCGACCAGTTGTTAGAAAGCATCTTCATTAATAGCCCATTGACCTATGGCAACTGGGTCCGGAATCGATCCTTTATAAAATACAAATAACTTTCCTCAGCATCGAACCGGTAACCTTTGGATTCAAAGGCGAGCACTATAACCACTCAGATACCCAGCCGGTTTTTATGGCCAACGGTCATATTACCCTATGGAAACTATATACATGTTATGAAGTTTGATAAACAAAATAGCGATAGAAAGGTACTTGAATACCATTAATGATGATGCTTAGATTTTGTTTACAAACAACGACCGGGTTGGTAGATTGAATAAATGCAATTGGTGCAAAATATGGTATTTGGGGGGATTTGGGCAAAAATTACATATGTATATAACGTTTGGATTTTTTTAAGATGATAGAGATCATTAAATGGGTTACCATTTCATTGTGAGTGGTCAGTTTATGCTTTCATCATCGTTCAAATTGCAAAACTGATATTCAAACATAGACAACTACCCCAAAAATATTTTATCTTACACCAACTCCATATATCACCCTACCAACCCCTGTTGTTGCATAATGGTTCAACAAAACCTATCTATTATTAATAATAATAAATTAGCTCTCGTTTGCTATTTCGTTTCTTCAAGCAAAATGTATAGTTTCCATAGAAAAACAAAAATAAAATCGTCAGTGACTTTTCAATCGCCCTGTACAATAAATACAATTTTATTGATAAATACAATACCAACCCTTTATATTTGATGGATCACCCCTCACCATGACAAGGAATTTCTTGATTTTTTTCATGAATCAAAATCCAAATAGGCCTACCTACCAAAGGAGAAAAAAATTAAGAATGTTGTCATGCAATTTCAATGATTTTAGAAGTAGGCCCTAATCAAGATTAAGTTCCCTGAATATACTTTGAAAACACTGTAGTAACCACAATGTTGTTTTGCTATTGTTTCTGTTATCTTAGTTATCTTAATATTTATATACGTAAGCCTATATTACTTTCTTCGGTTCATTCACCATGTTAAACCCGATATATAAATCTATATATGCCTATTCTTTATAATGTGGCATGTTTGTCTTCTGTATGCTTTTTCTCGTACTGTAATCATTTATTCAAAACATGAAAAAATAAATGTGCATTGGTTGATAGATAGGTAATCCTAAAACACAAAATGCTAAACTGATCTAATGATTGATTCACATCAATACCGTACGGGGTTTACCAAAGGGGATAAGAATTTCGTGGGTGTTGCTGGGTTGTTTGTTTATCGCCGATGTTGATGTTGTCTTATCCGTGTGATATTGGCCATAAACCTTGACGCACCTAATGTAATATCGTTGATACTTTACAAACGTTGCACTCTCTTTTAAGTGTAGCCTTTACTATCGCCCTCACAACCAGACTCCATTCCTCTAAAATGTGTTATACAGTAGGCCTACTGGTGGAATACGTCATTACACTTATTTAGTGGGATATAATCAAAGGAATATTAGCCTACACATTATATGATAGGCCTATAGCCTACATAAGTTGATTTTAAAATTAAATCCCTAAAATCGATCTAATAGCCTATTTCATAAATGCACTGAGACTGTGTATTAATGTTAAAATTTAAGATCAACCACAAAGTGGCAAATTAAATACTGTGCTTAAATGAATCACACCAACCAACAAGGAATGTAATGTTTAAGTCAGAAAACTGCAGTTCAGCTCAATAATATAACATTATTTGAATGCACACGTGGATAAATTTGTCCACGTAACATACCCAAAGAACTATAATGACACTATGTAGAAATAGCCTTGTATTTATTGAAACTATTATAAAATTAGTGCCTAAAACCTAAACCTGGTAATGTTATTAGGTTGAAATGTACTTGTTAATAAAAATCAATAAATTGTATAGGTCCTACCTGGGAATGACAATTTTGGCAATAACAATTTCACTGAGTTAAAAGTTTAAATACGATATATACACGATAGGACTACAGTGATAACCAAAATCAAACACAAACAAAACCATTATTCAATGAGTCAAAGGCAAAAAATGCCATTCAGAGATAATAATGTTCAAGGACGCACTACTCACGATGGTGAAAAATCAAAACCTCCACATGTCAGTTGACACAAGCCTAGCTAGCACTTGGGGTTTGGCGATGTTTACGCACTGGGGAACCTAAACCGGCGAACCGGAAACCGGCCGCGCCGGACCGGCTCGGTTTTAATCACAAACAAACCAGAAATCGCGGGAAAATCGTGTGTTGATAGAGGGAAGGGCGCGACTGCGACTCGACTGGTCGCCGGCAGCCAGCGCTGACGTCAGATCTTCCGTCCTTGTTGCTTAGTGACGTCACCCCTCCCCCCTCCGCGATCCCCTCTCCATCTATCTCTCTCTTTCTATCGCACTCTCTCTCTCGCCACCCTCGTTGCTGATTACTGCTGCAGTTCTTTCCGTTCCCCTCTCTCTTCAGAGATCAGTGGCCGAATAGAATAAATCTTTTGAACGGGGTAGGTTTTACGGTAACGCCAGGCATGGGTAGAAAAGTGTCCCACTACGAACGCAATTGGGATCCCCACAAGGAAAGGCTGCAAAATTATAAGAGATCGATCGTTTGTAGCCTAAAGAATTCAGGGCACTTACCATCTGATGCTTCTGTTGATCAGGGCGGTGGCTAGTTTCCTCTTATGATCGGCGAATATTCCAAACTTCTTCTTTTTCGGTGAGTCCTCGGAATCGGAAGTCGAGGGTTGAGGATCTTCCAACCCACTGCTGGAGACAGTGGCCACTGCATAACAGCGGGAATTAGGAACACTCTTCGGTTTCTGGAAGTGGAAAACGGAAGAGGAAAAAGGCTTCGTCGTTGAAGAAGGGAGTTCCTGATTTTTCCCAGGCTTTTTCAGAATGGATGAAGTGGCTTCGAAAATTTCTCTGGAAATGGGAATAGAGGGAACTTTGGGTATTTTCAACACGCTGGTTGGTACCGAGGTGGAAGGGGCGGGCATGGTCATGACCTTGGCTCCCAGCAGGGATCGGGAGGGAGGCTTGGTGAGCAGCAGGAGGGTGGAGGTGGAGTCTTGGGAGCTGGTCACCACAAGGTGGCCTGAGCCGAACATCTCCCCCTGTAACAGCAGAAAAAGAAATGCAGTAATTTACTATTGGCAAACTACAAAACATTTTCTACCTAAATACAGTATAGGCCCCTAACTAATACGTAAGAAGGGATTATGTCGGGTGTCCCTAAAGTTCGTCCCCCTGCTATTTTTTAAGCAGATGCCGATAACGAGATCGTCTTCATTGTATGTCTAAGTGACTAAAAGAGGGAAATTTTATGTGTCAAATTTTCAGCTCCCTCCAACGAAATCGGGGGTTTTAAGAGGGACAAGGGTAAACATTTTGGCAAAAAAGTTTCCCATTTTATTCAATATTTTTTTCTGACGATATTACCTCGTTATCTGCAGCTGTTAAATTATCCGTCTTTACAGGGTGGTTAGTAGTCACTAGTCAGAATTAAAAAAATCAAGGGGTTATGATGCTTGTAAAGTGCAACAAAATTACGCATTTTAGGCAGTTACATCTCGCTCCATCTTCCATCCAGTGACCACTAGTAACAGTAATTTTTTTTACTTTTTCAAATTTCTTGAAATTTTTTACAAAATCTATTTTTCCTCCTCTTTTACCAAACGCTTTCTCATGTTTAATGACATTTTCAGAAAGTAGGCTTACACAATATTATCTATTTAGAAAAGTAAAGTCCATCCCTATTTTCTATTACCTTCGTAGGCCTATCACCTTGTTAAACATACTTAATAACTTGGAAAATTAAGAAAAAGCCACTTTAACTTGTTGAAGAAAATTTTTTATTCGTCAAGCTACAAACTGCCAAATAACACCAAAACTTATACGCGTTCTAAGCTTTAAAATGAAATATTATAAGAGACCTTTCCTATTTGCCAAAGGGCAAGAATCGGCGTTAACCACAATTATTGACAGGTTTTACATGAAATAATAACTATCTTTGTTGGAAATTATCACACACAATAATGCCGGGTGACAATTAAGTCTGTAACTCACTTAATAACTTTTGCACCACAGGAGATGGGCTAAAAATATAAAACTCCACAAATAATTACTGATAACAGTAACCTACTTATCTGTGCCACAACCTTCTGGGGAACGGCCCACTAGGAGTTAGTTAAAAATCTTAAACATATAAGCATAGGTTGATTTTTGCACATCAAATATAAAGGCCTTACTTAGTAAAGTCTAATGCCACAAACTGGACTTCAAATGGTTGACCGACGCTTAAAGGCAATAAAAACTTCCTTAACAAACCTTAAATCATATAACAACCTTATTATATTAAACTGTTTTTCATTATTGTTACCAAAAACCCGATATAGCTTCCTTAAAACTTCCTTGAAGGTCGTCCCTAAAAACGTTTTAATAAAAACTTCATTGATTTTTCTCACATCATACATATGAAATTTAACGTCATGAAATTTAAAGCAGCATGTCAAAAAGGTCGAATGTATCGCAAAATAGTGCATTTAGTTTTTGTATGATTTTAATAGAAAGTTTGATTGCCTGCCATTTTCGCCTAGGCCACCCTTTGAAGTACATTTTGTGGCATTAGACTATACTAAGGCCTTTGATTTGATGTGCTTTTAAAATGAGATCCTTTCGTCACAGTTTTCCCGTTTCGGTTAAGCCATTTCATGCTAATTGCAACCCTGTCTTATAATAATAATAATTTCTATAATAATTTGAGGTTCAGTTTGGTGGGCCCCTAAAGGAAATGTGCAAAACAGCTTTTTATTGAGCACACTTTGAAATAGATCACCCCAAATTCCAAACCCGGGCACTATGGTTGTTGAAATTAGTAGTAGTTTCATTAATTCGTATTTAAATTGGCCAAGGAAAACATTATATTGAAATTTTGAAGAAATTTGGGACGATGCCCTGGAGAAATTTTGCAAATCCGTTTTTATGGAGCACCTATGAGCAAAGAGAAACGTCAAAACTAAATTTCAATATCGTAGTCGTAGGCTCTATAGTTTACCAGATTCGTTGTTTCCTAAATTAAAAAATTTGCCATAGAAGTCATGTGTGACGAATCCCTGATGGAATTTTGCAAAACCGTTCCTTATTGAGCACCTATAAGCAAAAAAGAATGCCCATGCCAAATTTTAACATTGTATATCCCATAGGTTTTTTTCAGATTCGTTGATTAGTTGTTTCCTAGATTTGTAAAAACTGTCCATTCCATTAGATAGAAATTTTTAAACTTTGTTGGGCGGAGATCTATAAAGGAATTATGCAAAACTGTTTGTAGTGAGCATTTTTTAACAAAGAGTATCGTCTATGCTTAATTTCAACCCCGTATTCCCCATGGTTTTGAAGATAGGCCTACTCTGATTAACGCGTGAGTGGTTTTCGACAAATATCCTATAAGATTAGGCCTAACTAATGATATGACATAATAATAACATTGGAAATGTTTGTAATTCTCTTTAGATTTTCCGTTATATCTTAATGATTGCACAAAATCTCTTTTGATTATGCAAAATATCTTTTTTAAATTCTTTCACACATGCAGAGTAACAAATTTGAAATTTTGATAAATTTGAAGTAAAGAAGCACATAAATTGGTCTTTTTTTAACATTTTACGACAACTAAAGTTTTTTTGGCAAACTATTAATCCGGTCTTCAAGGTAACTCAAACCATTCTATGACTTGTGCTAGTTGTAAAATATCTTACAGTATTCGTAAAGTTACAAATGCGAGAATATTGATGGTTAGTTGGAGTATTTAATAAGATATAAGTAGGTATTAAAATAGAAATAAAATTATTTAGGTACTGATCACACAACCTCTCAGACAAATACTAAGTACAAAAAATATTGAGGAGGAAAAAACTATTAAAAAAGATAAATAAATACAGTTGAGTTGACCAAGGGTGAAAAAGGATAGAGAAGGAGGATGGTTGTATCGATTTTGTCTTTCTTAATGTCACACCGAATGTCAAAACTTAGTGTAAGACGTTTAAACGAAAATATATATCAGAAATTTCACATGGTAGGTTACACGTTCCGATATTGTATGCTGTAGGCCTATTTGTTTATTTATTTATTTTTGCAAACGTAAAATTGGGAAGGCAGTAACATCAATGTACCCACTGACATTTATCAATAATAACTACAGTTGTGTGTTCCATAGTACCACAAACATATAACATTAATTTTATAGCTTCAATATTACACTAAATTATTGCCTTTATCATTAATAGTAAACATTAAAAGTTGTGTTTTATTTATTTAGAAATTCATGGGAGTTGTTAGAAATGAAACATATTGTGAGAAAACATTATAATATTTGTTATGAATCAAAATAAAAAAGAAAAGGTTTCATGCAATTTCAAAAACGCACGATTACACAGGAAAAGGAAGTTATTGACTGGGGAAACAGCGCCTGACCGTAGTCAATTTTGTTTTTTGAATGTTGGCAATGCTTACCTAAATGTGCGGGAAAATTGTCGGCACGGGTCGGGGCACGTATTACAAATACCCGATTAATACAAATGAACGAAAATTGTTTCAACAACGAACGATAACAAAGCTCTTTTCACTTGGATTCGCCAAAGCCGAATACTGTATCTGGAAAACAGTCAAATATCCTGACAGAATCAGCTGGCGCTATATTGATCAACAATGCTTTAGTAGTTCTACAATACAACACCAGGAGCAGCAGTGTCGGCAGCGTGGACGCAGTCTGGCGGATTTGCTTTGCACTACGCCCTTACAGTTCACCTTAAACCCGGTAGGTAGCGCGGAGTGTACTGTCCAGATATCACTTGCTTCTGCTTGGAAGATCATCGACCCTGAGCTAAGCTAGCTAATCGTTGCACGTGTGTTTTACAATATCTGGATTCTTCCTCGTTTTAAGTTAGAAATGTTTTTGTTCGGGATATTAATGAATAGCTAACATTTAATTCGTTATTAGTAAAAATTGAGGTTCGTTAAGGTAGAAATGTTTTTGTTCAGGATGTTACTAACATTTAATTCGTTACAGTATTAGTAAAAATTAAGGTAAATGCAATTAATCGAAATGTCGTTATTTTTTATTGCATGGGCACCCAAAGAAACCCCATACATACATACACTTTACCTAGAAGAAACAACATAGGAATACAAGTCAAGTGATTATAATAATTTCTACTTTAAAGGGTTTATTAAAAAAATTCAACTTATCCGGTTTAGAACACTTATAAAAAACAAATAATAGCCGTCAAGCCATAAAATAACTGAACTTATCAAGTAAACACATTATGTTGTAAGAACTACAGTAGTGGCAAAAAATAGAAAAATAAATATACATATAATATGGCAGTGAGTGAAAATGCGATGTTGCCACTTATGGAACCAAGAAATGCGAGAGTCTGTCAAGAATTAGGGTTTTGGTGCACTAACTGGCATCAATAAGCGTCTATACTGTAAAATATAAAATTTCACAAGTCAACACAAAATTTAAATAAAAATTTGTCTCTCTCTCTATTTTGATAATTTTTGAAAACTTTTTTTCTTCCCTTTATCATAATTTCTTTACAGTTGTAATAATCGACAATCACCCTTCATTTGACAACTAACGGCATCTGGAATTTTCAAAAACAAAATGCATTTTAAATCTCTGCACAGTTATCACGAGCGCGGTGAAAATACCCCGTAGTCCGTGTTGCTACTAAATTCTATTATCCTGGTACAAATCAAACTGCAGGACCAAACTCCGTGATCGGCAACTCCGTGATGTAGTCGTTGAAATGTAAAATGTTAAAAAATGTAGCCTACATATTTTTTCCTACCGCAGAAAGCAGTTAGCTGTTTACTCACTCGATACGAGTTTTTAAACAGGTCATTGCCGTTTTCATTTTATTTTGCGTACGCTACATTTACTTTGCACACCTTTTAGTATTTACTTTTTTAAAAAAATTGGTTAAAAATAAGTAAAAACTCAAAACAGTTCTGTTAGTTTGAATGATTTGTCCAAGGAACCAGTTCTGTAATGGTTTTGATGAACAGTTCCCAAGAAATCCCGTTATGATTAGGATGAATTTCCAAGAAAAAAAAAATACGGAACGAACTGTTTTTATACACAGGCACACAGTCCAAATCCTCGTTCTTTAGCTCCCGAATAATCCGGGATTCAGGACAGCGAAGCGATCCAACTGTAATACCGAATCATACGTAGTAATTGAGTTTGATAATATTTCTTGCCGGCAAAGGAAGATGCAACTCCTGGTTATCTCTAGTGCTCTGATCGTCCCGGTAGGTTCCGCAACGTCCAAGCGCGATGCAGTGTTGCCAAACTTAGAGAATTTATTCACAAAAAGTCTCTTTAGAACACCCTTCGTCTTGCCCTCCAATGGTTATTATTCGGTTAGGTTACAGGTTTAAATAATGATGCTATTTTTTTAAATACTGTATAAAATAAAGTTTATCTACTATAATGTCAACATAAAATGTAAAATATTTATTTAATGTAGGCAAGCCAATGAGAATCTTTAATACAATATATGCCATGCTAAAATTATTTTTTTAACACTTAAATTTGAATGATAGTAAACTTGGGATGATTAAAAAAATTTAGATATAATTAATGTAAATAACGTCTATGGGATGCATTTAAATATTCACTGTGATCATTTAATTCCATGAACATTTTTGTAATTACACCTTATGTTTTAAATTTTTAAATGAAAGTATTAAAGCAGTTGAAGGCTTCTTTCTATCTAGTTTAT
Organism: Neoaliturus tenellus; assembly: GCA_030545055.2. Taxonomy (NCBI): domain Eukaryota; kingdom Metazoa; phylum Arthropoda; class Insecta; order Hemiptera; family Cicadellidae; genus Neoaliturus; species Neoaliturus tenellus. The sequence continues at coordinate 194,005,677 of CM061534.1, read as the reverse complement.
CATGATTATAATGTTCGAATAAAATAAATTTAAAAACATGCTATTAGGATAAATTTGAGAAGTTTTACATAAAAATGATGACTAATAATATGTCAGCAGTTTAACAATTATTGTTTAAATAGTGCAATATCTCAATAATATAGCCCTAGTAAGTCTCAGGATTGAAATTAAAGACACACAATGACTATTCATTTTTTTCATGTAGTGTTTATTAATGTGTTGTTACCCTGTTCAAAAAGTGCGGTCGAAATGCAGATTTAAATTCCCCCATTTTCCCTTTCCTCCCGCTGCCAAGAATCCAGCCAATCAGAATTATTACAGCTGTTTTTATTTCAAGTCACTTTATGCCAATGCTTTGATTTTTCGTAAACAAGTATTCTAATTTTGACGTTTGATATGTAATATGAAGCACCTCAAACGGCAAATAGGGGAAGTAACATGATTATCAGCGCTATTTTCTACTCCAATTTTTTTTCCTATTCAAGGGCCTTTAAAAATCAAACATCAAACAAAACTAAAACAATAAAATAGTTTTTAATTGCGAACTTAATGAAACTGTATGTTAATAAGTCTAGAGATGTCATCTATAATAATCTACGTATTTTTCTTTTTCTGAATATAAATTTGATGGTGTAATGTGTTCATTTTCTACACTTTGTAAACAAAAAAATTGCCTGAAAACTAAAAAAAACTAATAAAATTCAATAATAACTAAGATCAAAGTTTTTAGTTCTCGATAGAAAGTGTGCAAGTGTTAACAGTATATAAGCAGCACACGACTTTCTTGTAGCCGGGAGGACCGATGACTCTGGGTGTCGAAGAGGTTTTAATTCTCACTCTGTCCATATCTCAAGCCGTTTCGGAGGCAGTGACCTTCAAACGGCACATACCTACACCTCAGGGTCGGACTTTGTTCTCCTTTTGTTGTCTTTGTCTCGGATTAGTAGTTAGATTTGGCCACTTCTGGCACAGGTCAGCTGCCCCGGAAGCCACGTGCCGGGGCACATAGCTTCCGGTCGTATATTAAATGAGGGGGAGGTATGCATAAATTAAAAGTTAGTTCAAAACTGAAATTCAACTTGATAATTGGGTTACGGAAAGTATGTCAAGGTCATCCCGAGTAAGTTTTAAAAAAGCCTATCCCGCTAGCACAGGAAATAGTTCTGAGAGTTGAACTACCCGGTGATAGCGGGATAGGTAGATTTAAGTTTTGAACTTTATTCGTAAAAACAAATACAATCAATGTGCAAAAACAAATACAATCAATGTGCAATACAAGTTGAATTTTTGTGATGAAATACGGAGTTGTAAAAGCAAACGCCGACGACGAGGATAAGGTAAAGGTAGAGTCCCCAGATGACGTATTTGACAAGTTCGAAGAAACGTAATATCTCGAGTTGGTTTTCCCGTTCCAATTGCAAACGTTTAATTTCCAATTTCAATTTTTCTTCTTTCATCTTTTCCTCTTCCATCCTTGTGACGAAGGAAACTTCATCCATCATATCCATCATTAGTGTTGTTTTTTGGTGTTTGAAATTTTGAAACAAGTGATGTTGATAGTTCAAATGTTGGAGACGGAATGAGAAGTGAAAGCGAGGAACGTTAGTTAAACGAAGAAGTGGTGGGGGGAAGTTGAATTACAAAGAAGTGGTGGGGGAAGTTGAATCACAAAGAAGTGGTGGGAGAAGGAGGTTGCTCACCATTTGCTTCCGTACTTGTTGTTGTCGTGTCTGATTGTAGAGGTGTAAGTGGAGTAAGATTCAGCAAACTATCTTCATCAGAACTTTCAACCTTATCACAAATAGGACAGGCGTAAGTTATTTCCAGATTCATTTTAACAGTGTTGAATTTACTAACAATTTCGTGTAAAGTATTAAATATTTCTTGCAAATCTTCTTTAGAATTTACTTCGAAACTAGAATTCATTCGTGCCAACGGAGAGTTGTTCATCGTGCGAGAGTCGGTGATTGAATGAAGATCGGCGCTTAGGAAGGACGCTTATTTGTCGGTGAGCATGAGCTTGTGACCAAGTAAATAGCTAAGTTTCTCTTCTTCGTCTTTCAATTCAAATATCTTAGCTGAAGTAGTAGGCGTTGTTTCGTCTTCACTCGATGATGAAGAAAATTGAAATATCCTAGCTGAAGTAGTAGTCGTTGTTTCGTCTTCACTCGATGATGAAGAATCACGAGGACGTAAATAGTGAACATCAAGTCTGATCCATCTCATAGGATATCTATCCATGACAGAAAGCAAATTTTGAAATATTTCCTCCAATTCTTCTCTGTCAGTTATTATATGTTGAAACTTGACGAAAGGCGATCCCATGTTGTTAGTTAGAGTGTTGGAAGTGAAATAATTCAAAGGTGGATTCAATAAGATACAAAACTTAAACTAATGGTGGGGGGAAGTCTAAAAACCAATGGTGGGGGAAATCTCAAGGTCATCCAATTGAAGTTTTAAAAAAGAGTGTAAAACTGAAATTACACATTCGATGGTTCTACAGGATCGGAATACCAATCTGATCTGTATTTACATCTTTTTATCATATGTGTACAAAAATCATCTTGATGAGACTTGGTGCGTTGACAATGAGCTAGATCGAGAGGATGAAATTTGAAACATCTTTGAGGACAGCATGTATGAAAATATCTTGATTTGTAAAATTTGAAAGTTCGCAATTCCGGTGGCGGTAGTTGTTTTGTTTTGCACTTGCAGTAACAAGATCCAAAAAATTCACATTTAGTGCAAGCTAACCCGTCCACCATCATTGGTCCTAAATCTGTACACTGTTGTTCACAACAGTAACGAGGTTCGTACTTGTACTTTTGTTCTTCCATGTTGACGCTGCTGAGTCCAGTGAAAGAATAAGAGTGTATAGTGTTGAATAGTCAGTTTTATGTACTACAAAAAGTGGTGGGGGTAATTTCAAGGTCATCCAAACGAAGTTTAAAAAAATTATACCTTACTAATGTAAGGAATGTTTATACTTGAGAAGTTTATTTCTGTTTATCTTCTTCAGACTTTGTCTGTTTCTGTTTGTTTTCTTCAGCCTTTTTCTCTCTCTCCGCTTTAGCCATAGCGATAAGTTCTTCAGTCGATAGTGGATGTACTTCAGGAAATTTTAAAATTAATTTAGCTTGATATCCTTCTTTAGTTAATATATTTAAATCTTCAGTCATTTGTTCAACGGTGTTGTAATCTTTTCCATAGATTTTTCCATCAAGTTCGATCATCATTCTGTATAACATCTTTAAAATTAGGTGTTGACGCAGCGAGAGTCGGGAAGCGAATGATTAGTTATACAAGTATCATTCCCTTTTTATCAACTTGACATTGATCACGTGATTCCTTAGTTTTATTTGTTAAAAGTTATTTAACATTGGTAATACTTGTGGAACTTGATGTTATGTTGACCAGTCGGTGATGAAGATGTTGTAGGTTGTGTTGAAAGAAATACTTCATCATCACAGTATTTTGTTTTAGTAAACATCCTTACATTAGTAGCACTAACATCAACAGTTAAGTGATAACCACCGGTAAGTAAAACTCGCATTTCGTTGGTTAAATCTTCAAGTTGTTCAAAACTCGTAATGGTGTTGGTATCGTAAGATGCACACTTGACCTTTAGGGACATGTTGAAGTTTTGTATTTAGTTATAGAGAGCGAGATGTGTACGGTACGAAAGGTAGTCGTAGACTGATGAATTTCACAAGTTGATTTTCACTTTTATTATCACACAAAATTGGGTCAAGGTCATCCCGTGGAATTTTTAAAAAAAGCAACATATTGCTATGTACAAAGACATAACAATATGTTGCTTCTTTTATTTTTTTTTGTTTTATATCATCTTTATTGAGAAACCATTACAAACACATATATTTACAATGCTATGTACAAACTAGTTAGTAGAAGGTGTTACATGAATAGTTAGTTCAGTTGAGTTGTTTCCACTCGGTCCGTGTGAAACCAAATAGAGTGCGCCGGGTTGAATAACACGAAGATCTTCATTCTGTAGAAGTTGTACAAATCGTTTCGGTAGGAATATCTGAAACTTCGGTTCGTCACCAACTGTATACGGCGCCTCGCTCAATGTGCAATTAATAGCATCACCAACTGAAGTGTCCATCTTCTTGATTGTATGTATGATGTAATGTTTTTCTTCTTTTAGTTCAGAACATCTCTTCGTCGGTAAGATTGTTGATTTTGAATGAGCGTTGAATTGATCAACCAAATTTTGAAGAAAGTTCTGCGATGCCATCTTGATGTTATTGTTAATCTTCTTGTTAATCTTCTTGTTAATAATAATGTCCGTCGGAGATGTTGTCTCTTCGAAGGTTCGAGTAATACTCATGCTGCGTCATGGTAGCGCTCTCACTTTTATTACCGACATTACCCCCACCATTCTGTTGAAGGAAATTATTCAAGCGGTAGGCATTCTTCAAAGCGCATTGTGACCTTCGATGTTTAAAACTCTTTGATGAAATACAAAGTTCATTGAAGTAGCATTGGAAATCTCTATCTATTATTGCATTTATCACTTCGTTACTTGTAAATGATTGTATCCAATTAGCTTTTTCCAATCCTCTTGTGTAGATAGTTTTGAACTCTTTGCAGTAATGATTCATAATGTGCGGCATCATGTTATAATTAATAAAACCTTCATCCCATCTTAAGTTGTGAAAATGTTTGTACAACCATTTGTTTGTAACTTTCGCTTTAGTTGTTAGTCTATTGAATGGTAATGGAGGTTTGAATAAGTAATGATAAACTACAGATGTGTTCATATCCAAAATTACTAATTCTTTTATAATAAAATTTCCATCATTTCCTCGAAAAGCTTGAAATTCAATTATACCTCTTTTAACTTCCATTATATGTGGCGCATTAGAAAACGAAACCCGTTTGTTCATGATGAAGTCTCGTCAGCAACTGACTTGTATTACAAACACGATTGTTCTTCTTTAACTTCTTGCGCTTCTTTGTCGATATTAAAGTTGGTGTGATAGTTGTTCAATTGTCTCCACATATCCACTTCTTGAGGTATTCGATTAAAAATAGAAGTATCCACGGGACCGTATAAAATTGGAACGAAAGGTTGTCTGTCCAATGTATCGATTAGATAGTCTTTGATTATTGCACTTGAAAATATTAGTTGTTTCAAATATCTAGTGACGGGACCGGTAGTACAACTTAAAGTGTAAAATTCTTCTTTAGTCAAATGTAATTTTACATCATGTCTAGTTAAATCTCTGAAGCGAACCATTTGTCCTCCACGATGTTTCACTATATCAACTTCAATATTTGATTCCAATAAACTTAATCTTGTTCTTCTTCCAAATGTGTTGTTACTCAAATAGCATTCCAAAAGATGTAAATGTTTCATAAATGATTCCCAAGAAGTTTCAGTGAATGTAACCATTTTATTTCCATGATTTAAAATAACAATCGGTGAATAATCCAATGATTTTAAAATTCCAACTGAAATACTTTTCGTCATGCATGAAGAAATGGGGTAGAAAATCCGAAGAAATACTTCTGTTAAAATATTAGTTGTAATGTTAACTTCAACCTTTTTTCTTTTTACTTCTTTTTCAGCTTCTCCTTCTTCTTTTTCTTCTTCTCTCTTCTTATGTTTGTTAAACTTGAGGAACTCGTCCATTTCTCGTTCAACTTGTTTTTCTATATCTGAACTATTCTCATCCATTAGAGGTGTATTTTCTTCTCCGTTAGTAGAACTCATCTTGCGAACGATGTTTCCCATACGACGGTCGAATATAAAATGAACTTTCCACTGATGATTTTCTCGCTTTTATGTTTTTCGTGAAATCCTTGAAATTTATACAATCACATAAATGTTTGTTTTCAACTTGTTTTTCACAAACGAAATTCTAACCTCAAAAAGTGAAGCAGATAATTCTAACCTCAAAAATCTGCAGTCGTTGTACTAATTCTTTTTAAAGTACATTCTTCACAATTCCGGTCAGTGGTGTGTAAGTAACTATTTTATCATGTAGAATTAGACAGTATGCTGAAGTTCCATCCGCTACTGGTTGTTCAAATTCCATTTCAATTTTTATATCCACACTTGATGATTTTACCGATTCATTTTGTTTTGAACAATCGATTACAATTATCGGAGCCTTGGAATAATACTGGTCAGGCGATAATAGTGGTGTATTAGTCTTTCCATAATATGACGATTGAAATCTTGCATACATATCGTATAAAATGGAAAAACGTTTTTTGCTGAACATGACATTCAAATTGTCATACGGAAAGAATTGAGAGTTTAAGAAAACTTTACAATTCTTTATTTTACAGTGATCAAATTGACCGGCATTTGCAGTGATAACATCTTTTCGCTTAGTTTGAAAACCAAGTATTATGTACCTTGCCCGTTCCAAATAAGTTGATGTCTTGACGGTCCATGTTTGTCGTTCTGTCTGAGGTAGTGTAGGATATTCATGGAATTCCCAACTTCGGAATGGCATCACAATATCACGGTCAGACTTTAACTTTCTCAATAATACGATTCTATGTTCATCGGCCAATCTTACATGAGGTACTCTCCAAACAACTTTATCCAATTGTAGTTGCCATTCCAGTTTATCTTCCGTAGTTGCAGGGTCTGCAAGTATCAAGTCCTTGTTAGTTGAAGATCTGAGTAATACCAATTCTTGTTTGACATTTATTATTATTCGTTTGTAATCTTCAGCGAATCCCAAAAGCAATCGTAAGGGTACATGAAAATCAAAGTGACCGTTGGAATCCGGTGTTATAGTGTCTTTATCAGGGGCAACCCATCCGGCGGTGACTATTGAATTCTTCTCATGCGGTGTTAATGATGTTAATCCTTTCAATGTCGTTGTTATACCAACCTTTTTTGTCGAATCAACTGTCACCCCTGATATCTCATATCTTATTTCATCAAAAAGATATGCCATCGGGTTATTTATAAAAGGAATTGTTGAAGCAGTTTTTCCATCCAATTTTAATACCCGTCCTTCAATGTACAAATAACTTTCACACGGTAATGTGTAAATATCTTGTTGTTGAATGGGAATCCTTATTTCATCGTTATTGTTTAATTTTGATGAAGTGTAAGGGTTGTGCGTGTGATATTCCTTCTCCCATAGTGTTTCGTCGAATGTCGGTCCTTGAGATATATCCAGGATATCCATCGTTGTTAAGTTTCAATCCAATCTTCTGTAGAAAACGAATGTTGTCCGATGTTAACTCTTCCAATGTCGAGGAGCTACTGAGCTCCCGACTCTTCCGTTGCGGTTTAAATGATAATCCCATGTTGACCTTTATGTTGCCGCTCTGATGTGTATCCGTATAGTTATCGTTTCTCCTCTAAAGTCAACACTAACACCGTCTTGATCCAATATGTTCAGTACGATGTCTGAAATGAAACTGGTGTTTAACGGTAGGTATATCAAGTTTTGTGGCTTCTCAACAATTTTAAAACCAGGAGCCACTGTTGGATAAAATGTATGTAAAATATGCTGATTCACTCCTTCTCTATACGATCCGTGTATAATATTACACGTTACATCGATACTATTGACTTTCAATATTGTAACAGTTGTATCACCTGAATGAGTAGTTCCAGGAGTTAATATATTCTTTTTTGTATCTGTAAATCCAAGTAAACTGCCAATGGAGTTTTTGAAACTGACATCGATATAATATTTTGAAGTTATTTCTGCTTTTAAAGTATTATTGTTTCCTTTAACGGTGATATTTTCTTCTCCGAGTTGTTTTTGTAGTAATTGGTTTATATCATCGATTTCATAAGCTCCAGTAGGAAATGTAATTATTTTCAATTCTGAGTATTTTCCTGAAGCATCCTTAGTTTCATAATAATGTAGTAAATTGTTCTTTCCTTCCGTAACATTGGGAATTGAGTTGTAGGTAGTTAAATCAAGTAATGCCGCTTCCCATAATCTTTCCTTGGATAGACGCAATGCTGGGAACAGCGTACTTTTCAATGTGGATGAATTTCCACTCAGTGACACTGTATACGATGACATCTTAAAGCTGACTGACACTCTTCGCTAGAAACTCCAAACATAAATGCCCACATATTTCAGTATTGTTAGGTTGTTCTCTTTTGTAATTGTAAAAAATGTTTTTGGAGTTTCGAAAATAATGTTGCAGTTCTTTCGGCGGTGGTAGATTGCCAAAACTGTCAAAGTAGTAAACGGTTTGTCCGAGCTTTTTATAGCATACCCAATGAGTGCCTGGACCATAGGTGGAATCCAAATTTACTATTCCAGTTTCATTTTCCCATATTTTAGTTGGTAATGCATCTTTCATAAAAACTCCTCGAAAAATGGTATTTTTAAACATTTTACATAATCATTTAACTGATGATTTGTCAAGGCTTTATTTGGAATTATCAATTGATTCTTCTTATTTAGTACACACGGTACGGTCTTAGGTATAAACCTGCTCCGTTTTTTACCATTGACCAAATAGAAGCTTTCTTTACTGTTGCTTTACGAGTTCTACGACGTCTCTTCTTAATGTTTCCACCTCTTTTGGGAGCTCTTCTCTTTGCAGGTCTTCCTCTGCGACGTCGTCTTCCAGCACCAAATTTAGCTTTCGTCTTCATGGCTGTAGTTACTGCCCAAGCCGATGCTTTTTCTGCAATACTTGCGTCACTTGACTTTACTCTTTGCCAAGCCTTTTCCGCTAGAATTTTATCCGCTATTGATCTATTCGTTGAATCTTTATACTTTGAATATGCTATGTCGTGTTCTTTGCAAGCTTGATCTAATTTATTAATTCCAGGATCTCCTCTTGCTAAACGTTTTGCCAACTTAGTTCCAGGTCCACAATATTGATAACCTCCGGGCAGATGTAATTCGTATGGTAAAGCGTCTATCGCTCGATTTACAACAGCACCAACAGGAATCCGTTTGAGCAGGGATAATGCAGCTGATGTTATACCACGTCCTCTCTTGCCAATGTCTTGACGACGACTGAGCGATACGGTCTTCATTATGCTGTTTTATGTAACCAACGTCTTCACTCTATGAAATACTTTATGATAATGAATCCCTTTTTTGTGTATTCTATACTTAAATATTCATAAGTTTTACTGGTATCTATCAATGATTTCATCTTTAATCCATTGGTCTCTCTGAAAATCTTCGATTTTATTGTGTTTCATCGATGCATTAATCAAATGATTATGCATATCAATAACTACATTACCTACAAGATTCATTACATACTCTACATTAGTAGCATCTTTGTTACGTGTAGGATTATCAAGATATGTGATACGTTTACCATTACATGTATACGCAGATGGATCGTTTGTAGAGGTTGCTATAACTTGATTAATAGTAGCAACATCATTCGGAGCTATTCCTGCTGATATGTTAGATATTCTTATATTTTTTCCATCATATACGTTATTTATTTTATCTAAAACTATAGTTTGTTTTACAACAACACAATCCTGATCATCTTTACCAGATTTAACTTGGGTTAATCGTCTACCTTTACATATAAAATTAACACCAGTAGCTGATAGTTGTGGTACTTGTGTTAAAATAACAGCATCATGTTCTTCCGTGCCTAAACTTATATTTGACAATCTTTTATTTTTTCCATCCCACTTGTCATTTTTTAGTTGTAGTAAGGTAAACTTTTCACTTCCTTGCATAAACTCATCACCTTTCTTTGACACCACCTGATTTTGTTTAACAAAAGCGGATGTTCCTTTTTTCAAGCTTTCATTCATTTGTCTCACGGTAGCAGCATCCGATGGAGTTGAACCATCTTCCAGATTGGACAACACTTTTCCATGACAATTAATAACAGCACTATTATATAAAATACAATTATCTTTAATGTATTTTATATTAACACCACCACTTTCTTCTTTAGGATATCCAATATCGTTTATAGTATATTTATAGAAGGAAAATCCATCTTTTTTCTTTTCTGGTATTACAGAGTGCAAATAACGCTTATTAATTGTATCTGTATCCTCGGTTGGATCTGCCACATTAGTTATTTTATAATTTAAAGCATTGTACCTTTTTCCACTTTTAGTCTTTTCCAACAGTAAAGCGTATTCCATCGCAGTTAGAAAATAGCCTTTATTAACAACATCTCCATTGTTGACTGGTTTTGCAACATTAATAACCCTGTGAGATTTTGCATCATACAGTTGGTTATTGTCAAGTTTTAAACTTGTAGATGTTTCCTCCTTTACTGTTTTTAAATTTGTTGCATCTCCATCTTCTTCTGGATCTTTAACAAACTTTAAACGTTTATTATTTATGTTATAGTCACCTTCGGGTGTTTGCGGTAATCCACTTCTTTTTCTGTTTTCTCCAACTTGAACTCCTAACGCGGAGTATCGTCCGAACTTGTCGACGCTCATGTTAGAACTGACACATTATACTCCTGTAACTCTTATATATCCGCGGATAATTATACGATTATGCCGCGATTCCTGAGTTCGTCAATCAGAGCTACCCATTCATTATTTAAACCTGTATGACCGGCTTCCATGGCTTCATGCAATAGTCTCATTCTATCAACCAATTTATTGATGTCGTTGTAGTAAATCACATTTGTATTGTATAGATTTTTCATCAATCCTTTGCCAGATGTTGAAGTATCTCCTTTACTCTTTTTACCATGTTGTTCAAGAAGTGATAAATCCATAAGTGATAAAGATTTTCTTTTCAGTGGTTGTCTCACCGCTGGTGCAGTACGTAATGTTGGCAATTTTCGTGGAGGAAACAACTTTTTTATAACAATGTTATATTTTGTTGCACGTGAACGATTAATCATTGCATCCTTTAAGTAGTTTCTTTTATGAGCGTTAGTATTTTGTAGAATTTCCTTAAAAACACTTAAATCTTTAGATGAATATCTTAGTGGTATGTTTTTAAAAATTAATTCATAAAGTCCTTTTGTTCCTTTATATTTATGCTCACCAATAATGATGTAATCGTCTTGTGTTATTTCAAGCTTTGAATCGCCGATCTTTAATTCATTCCCATCAATTCTTGCTCCGTATACGTGTGATCTACTCAAATTCGGGTTTGATTTCATGTCATGTAGCATTTTCATTATATATTTTCTTCCAAGAGGTCCATGTTGTAATATATCGCTACTCAATTGAGTTAAATTTGGAATAGATTGTTCAGCTTCAGGTATTGGCTGTTCTTCTTCCTTTTCAACGATTGGTTCTTCTTCTTCTTTTGTTTCTTCTTGCTCACTAGCACTTGTATATGAATCATCATCTTCTTCTTTTTTTAATGCTTGTACTTCTTGTTTAGAAACTGGTAGTAAAACATCTCCTTCATAACGAGGTTTACCAATAGTTTCTGATATCTGTTTTAAAGGTTCCGTAATAGGTTTAAATGTAGTCTCTAGAAATTCTTCTCTTTCACTTAAACCCATCCTCAATGCACGATTCTTCATCCTAATAGAATCACTGAGTGATTTTATTTCTTTCAATAGTTTTTCTTGATTCACCATGTTTACACTGTGAAGTTCAACGTGTAACTAGATGTAGCATCGGTAGTTCAACGCATAAATACAAATTTATCCAACCCTATACGATATCTACCATTTTTAATATCTTCTTCCTTCATAATAACGAGAAAGCCATATTTCTCATTCCATGCTTTGCCACACATCTCTTTAAATTTCTCAAATGCCATATCCGCATTTACATGATCATTATATATATGTTTTAAATTTGTTTCATCTTGCTTGAAGATGATCAACATATTTGCATTGTCTCTTATGAGTTGTTTTGGAATCTTACTGTATGTTTGACCAATATAAATGCTATCGATATTATGATGTCTTCCCATAGCGAAGTAATTCCTTATAGTGTCGTGATTTTCACAAGACACATCGTCAAAAATAAAAATAGAAAATGGTTTTGCTTCATTTGGTTGCATAATTGTTTCACTGGCATTAAACTTGTAGAAATTCACTTCAGGTACACTTGCAAGTACTTTATCCAATAATTGATATTTCGGTTGTTGCAATGATTTTGAAAAAATGTATATATTGTTAAAGCGCAATCCTTTAGGATTTGTTATAAGGTTAAAAACAACATTTGTTTTTCCACAATTTGAAGGACCAGTTATTAAACATCTTATCGTATTTGGTAGTAATTCACCATGTTTACCATGATTTAACTTATCATTGTCAACCGTCAATTCATCAATATTATTGATATTAAATCGATCTTTTTGTTGTACAATCTCCATCTTGTGTCAAGGTTAAACACACAATGAGCTATTAAATTACTATACCAAGTCTTTTGAAGGAATCCAAGAGTCTTCACTTTTATCGAATCCTAACCACCGGACTTTAACCATATCCTTTTTCCTTTGTAAAACCTTCTCAACAAGATATACATCACCGACTGTTGATTTCAACAATTCATGTCCGTAGAATCCACCTTGAAGTAATTCACCCTTGTTATCCTTTAATAAGTAGGTTTCAGGTATAGTTGGTTGCACTTTATAAACTGTAAATACTTCATTAGTCCAATTTGGTAGATATCTTTTACTAAATACACCTTTGTATTTGCTTATACGAACTTTATCGTTGACTTTAAACTTTTTTGGTTGCAACTTTTCCAATTTAGGTGTTGTATTTTTTCTGATGCGTTGTAATACAACCTTAGCATTAGCGCTGTTTACCTGGATAGGTTTCATTCCGATGGTACGATGATATTTGTTGTTATACTCTTTTATAAGTTGTGGTAATATGTCATACCACACGTATGATCCTCGTTTTGAAAATTGTTTGTACATTGCTCCTTTTAATGTTCTATTGAATCTTTCAATTATTGAAGCTTTAACTTCAGAATTTGTAGAATAATGATTTATTTGATATTTCTTCATTAAAGCTCCAAAGTCTTTATTAAAATATTCTTTTCCATCATCGGTCTGTAGATGTTTGATTTTGAATTTATTTCTTTGTATCGTTGTTTCCATAGCTTTTGTAACACTTTTACCAGTCTTATCCTTCAATGGTAAAGCGTCAGCTATTTTAGTAAAACAGTCTATAATTGTTAAAATATATTTGAAACCTTTGTTTAATTTACTGTGCGGTATCATTTCAATGAGATCAGCTTGATACAGATCATTCATTCCCTTAATAATTGTACTTCTTCTTGGAAATCTTCTTCTTGCTGGTTTATGTAGTTCATTTACAATCTTGTCCTTCACACTTTCCATCTTCAGCTGTTGCTTGCACATCGCTTGTAAAAATACTGATCCGTACAACAGTTCTTTCTCTTTTTTCTTGTGTTGTTGTCAATGTACGGTTTTAACCAACAAGATTGAGAGAATTGTAGTACTCGATTAATTTTTGTAATTTTCAATCCCAAGTCTAAGGCCTGTTGTATCATCCAGTAGTGTCCAACATACCGAGACTTGTTGGTTAAAGTCATCAATAATTTCGGCCATCTTCCAGTTGGAGAAATTTCAGTCTTCGGAAGAAGTGGTAAATCATAATGTTCGTCGTGAAGATGTTCGGGATATTCAAAGTCGACGTCAAATATGTAACCAGTTTCTCCATATTTCGGTATATCCATTATGTTTCCAATTGATTCTGGATCTATCCATTTGAAATTATCATATGGAAGGGGATTCGACATTGCCCATCCGTATAAGTTATTTGCATCAAAATAACCCAGGAATGTTGTTGGTTTTGATGCATCATAATCGGGCAAATACTTATTGTTCGCCTTGACATGACGTGTTACACTTTGCGTCAATCCTCCTCGAACTCCTGATTCTAACATCAACACCATATCTATATCTGTAAGAAGTTGTATTTTACAATTTGTTTCTTTTAACATGGCTTGCCACGCTAGTCCAGGCGAAGTGTACGAATGAAGAGGGTCTAATCCATATGACGCAAAACACGTATTTCTAAATTCTTCCATCACATCACATAATAAAGTCACATCTAATTTAACATAGAAATCTGAATATTCCCCCAATGTTCTAAATCCTAATTCGTTCCATACTTTGCATGCATGATCATAATCATCTTGAGATATATCCATGTCGTACAGTTTACTTTTAAATTCTTCTTTTGGAGGTAGTGATGTTTCATTAAATCTTTCTAAACTGTCTATGTAATCATATGGGAAAACACCTTTTCGAAGTACCAGATCCAGTTTGTCGCTGTTTACAATCTTCTTCGTTTCGATTAAATCTTGTTTCCTTAGATTTTCAGAAAGTTTGGACAAACTCGACGGCAAAAATCGGTAGGAGTCCAAGAATCTTAGTTTGACGTTTCCAACTTCTTTGGAAAAACTTATAAACTTCTCTGAAGTTTCAGCTAACACATCGATTTTACCGTCGTCTCTTCCTAATTCAGGTATTATAAAATGAGCGTCGTACCCACTGAGATTATGCAGAACCACAGGGATAAATAGTGGTAAACGATAGCTCAAGTTGCATTTATTACAAGCAGCACCCCTGTAATAACCTGTGAGGTGGTCGTGATCTTTAACTTTATAATTCTCAATAGTAAAATCATTTTTGCACAAGAAACAGTGAGTCGCATTTTCATGTTGAATTTCTTCTTCTTCGTCCATCGGTTTCATTGGTACAATATTTGTATATAATCTTTGTGTATTTCCAGCTATTGAATATAGGTGATCAAGAAATATCTTTTCCGCATTTTCACCACGATATACTAGAGGTTTTGAAGTTAATCCATATCTGTTTAAATGTTCTTCTGATAATGTTGATTTGACCATTAAACAAAAACTGTTTGGTTTGTGCATTTGATACTTTACACTTTTTCTTGCTTCACAATTTTCATCTTCAACTGGAACAAGTGTTGATTCAAAATCCGCATACACAACTAAAGGGATACGGTATTGATGATGAACCTTTTCAAATGTAACGAATGCTCTGTTTTCCGAAGGTAAATTAATCTTTGCTTCATAATTATTGTTACATAATCTTTTGTGCTCTTGTAACCATTCTCTTCCTTGTCTTCCTTCTCGTTGAAAATTAAAACATCTCTTGCAAATTATCTTTCTGTGTCGATCTTTAGAAAGTTGCTTGTTAACAAGACGATCGAATTGCTTTATGTACACATAGTGAGACACATCTCCTCGCGTTAGTAGTAGTAAATCCGTATGATCTGGTAGCTCTTCTTTTGCAATACGTAAAGGATACACTTTGTTTGAACTATCTAATGCAAAAACATTAATAGACGTGCCGGGATTTTTCTTTTCAAATTTCGATATATCTTTCGTAGAAACGGGATATGTTATTCCTTGAAAATTGTACCTGTGTCTTGCGTCTTCATATTCTTGGTTGGGTCGTTGTGGATTTATTAATACAAACTTTGACGTCATAGCATAGCGAAAACATTCATTATCTTCATTTTGAACATTAATACAAGATTTTGTATTTTCAATTATTTTTGGCAAAGGAATGTAACTAGATCCCATTAGTCCATATCCGTGTTTGTGAACTCTTATATCTAATACTTCAATACTTGTAAGACTCCATCCGGATCCTCTTCCTTCGTGTTCCTGAAGTTTGGTTAATATTTCTTCTATACAATTCTCTACTATTGAATCAATGTTTGAACTTTCCATGATGGTTCGGTTTTTTGTTATAAATCCTCTTGGTGATAATTCTTCTTGCGCATTTATAAACATAGCTTCTAGTAGTAAACCAAATTTAAGAAAGTTTAATCTTTTCAATTCTTCTTTTAAAGTTTTACTTACGATTGGTTTTGCTTCTCTAATAAATTCTTCTAAGTTCAAGTTTTCATTTTGAATCTTATGATGCATTACTACCTTACCGGGTAAAGCAAATACTTGTAGATTCGGTAAAGTAGTTGAAGATGTTGCTGTTATTTCTTCTTGTTCTTCTTGTTCTTCTTGTTCTTCTTGTTCTTCTTGTTCTTCTTGTTCTTCTGTGTTGTTGTGAATTAGTTCTTTATGTATATCTAGTAGAATTTCATCGTGAAACGATTCCGAACATTTATCGCAATGATACATGTTGACGATGTTTACTCTTCGAAATTTCGCCGAGAAATGAAATGGGCTCTGACGGTCCCGCTTTTATAACGGTTCCCCCACCACTATTTCATCATCATCCTCTTCTTCTTCTTCACTATCCGAGGAAAACAAACGTCTTGGACGAAACATTAATCTTCTACTAACTGATTGTTCATTTGTGTTCTCTATTCCAGTTGGAGTTTCAGTATGTACTTCTTCATATTCAAACGATGGTGAAGATTCTGATATTACTACATCCATATCCAAATTTTCATTCTCCACATCATTTACACTTCCTACTTCTGATGTTGTTAGATCTACATCCATATCATTTACACTTTCTACTTCTGATGTTTCACTGTTATTATCATCTTCTTCCATATTAAAATCGTCTAGTTGAATTTTATACAATATTTCAATAAGAGGTTTCCTTGGATAATCGGTGTTGTCCACAGGAGCCATTTCAAGTAAATGAGGAATAACTCTTTGCGATTCGGCTTATATGATATTTTGATAAGTATGTCAAGGTCATTTTAGATTAAGCGAGAACTGGGAATAGATCACTAAGCAGCATGTTAATTCATTACTACAAAGTGATCTATTCCCCATTCTCTAAGAAGTGTCCAATCAATAACCAAAGTTCAAGTTCATTTTTGTTCAATTTCAATCTTTTACTTCTTCTTTTATTACGTAGTTTATAGGTTGACAATTCGAATTTTCAAAGTGCTGTTTTATCGTTTGTTTCAACGCTTCTATTTTAGCTTCTTTTATCATTAATTCCGTAAGTAACTGATTAATGTAATCAGCTGCCATGTCCACTGTTCTTGTTCGTATTTCACCTAACCTAACCCCGGGAATCAATCTCTGTAGTCTGTAAAACTTCAACTTTATTCTTGACTCTCTTGCTTTAGCCATTTCCCGTAACTTTAGTTTTTTATTATCTTTATTTGTAGTCAAGTCCATAACACTTTCCGTCAAGTCCTTACTCGTGACAAGTTCGCTTTCAGAATAATTCGACTATAGTACACTCGTCTTTTATACACTTTCCCCCACCACTTTCAATTTCCCCCACCCTACTAATATAGGTCAAGGTCATCCGGTATTAACGCGAGAACGAGGAATAGAGCACTAAGTGGCATGTTAGTCCATTACCACAAAGTGATCTATTCCTCGCTCTCTATTCTACATCTAATTTTTTGGGGTTTTTGTTATTTTTATCTTTTTTTTGGTTTTTCTGGGGGGAATGAGTGTTTAAATATTACTTGGTAGAATGTCCATTTTTCTTCTTCAAATCTTCAACAGTTTCCAACAATTGTAACAAATATGCGTTAGTTTTTTCTAAAGTTTTCAGTCTGCTACATCCAACTTGAATGGAAGGCACTATTAGTTGCAATTTCGCAAATTCTATCTTTTCTTTCTTGCACCTTTCTCTCATTTTTAGGTTTTTCCTTAGTCTTACCGAAGATGGTGTTAATGGTTCGTACATACAATCTGGATATGGCTTTGACATTTTCAACACTGATGTTGAAGTACAATGAGATACTTGCGACCGTTGAGCTTGATAATAATTTGTTGTTGGAGCATTGCAATACATCTTTGGTTCTAAGTTTTGGTGGCAATCTGTAGTTGAAAATACTGGTGTTGCAGAAGGATCAGTCATCTTTCACTGTTGTCGTACAGAGTGAACTCTTTTCTAAAGTTTTACTTCTTTTATCACATTTCCCCCACCACCGACTTATATATTCTTCCCCCCACCATAATTATTTATACTTGTTTTTTCACATTTCAAATTTTATACCATACTTCCAATATGACATCCGCATCTTCATCTTTTAAGTATTTGACAAATTCAGGACTTCTCGACGATACATTCGGTCTGTTTAGATAGCTCATCACCTTGTGATGGCTTTCTTCATTTTCTATGTAACAATACACTTGCATCAACTTGTTTTCTTCCTCTTTCGATGATATGAAATTTGCAACAGAGGTCCACTCTTCATATTTAATCTTAAAATGGCGCACTTCGAATTCCATGATGTTTCTTCTAATGCCGCAACAATAATAAAACTCTCTTCAAACAACCTGCATTTATACACGTTCCCCCACCTAGTTATAACCCCCACTCTTTTCCCCCTCTCCTTTATATGTGGAAGGGGTATTATGGTTTGAATGCACGATACTTAATAAATTCAAACAAACACTGTGCACAAATGTCGCAAGTGTTATTACACGTTTCGAATTTCATTATTTGACCTTTTACAAGATGAACTAACCTACCTCCATCATCTTGGAATTGTTCAAAATCTAAAACAGACGCTTTTCCACAATCATGACACATTTTTGTACCATCTTTAAAAGTATAAGCAAGATAGATAGCAAATCCATAATTGTCTTTCTTAAATTCAATGAGCATTTCACGAATTGCTTTAGGTATTTGACACTCATTTGATCTCATAATGTAATGGTAAAGAAACCCATTATTGATAATTTCTTGTAAACACAGAACCAACAACCTATCCATCGTGTTAGACTTATACTGATAGTTACATCTAAAACCTTTTTCTTATATGATTTTCCCCCCACCACTTTTATATAGGTCAAGGTCATTGGATATCAAGCGAGAACTGGGAATAGATCACTAAGTGGCATGTTATTGTATTACCACAAAATGATCTATTCCCCATTCTCTAAGAAGATTGTTGATAATTTAGATTCCTAATATTTCTTTTCCTTCTTCTTCACCTTTTTGAACTGTAGTATTACCAGACATGTGTGATATTAGTTTCTTCATTTCTCGATTTTCCATTTCCACTTTCTACAATTTTAAATCTCTTGCTTCGATTTGTAGTTTTAAATACTTGATGTAACTTCCAGCCCAGTGTAGGGTTTTCAATTTTGGTGCTCCCATTGCAATTCCAGGTATTTGAAATTGTAGTCGATTGAACTCCATGTTCATATCTTGTCGGTCTTGTTTTTCCTTTTCTAGTCTTTTCAATCTTTGATTCTCCCTGAACGAAGAAGTTGGATCACAAGGAATATGACGAAACATTTTGGTCAACGATATCTCGAAGAATAAGCTTCTACGCAGAAAACCAACACATTTATGCACTTCCCCCTCTAACTTTAGGCTAGTGGTGGGGAGAATTACATTAATTTAATACTTATTTCCACCGTTACACTTGCTCCATTTTCAAAAAGGTATCTGTAAAATGGTTCTGGTTACTGGTATATTTCACGTCCTATATTTTCCTTAAGAAAGTTGAAAGCTATTCTTTTCGAATAGTCATTATGATATACTTCTCTTAAATTAACAAGAATTCCATCTTCCAGAAATTTCACTTGAATCATTGGTATTTTGCTTACATCATCTTTGTCTATCAGAGGTAGCCTGTAAGTGAACGTATTTGGTGGTAGACGTAAGGTTCTATTAAGTCGAGAACAGAATATTTTGAACATTTTCTGATCATTGACTGCAATCTCATGAATACCTATCATTTTATAGTACGAAGGTTCAAAAGGTACAGCACGAAACGTTTGTACTCGACAGTTACTCGAAGAAGGTTCTGTAGTTGCGTTAGGATTGAACATTTTTAGTCAACAGTTTCCTGACGAATAAGCTTCTACGCAAATAACCAACACATTTATGAACATTCCCCCACCAACTTTAAGCTAGTGGTGGGGAGAAGTTTCCCCCACCACTTCTTCAGAATTAATAGCTTCAATTTGAATTATAACAAATATATTTGACGCAAATTCCCAAAAAACTGAATATGAAACAGTTTCTTCTACATCCTGAGATTCATTTTGTGTTTCAACCATTTCCATCATTGAAGGTTCTTGATCAATTTCTGTTACTTCCATTGCTTCTTCTACAGGATCTTGTATTATGTCGGTTGTTTCAACTTCATCTTCTTCTTGAACTAACATAATATTTCGTTGTCTCACAATTTCAATTAATTGTATAAAAAAAGTATCTCTAGGAGACATTATTAACCATACATGTAGCTCCAACAAATGCTGACTTACTAATGACAAAACTCACAATTTATAAGACTTGTTTGAATAATAAAGTGGGGGAACTACCTTAGTCCAATTCGGATTCGGATTCAGAAGACAATAAAGGTGATATGGGTGAATCCAACGATGAATCTAATATAAATGTATCAATAGCTTCCTTAACTATGTCTTCGTCACTATCATTTATCATTTCTTCAAAGATTTCTTGTTCAAACTGTTCCATTTCTTCTTCATCCATCGTTGAATAATTATCAGTTTCGTTATAATTTTCCTCTATATTGTCTTCTTCCATTTCGTCTGTACTAATATAAACATTTTTAACTTCAAAATATTTAACAAACGGAGTATCTTTAGACAACATATTTGTTTACCACTTCTTTTACCTCAAATAACGAACTATGTATTGCTTTCTTAGTCTTATATTCTTTTACTCCCCACTCTTTTGCACAACATAAAGAAAGGTGGGGGGAGAGCGTTTCGTAGTTATTCTTCTCTATCTAGGTTATATTTCATTGCTAGCACATCTACTGTAATTTTCTGCTCTTCAACTTTATCGCGAATAAATATTGTCCAGGGAAATAGTTCATTAATATTGTTGATTGTTACTTTTATATCATACAAAAAATCAATATGTCTTAGTAATGAAACAATAACAATAACTCCTATCCCATTGTTTGCCATAATTGTTTCTTCAATTTTAATACGCAAGTTTGTTATCAAACTCCATATATTAATATCATTGGCTATAAAACCATCAAGTCTAGTACTCATCTTGACGGTGCAAGTACAGACTAAAAACCTGGAGGTTCATAGTCCGCCTTTTATGAGTTTTAAAAATGGGGAGGGGGAAGGAATAAGGATTGGGAGGGGATAGGGTGGGGGTGAGGGAAAAGTAATGTGGTTATTAGACCACTTGTGCGACAAAGTAGCCACCAATGCTAACTTCGAGCTCATAACACTTCATAACATCATCCTGCCAAGTCAACATACGTTCTCTAGTATTTGGTGTTACACAGAAGAACCTACTGTCATTATACACAATAGCTGAACCAATTATAACATTGAATCCTAAATTTAGCCATTTGTGTGCTTCCGTAATAAATCTTTCTATTGTATCAAAAGGAAATTGTTCATCGATGTAGATTGGTCTCATTTGTTCATCAAGTTCAATTACATCTTCATCTTCACTGTCACTGCTACTATCATTTTCATTGTCACTGCTACTATCATAATACTCTATCACATCTTCTTCAGGCTGTTGGAAAACATCAGCAATTTGGGAAGGATTGAAGTTTTCACTATGGTGAGGAAGCATTTTAAAGCAAATAATAACGGCAGAGACGAAACAACAAGTGTGGCGCGTGAAAGCAGAATGAAGGAGTGAACAATGCTTGCTTCGCTTTTATAACGGTATGCTAATGAGAGGGGTAAGAGGTGACCCGGGAGATGGGGAAAAAGGAAGGAGAGGGGATATTTATTTTAAATAATTTGCATAACTTTTGACTAAAATAAGATAACCAAATTCTTCTTTTACTAAAATGTTCGTCTTACATAGACCTTTTCAATGATGTATCGCTTGTCGTATTTTTTTTTTATTTTTGGAGAAGTTTCCCCCACCACTTCTTCAGAATTAATAGCTTCAATTTGAATTATAACAAATATATTTGACGCAAATTCCCAAAAAACTGAATATGAAACAGTTTCTTCTACATCCTGAGATTCATTTTGTGTTTCAACCATTTCCATCATTGAAGGTTCTTGATCAATTTCTGTTACTTCCATTGCTTCTTCTACAGGATCTTGTATTATGTCGGTTGTTTCAACTTCATCTTCTTCTTGAACTAACATAATATTTCGTTGTCTCACAATTTCAATTAATTGTATAAAAAAAGTATCTCTAGGAGACATTATTAACCATACATGTAGCTCCAACAAATGCTGACTTACTAATGACAAAACTCACAATTTATAAGACTTGTTTGAATAATAAAGTGGGGGAACTACCTTAGTCCAATTCGGATTCGGATTCAGAAGACAATAAAGGTGATATGGGTGAATCCAACGATGAATCTAATATAAATGTATCAATAGCTTCCTTAACTATGTCTTCGTCACTATCATTTATCATTTCTTCAAAGATTTCTTGTTCAAACTGTTCCATTTCTTCTTCATCCATCGTTGAATAATTATCAGTTTCGTTATAATTTTCCTCTATATTGTCTTCTTCCATTTCGTCTGTACTAATATAAACATTTTTAACTTCAAAATATTTAACAAACGGAGTATCTTTAGACAACATATTTGTTTACCACTTCTTTTACCTCAAATAACGAACTATGTATTGCTTTCTTAGTCTTATATTCTTTTACTCCCCACTCTTTTGCACAACATAAAGAAAGGTGGGGGGAGAGCGTTTCGTAGTTATTCTTCTCTATCTAGGTTATATTTCATTGCTAGCACATCTACTGTAATTTTCTGCTCTTCAACTTTATCGCGAATAAATATTGTCCAGGGAAATAGTTCATTAATATTGTTGATTGTTACTTTTATATCATACAAAAAATCAATATGTCTTAGTAATGAAACAATAACAATAACTCCTATCCCATTGTTTGCCATAATTGTTTCTTCAATTTTAATACGCAAGTTTGTTATCAAACTCCATATATTAATATCATTGGCTATAAAACCATCAAGTCTAGTACTCATCTTGACGGTGCAAGTACAGACTAAAAACCTGGAGGTTCATAGTCCGCCTTTTATGAGTTTTAAAAATGGGGAGGGGGAAGGAATAAGGATTGGGAGGGGATAGGATGGGGGTGAGGGAAAAGTAATGTGGTTATTAGACCACTTGTGCGACAAAGTAGCCACCAATGCTAACTTCGAGCTCATAACACTTCATAACATCATCCTGCCAAGTCAACATACGTTCTCTAGTATTTGGTGTTACACAGAAGAACCTACTGTCATTATACACAATAGCTGAACCAATTATAACATTGAATCCTAAATTTAGCCATTTGTGTGCTTACGTAATAAATCTTTCTATTGTATCAAAAGGAAATTGTTCATCGATGTAGATTGGTCTCATTTGTTCATCAAGTTCAATTACATCTTCATCTTCACTGTCACTGCTACTATCATTTTCATTGTCACTGCTACTATCATAATACTCTATCACATCTTCTTCAGGCTGTTGGAAAACATCAGCAATTTGGGAAGGATTGAAGTTTTCACTATGGTGAGGAAGCATTTTAAAGCAAATAATAACGGCAGAGACGAAACAACAAGTGTGGCGCGTGAAAGCAGAATGAAGGAGTGAACAATGCTTGCTTCGCTTTTATAACGGTATGCTAATGAGAGGGGTAAGAGGTGACCCGGGAGGTGGGGAAAAAGGAAGGAGAGGGGATATTTATTTTAAATAATTTGCATAACTTTTGACTAAAATAAGATAACCAAATTCTTCTTTTACTAAAATGTTCGTCTTACATAGACCTTTTCAATGATGTATCGCTTGTCGTAATCGATCAAACCATTATCGAGTTATAGCCATTTAAGTTTTCGGGGGGGGGGGTTCCGCTTGAGTGAACACGGGGGGGGGGGGGTTCCGCTTGAGTGCTCATGCGGAACTGATCTTCTCACGAGATAGTCGTTGTGTGATAATGAAGACAAATGATCATCACGCCGCGACCACTAATTAACTCGCATTTGCGGTGTTCACATCTTTCCTACTCATTACATATACGTTTCCTACTTCATTATTTCAAGACTAATTAACTTGCAAAACAACAGTCTCTGTCTTTGAATGTTGATGAGATTTCATTAGGAACCATTCTTTGCACGCTATATGAAGCTACACCAGCAAACAATGCAAGTCAGACAGGTCATATAACTGTACAACGACCTTAGAAAAGTAGGTCACGAGACTTAGAGTGTTAAAAAATAATGGGGGAGAAACACAACGCTATAACGCATTGTGTTTCTCCCCCATTATTTTTTTTTTTTTAGCAAAATTTGGAAAAACTATGTGAATTTACTGTTTACGTCCCCACCTTGTAATACGATCCTTTTTATCCCTGAGGAGAAAGTCTTGAGAATCTAAATTGTTAAATCTCTTCTCTTTACACAAATTGTCAGGAACCTTAATTTTATATTTATTGCCGTTACATTTTGCCAATATGTGTTGGTGGTCAACAACACTTAGAAAAAAATATCTCAAACCTTTCTTAAGCCTCTCTCCTCTGACGGATATCATTTCAGGATCGTCTTCAACAGTGGGGATTTCTGTCAGTTGTGGTTCGGAAAGATGTTTCACGATATGTACACGGCAGAAACCTTCGTTCTTAACACATTTCCTACCACAAGCTGATCCTTTCTTAATTCCCCTAGCGAGCACTTCAGGGCAAGTAGTGGGGCGGCTAAATGCCCTACGACGCTCTTCTTTTAATAATTGGAAACGCTCTGAAGGAGCAGACTTAGGAGATTTATTTTTAGGATAGGTGTGATCTTTAGGAATAGTAAGTGGTGGGGTAGGAGGCAATGGTGACAGTGGAATGACAGGTGTACTAAGACGATGAAGCAAGGTTTCAAATGAAGGGGTATTAGGACGGGGAGCTGGCTTCTGCGGTGGCGGCATGTTAGTTGAAGGCGGTGTGGAGTCATTTGAAGACGAAGGCGGTGAAAATATGCTGCGACGTATGGTATTGTTGGACGGGGGAAGAGGAGCTCCAGAAGTTGAAGGTTTCGAGTCTAGTTGCTTCTTATACCAGTCGGGAGCATTTTTCAAGCGAAGAGTTTTCTTGACTGGAGTTGAAGCCGTAGTAGAAGTAGAAGTTGAACTTGTAATAGAAGAGCAGGCTGTAGTGGAAGTTGTAGTCGGCAGGGATGACATCGTGGTAGTTCTATTCGCAGTTCGCAGCGTAACGTCTGGAATCAGAATGAAATGTTAGCCGTGGTCGATGCGTCTTTTATAACGGTATGCTAATGAGAAGGGTTAACAGCCGTTAAGTGGGGGAAGGTGGGAGGGAAGGAAAGAGAGGGGGTATTTATTTCAAATAATTCGCATAACTTTTGACTAAAATAAGATAACTAAATTCTTCTTTGACTAAAATGTTCGTCTTACATAGACCTTTTCAATGATGTATCGCTTGTCCTAATCCGTTAATCCATTATCGAGTTATAGGCATTTTAATTTTCCGGGGGGGGGGGTTCCGCTTGAGTGAACACGGGGGGGGGGTTCCGCTTGAGTGAACACGGGGGGGGGGGTCGGTCATTGACCCTTCCGAAAGTGGGTCAAGGTCATTTAAGACTTATAAAGAACCAAGGTGATGGGAACAGTAGTAACTGTTCCCACCACCCTGTTTGCCTAACGGTTCCCACTCCCAACCCACTAGTTACGTTCTGCGAGGGACATCGACGCAATTTTGTTTGGCCCGTCCGGGTCCATCCGTAACGGGCCGGTCCGGGTCCATCCGTAACCGTGAATTCGAAGGGAAACTGGAACACCTAATGCAGAAACGCAACTCTAACACCCACCCAACTAATCCCACCCATCATATTCCTAAACAAAATGCAAAAACCTAGTCCGCAATTTGCGGATGTCCCACCCCTTCTAAGTGAAGTTCAACGGAACTTCTGAATTTACAGTTAATCTACCCCCTATCATCTAGCTGAAAGGCAAAACAACAACATTAATTATAAATACCAACACTTAGAACTAACAACACATCATTATTAAATATCAAATAATTCAACACAACCAAATACCATCATTATTCTTAAAATTAATACACCTTAACGCTAAACACAACCTATAACTAACATCGCAATGCGCAAATTAATTCTTAAATTAAGTGCAACTTACAACTAATATTTACACACACACACACACATACCACATTGCATTAAAGAACGCAACGTAGTATAAGAAGTTCAAATATATATAGGCCTACTATATATTTGAACCTCTTACCGAGTCGCCAACGACTTTTCGCTATGAAAACTCGTTGACGACTGACGCGAAAATCGGGCTCGTATCGCTCCTCGGGTTTTCGAGTGGTGGGGGGTAATTAATGCACTGGTGGGGGAATTGTTTCACTCCAGTACGGTCTTCAATCCACTCCAGTTCGCAGCAGTGTAAAAATGAAGAGAAGGGGTGGGGGTGGCGCATGCGCAGCGACGTAAAATCCAAGGTTTGAGGTTAGAACTTTCCGCGCACAGTAGAGCTAAATTGAGTAATACAGGACTCGGCGCATGCGCAATAGCGAGGAGTGATTCCGATCCGGAGAACTCGTTGCATTCGCAGCAGCGCTAAGGTGAGTAATACAGACTAGGCGCATTCGCAGTAGCGCTAAAGTGAGTAATACAGGACTAGGCGCCGTAGCGTGAAGTTGGCTCACTCCAGTACAAGTTATAGCGGCATAAAAATGAAACGAAGGAGTGGGAGCGGCGCATGCGCAGTGACGTAAAACCAAGGTTTGAGGTTAGAATTTTCCATGGTGGCTGCCATGTTTAATTCTGTTTCATTCAAACAATAGTAGTTCATGGCTGGCATGAGATGTGAAGTGTGGTAATTAGATGGGGTTAGCAACCGGTCGTGACCGGCCATTGACCGGTCATCGACCCGGCGGGGTTCCGCTTGAGTGACCACCGGGGGGGGGGGGGGGGGGGGTGTTCCGCTTCATTAGTCACGGGGGGGGGGGGTTCCGCTTGAGTGAACACGGGAGGTTCCACTTGGGCGCTCATGCGGAACTGATCTTCTCACGCGATAACCATTATAAAAGGAGATTGTTCATCGCGCCGTGACCATTAATTAACTCGCATTTGTGGTGTTCGCATCCTTCCTACTCATTATATATACGTTTCGCCAACTTCATTATACAAGTCTAATTGCTACTAACCTGACATTTCATTTACATTAGCACATGTCGTCCTGTTTGAATCACCTTCGCGTGCTCGACGTTATATCTCATTCATCAGTCTTGTTCTCACTTCTACACGTCTGACATACTTCTTGTGATGGATACGCAATGTTTGAAATTGAAACTTTTGCGGACACAACATATATTACGAAATAATTACAAACCATCGGTTTCAAAGACTAAAACAAATTTAACAAAAGTGAGGAAGAAATTAAGTTTTAACCCGTTATACTCTGTTAGAACTTCGCAGGTTCACGTTGATGATAATGTTATTCACAACATTTTGCGTTCGATGTTACGTTTCCACAACTTCGAACTTGTTACACCTATCGACTGTGTTCAGCAGGTTTTCATATTTTACCCCCACCCTTCTTTATATAAGTGCGCTCACGACGATTCCTGTTTCATTCTTCTATACGCTCTTCGACCGACAACTACTCCGCTCTAAATTACACACTACAAGAAGATGGATACAAACCAAGAACAAGTACAAGTTCACGAAATATCGTCTACTACCCACCCGAGAGAGAATCCTCCGAGAACTTCGCCTTCACCGAATCCACAGAACCCCGTCCAAGTTTCGGATGTATCTTCGACGGCGAGGAATGATCTTGAAGCTATTCTTCGGTCGCTCGTCGGTTTCGACTGACCTGTACGACGATCGATGTTAAACTGAACTCTTAGAAGTTCAGTTTTTTTTTTTAAACTTCCTCCGGATGACCTTGAAGCAATTATCCCCTCTCCCTTTTCAACTAACTTCTACTTTTGTTCAACTGTTGAATTTCAGTTTTGAACTAACTTTTAATTTATGCGAAGTTTTAGTTGAACCCGGTTAATTTATGCGCACATTTAGTTCAGCCCCGAATTGTTGAATTTCAGTTTTGAACTAACTTTTAATTTGTGCGTAAATCTACTTCAAACGCTCACCCCACGTCCTCCCCCCTCATTTAATATACGACCGGAAGCTATGTGCCCCGGCACGTGGCTTCCGGGGCAGCTGACCTGTGCCAGAAATGGCCAAATCTAACTACTCGGATTATCTCGTATTTCGCAACCCAAACGCCATAGCGCGATAAGAGTTTAACGCCTCAAGTAGCCTAGAGTTATCTTTTGTAATTCCCCTTTGAAATGGTTGTTTTAATAAAATACTGACGTAGGTGCTTATACATTACATAGTCAATGTGTACATAGTTAATAGTGTACATAGTCAATGCTACTATTTTTGTCATCTAACTTCGAAAAGAAATTCACTTAAAAGCCCACAACTGAAAGTAGCTTTAAAGAGCAATATCACTCTTATCTAATATAACAATCAATACATATTATATGTCAACATGTGCAAAATTTATTTTTCTAAAATTTACTAATTTACAAATTTAGCAGTCTTTAACGGTTCAAAAGATATTTAGCAAAAACGTATAAAATTACAGCCGCCATTTTGAAAAATTGGCCATAGCAGACGAGCGCAGCGTCGGAGAGTGGTAGACTTTTCACCATCGTTTTTCTCAGGTAATTTTACATAAGAACCGTCAAAATATATTCGTTTGCAATTACTTCCGGGTTGAACCATAATTTGACTAAACTCGTGTCGTAACATTTTGTCCCAGGTAACCATTTGTCCCAGTAACATTTTGTCCTAAATTCTTTAGATGTCCAACTACTCTGCTCCCTAGCAACACTCTGTCCCAAAAATTGTTTGACAGGTCTTCACTAACTATTTGGTTCTTCATTTTCATTAAATTATAAAATTGTACAATAGTAAAAATAGTTTAGATCGTACTTGATATTGCTGATTATGATATTTTTATAATTCCAATTGAATTTTAAAACAAAAGAATTAGAAATCACCTGTTAACCATAGTGGTAAAATCTACGTTTTTTCAGTTTCAACAAAGTCATACCAGTCCCTTCGGCCTATATGAAAACATTCTGAAAGGCAAGTGAGCGAAGCGAACGAGCTCGTCTGGGATGAAAAAGGCTTTTGGGCTCGGCATTTTAGCGTGCAGTATGTGGCTGATGTTACTATGACCACAAATAATGGTTTAGATTTACCGAGCAAAACTCTACGTACCAAAACCAAAAACCTATGATGGCTTGGGCCACAGGTATATACTATACTTGTGATTATCAGTAAATTAAAAAAAAATCCAAACACTTATTTATAGCTGTACATAACAAGTGTTTAAAGTGCTCAACCAAATCCCAATGTTATTTTATGGGAAAATTTCAAATTTCAATGATGGATAGTGCCTTATATTTAGCCCGATTCTTAAATTTTTTGGCGCGGAAACAACTACAGGTTTTCTTTCCCACAACACCAAAAAAATTAAAATCCATTGAAAATGGTAGGAGGAATTCTAATTACAAATAGGCCTAACGCTCTTATAGCGTGTCAATAGATATGGTTCTTAACAAAAATTGTTTTGCGTATACTTCTATGTTTAGTTAGTTAGTTACTGAAATTCGAAAAAAATTTACAATGAACAACATAAAAACCAAGTTTATCTACAGGTAAATCATGCTATACTTGAAACAGTTGCTATTTGTCGACTGATGTTATCATCTATGCTATAGAACGGTAAACGTTTAACAGCTGTAACATCTGTTATGCAAGTTGATTGTGGACATGTATAATTCCCTCTATCAGAGTATGAAAGGTTGCGCTTTGTTGTTCTGTTTGTGCTCTAGTCCCGTGACAAACTGACGATATGGCTTTTCTCATCGCTCTCATCACGACGATGTTGATTTCTTCCGTGTTTGTAGACGACTACAAAATAGAATGGGGTGTAAGAACATCTGATAAATTTACTGAGGACATTGTTCGAACCAAAGGACGCAACAAAGAAGAGAGCACCTTAAGGGTGCGCTCTACCCATCTGCCGCGCGCGGATGCAAGGGTTTAGAATCTCCCTGTTTGTCGCCCCAGTTGTAAACCGATTTAAAATATTTTGGTGTCATTCTTTTCGTAATATAATTTTGTACTCCGCTATCGTCTTAAAATTTCGATATTAATTTGAATTACTAAGCAGGGTGCTTGCTAATAATGTTGAAATAAGCGTTTTTGTATCAAGTTTTAACGTATTAAAAACAATTTTTTGAGAAAAAAATAAGCCGATACGCGAGTACAATATAATCTTAAGAACAAGAATCTGCAATAAGATTGGTAAAAAGTTTATAGATAACGATGCAAGAAGGGAGATGGGAAAGGTCTGCAATTACAAAAACATCGTTATTAGACCACCGATCGATTTCGCACTGAAACCAAAAAAAGCATTAAAGTAACAAAATTTAAAATCACCCGTCATATATTTTTCAAAATGTGAGATTCCGCGTATAGCGGCAGTTAACAGTCTCGCTCGACGATTTTGACGCCGAGGTAGAGCGCACCCTTAATCATACTTTACCAAGCGCCGCCCGGCAAGAAGATAGTGGGTGTGTTCGTGTCCAACCTTACACCCAAATGGAATGTTTTCTGCAGAAGTGAATCAAGTGCGGTGATGAACGAAGGAGAAGGACCCCCGAAGACAAGCAAACTTTCTCTAGTGGAAATTACTTTTGACACTACCTTGGGAAATGTGTGCGGGTATGCGTTTAAAGTGGAACTGTACTACAAGAAATCAAACGAAAAGGAGCAGGATACCCACTGATCTAAAGTCTTTGAATAACACGTTTGTATTATTTTATTGATGTTTAGTTGCACTCGAATTCCAATATCTACTTTAAGTTGCACTCGAATTCCAATATCTACGACAGTGTGTGATATATTAGAATTAAATGGATTTTAAAGTTGTGTAAGACTTTCTTGTGAATGGGATACCGGTTATATGTTTTATACTTAATTTATTGAGCCTTAAAAATAATTAACATTTCAAGTAGTTTTAAAACGCTTGATAACCTGATGCATAATGTTACGAGACGTATCAAGTAGAGGTAAATTGTTTTACAATAAATCATAACACTAAATGGCACAATTTCTTTCATAACATCTGATTTTAGGAGACTGCCCGTCAATAATGATAGATAGTTTCCATGGATGGTATTCATAAAATTGATCAGTGTAAAAAGTCAATGATTGAAATGTGGTCTATAGGCGAAAACAGACATAAACGCCATAAATACATATTATTTGGTAAACAGATTATACCTCGTTTAATTTATTTTAATTTTATTTTGAGTGTATCCACGCCAATGGCATTTTTTAACGTTTTGACGGGGAATGGTCCAAACCCCAGTCTTTTTACTATCTAACATCGACCAGTTGTTAGAAAGCATCATTAATTGATAGCCCAATGACAAATGGCAACTGGGTGCGGAAGAACCTTTAAAAAGCTACTAACTTTTCTCAGGATCGAACAGGCAACCTTTGGATTCAAAAGCGAGCACTATAACCACTCAGCTACCCAGCCAGTTATCAATATAATCAAGATAATCTAGGCCTACTATACAGGGTGTCCCGGAACTCTCTGGAACCCTTTTGTATATTTGTTCCTTGCATCGAGAAAAAAATCGTACAAATAGGACTCTAAAATTATTCACTAAGCCGCTATCCACCATTTCGTTTTTTAAACATAATAATTTTTATTCCCGTAAATATATCCGTACCTGGTTAGTTTTTCTATGATTCAACTTAACCAGTCTTCTATAATATTTCGGTGACAGTTTTAAAAGTTAGAGACTTAACGACATCCCTGGTCAGTAACAGTGTGGCCAGCGTTGCCTCAAGTACCAATCAAGGGTTAAAGGTCGACCATTGATGATTGATTAGAAAAATGGCGGTCGCGTGACGTCACAACAGTCAATATTTGGACCCGACAGAGAGCGGAGATGGAAAACAGTTTCCCTTTCTTTCTAGCTGGTCGATTTTTCTTCAACTAAAACTATTTTCAAGTTAGATGGGTGTTGGATTGCCGCCATGTTGGATTTATTTCCATAAGAAAAATGCTTAAGTTGTCCCCGTCATTTGTCATATATTTCCTATATTTTTGTCCGATTCAGAATAAATTATTGATAGTAAAATATATAAAAAATCAAATTTGATGAAATTGATATAAATTGGTTTGATTGATTGATCTCAATTAAATTACTATGCTCGTTTTGCAGGATCGATTGTTGGTAATAATTTTATAAAATAATGTAAAAATGTTTTAAAGTAAGTAAAAATTAGTTTTGTTCTATCCATTTAGTAAAAAAATATACTTGTTTAAAAAAAACCTCGCAAACTACATCCGCCTTGATGAACCCTGTATTTGATGTATAATAAAACATAATTTTCGGATAACAAATAAAAGGGGAATTGCGTTTCAAGTTTAATATTGACTTATTGGGAAAATATGGAATCTGGATTGACTCCATCATCAGACCATTACGACTTAAGCCATTATAAATATCAAATTAGGCCTATAACTTTATTAATATAGTTAGATATACAGTATCGTATTATGTAACGTCGGTATAGATGTAAATATTTGGTGGATTGTCAAAATTTCAATATGTAAATTGCTCAATGTGTTACGTAATTGTAAAAGAAATTTGCTGACCATCAGAACACTGATGATGCGTTCAAAGCTTAAACATACCGTGCATCTGTCATGTAACGCTAAGGTACGCAGTGATAGATTGTTTATATAATCATAACTCCTCCTACAGTTTTCAACTGATTATCTCGTTTTTGGTGTCGTTAAATAGTTCTTGGTATTTAGTTGTTTCCGCAACAAATAGGAAGAAAATCAGTTAAAGTTTGAAGTTTAAGTAAAGAAGCAATACATCATTCGAATTTCAAAATTTCCTCTTTAGAATAGAAATAGGAATAGGAATTGATTTGGTTGAGCATTTAAACACCCGTGAATGTATAGTAAAAAAGTGTAATTTTAGGTGACTTTTGATAATTACAATATAGGTTGGTGGGGTGTAAAATTACATTATGTCATAAGACTAAATGCCGCAGGTAAAAACAAGGATAGCTCCTTTCAAATATTGAATGTTCTCTATGGAAAATAATAACTTTAAAACACGTTGTTACAACTGGTCTTCTAGTTCTTTTGGTAATTCTTGAGAGTGGCCAAGCTTTTTAGAGTCATAATTTGCATAGACTTTAGTTCCCTGTATGTGCCTTTTTAAGGTCCGCTTCGGAATTCCATAAGTTCGGCAAACTGCATTTAAACCACCGTTTTAATAGGCCGAAATAGTGCGGGACATGTCGTCTTCGGTCCATTTGTCATACTTTTTAATTTTCTGAGCCATTTGGAAACAAAATACAGTGTTAGCCAAAATTGTACCACTTAGAATGGTGGTACAATTATGGAAACACAGAGTGGTACAATTTATCGTAACGCGCCATCTTGAACTCAACTTGCCATAACTACACTGAAAATACACCTAGGAAATTGGTTCTTACGTTGATTTACAGGCAATCAATCACTTAACCAATAACATATTCTGAATATTAATTTACCCTGGATGGTTTCTTATGAATTCCAATAAACTAAAGCATCAACACTATAAGAAACGAGTCAAAATATTAAAACAATTTTTCACAAAATAACGAACACGACTCCATGCGTCCCAGTCAATGCTCTGGCTAATGAGGTTGACTAAGGGTCAGAAATAGCCGTAATGAGCGTTAGTGGCAGTTTAGTTTCCTC
This sequence comes from Neoaliturus tenellus, assembly GCA_030545055.2. Lineage (NCBI taxonomy): Eukaryota > Metazoa > Arthropoda > Insecta > Hemiptera > Cicadellidae > Neoaliturus > Neoaliturus tenellus. The sequence goes on along the minus strand of CM061534.1, from coordinate 193,972,057 downwards.
AAAACCATGGTGGTACGATTTTGGCTCTGGTACAAATTACGCGCACTTCCCCTACTGTATAGTAAAAAAGTGTAATTTTAGGTGACTTTTGATAATTACAATATAGGTTGGTGGGGTGTAACTGATTACGCCTACGGGTAGGGCCTATAACATTCGAGCAACAAGTACATTAGTTTAAATAATTTTTTACAGTATGTCGAAATATTTATTTGCAATATTTCTTCAGAGGAATCCCAAGGTATTCACTACCAATGTATGAAATTTTATTTTACTATCCAGTAATCACTGAGATTTATCAAATTGCTGAACACACTCATTAGTGAACTATTCTCCAATGACGGACATGACATGTGCACAAGGGCGGTTGTTAGACCGAGAATGGTAGGGGGAGGGATAACAAAGGGTTGATGTCACATTGATAAGAGCTCGGGGCGCGAAATGTCTCCCTTAGTCTGACGTGAGACGCAATGTGGCATCGACGTGCCCTTCCCTCGACACTTCTCTGGATTCGGTATCAAAAGACAAAGTAATTTCTATATTGCAGCATTTTTAAAAGTGATTTCTTGCAAACAATAAAGTAATACAAACTAGTCACCTAATTATTAGATCTCAAAGATAATTACCCCGAAACATCTCTTTAAAAATAGATGCGTCGAAAAACGGCGTTGTCTCAGTGAGTGTATTCTATAATAAATTCTATACCTACTTCAGTGCAAAACACTAGTAATTTGTTTTCATTCTTAAAATATGTACATAAACCTTGATCAAGATCAACCGTTAAAAATATACAGTACCTCTTTTACTTTCTCCCTCTATACCATAGTATATGGAGAAAGTATTGTTTTCGTCAAATTTTCCGAATTTGAGTTGTTGGTGGATTTATCTCCCAAAAACCCTCAAAAATCGTCAAAAATCAAAATTTCTCAAAAACGGCTCTAACGATTTTTATTAAAATTTTGTGGTTTATTAAGCTTAAAATGGTGAATAAAATGACACCACCCGAATCTCAGGGAAAATCCGCGTTCAAAAGTTATGGAGTAAAAAGTGTTTCAAAAATCAATTTTTTGGATTTTCAAAATAGCTGTTGTCTTGAAATAAATTTTACTTATCACCATTAAATCAAGCTCAAAAAACTAAATAATCCAGTATTTTAAATTATTGCTCTACGTGAAGCTGTTGCGGAGAAAATTCAATTTTTCGTTTAGCGGAAAACGCAGTACGTTGTTAAAAGTCACAGACGCGCGTTGGGTCAAACGAGCGCTGCTCAGCCGGTAGCTATCCGACTATCAAGACATTAATGTTTGAAGCTTTTAACATCTTTTTTATATTGTTGGGAGAAAGTATGTGTCAGTTAACTGATACCGTTTATTTACCAAGAATTAGTTTGAGTACCGGTAGTTAAGTCCCTGAAATACTAACTTGTTTTTTGATAAACCTTAAACTCCTTCACCTTATTACATTGCGACAAATTTCATGTGTGTAGGAGCAAAAGTCAACGACTAAGAAAAATGTATATTGTACACGAAGAACTTATAAAAGAACATTATCATAATTTTCGTCAACTCAGATACCTCTAATAATTTCTGCTCTCCTAATACAATTCAAATGTAACCTCACTCAACTCCGTGAATGCAGTGAGCGGAGTCTGTCACCTTTCTTTTTTTTAAGAATGATCAAAAACTTTTTTGTTAACGGGATAATCTTTGAATTACGCAGCGGTACATCTCTAATAGAATTTCACAAGTCAACACAAGATTTAAATGAAAATTCTTCTCTCTTTTTTGATAATTTTGTTCGAACTATTGATTCCTTTATTTCCCATAATCTGTTCGCAGTCGTAATAGGCCTACTGTAACTGTCAATCACTCTTAATTTGACAATTTTTAAACGGCACCTAGAATTTAAAAATGCGTTTTAAATCACTTAAGAGGGCGTTGGAGTCAATCCAAATTTCGCCTTTCCCCCATAAGAGCAATGTTAAACGGGATGTCAAATAACTCTTTTATTTATAATCAGAAAACAATGGTTTATAGCTCTAAATAAAGGGTTCATCAATGCGGATTTTGTTTGCAAGAGGAATTTTTTATAAAAATTTGTGTTTTTTACTAACTTGAAATAACAAAGCAAGTTTTTTACTACTTTTAAAACATTTTCTACAGAATTTTATAAATTATTTACAAAGAATCGATCTCGCAAAAGGAACGGGGAATTTAATTGTGATTCAAACGCTATTTATTCTAAACCAAGCGGACAAAAAATAAAGAAATTATATGACAAATGCCGGGGACAAGTTTAGCATTGCTCTTATGGGAAATAAATCCAACATGGCGGCACTCCAACGCCCTCTTAACTTCATTACAAGCACAATGAAAATACCCCTTAGTCTGTGTTGCTACTGATTTCTATTCTCCTGGTACATATCAAATTTGCAGGACCAAACTCCGTGCTCCGCAACTTCGTGATGTCATTCCGTTTCGCGTTTCACCCCTATAGAAAATTTCACAAATCAACACAAAATTTTAAAATTTGGAAATTTTTCTTTCTTTTTTGATAAGTTTGTTCGAACTTTTGATTCCCATAATTTGTTTGCAGTCGTAATACTGTAATCGACAATCGCCCTTCATTTGACAACTTTTAACGCCCGAGTTATAGCTTCTGAGAACGGCCACCATCCTGGACGACCCACCATAGGAATTCCACGAAGACCAGCAGTGCCGAATTTGATCTGAAATTCAAACACGCAATGACTCCAAACAAAAGAGAGCGCAAACCGCGTAGTCAAGGCTAATCCCCCTGCAGACAATGAACATTTTTCAGACGCTGCAGCAACGTCTGGGGACGAAAGGAGCCCCGGAGCACCGTGACAGTGACAGTGAGAAATAGCATCTAGAATTTTCAGAAACAAAGTGCATTTTAGATCACTGGACACTAACAGGACTGGGGAAAACTGCTGTAATGTATTAGACGAGGGCTCTTTCATTAGTGGGTAAAACGATGTAAAAAATGGATCCCAAGACGTCAGTCACTATAGCCTAATAATAATAATAATAATAATAATAATAATAATAATAATAATAATAATAATAATAAAAAACAGCTGGTGCATGTTAGTTACTCTTATGCAAGAAACCTAAAATAAATAAAGAGAAGGTAGGGTTAAGACGCGCAACGTACCTATATGACGTCATCGTTAGCTTTAACAGTATCAGGCCTAGTAAATGGTGATGTATGTCATAGGTGCAAAAGAAAACTTGGTGTCTAGAGGGCATTGCATGACTTGACCCCTACCATGCCTTTATTTATTTTAGGTTCCTTACTCTTATGGACATCAGATGGATTACGTCACCGGCCTAAATCAAGAGCGACATTTTCTAACATCAAACGAAAGAACCAGCCCTTATTTTGTTTATCTGGAACACAATGAAAATACCGCGTAGTCTGTGTTGCTACTAAATTCTATTCTCCTGGTACATATCAAATTGCAGGACCGAACTCCGTGCTCCGCTACTTTGTGAGTTGTCGTTGTGTTGTTCCCTTCCAAGTGTTACAACACCAGGAGCCGAAGTACTGAAGTACTTGGCTTCGCCTCGTACTTGAAACTCCATCTTGCACCGATAACGACCACTTTCCGGACTAGTGACGAAATATACTATTATCGCAATGGTATGATGAAAAATTGGTAACAAAATACTGGCTAAATAGAAAAACAGAGAAATATAGAACAGCTGACATTATAGGGTTGTAAATTATTACCTACAGCTGTAAAACAATATTTTCATTACTCAAATGATGAACATAAAACAAATGATTATAGCGCAGTATAGGGAAAAGAACTTTTTTGTGTGGTCCGTACTTGTGGTTGCTACGACTGCAATTTATGGATTAAAAAAAAGTAAATAAATAATTGTACAAAATGTGCGTGCTTTCTGCGTCATATCGTGGTCATATCTTGTGATAAATGTCGATTTAAGCTAAATTTTGTGGAGGTGGATTTCCAGTTTTTATTATATATTACGTTTTCGTAATTACTCTTTAAATCGTTACAAAAATTAAGTTAGCTGAAAGTAAAAATCACGTGAAAATTTCAATAAAATATAGTTTTGGCTGTACTGAGAGGTAAAATTGTTTCACTTGTAAGCAGGCATGTGTAAATTCACTTTCTCGCCTACAAAGTAAAAAATCCGCAAATTCAACATAAATCAAGGTTTGGAAACTTTCCAAGCCGAGAAAACTAGGCAGTGGTCCAAACCTACAGGCAAACATTAGAAAATCACACGAGGCAAAAAATTCACTTCATCAATCAACTTGTGCAAAATAAGTTGTTTTGGCAACGATTGCGAAATAAGACACATGAAGTTTTTTGGCACTTTTGAATGGACGTAAAAACTGTTAGGCTACGTAATATGAAGCTCTTAGAAAGTGAGGAATTGTACATATCTATACGAAAATAAAACACTGAATTAGTCCCAATTTAAATTATATATCAGTTGCAAAAACACTAGAAGGGGGAGGGGGAGAAATGATTTGTTAAGCGGTTGATCAAATACTACACCGTATTTAAATATCGATCAGGTCAGAGTTAGAGATACAATTAAATTAGTTGTTAACGATGTTTTTAAATCTTAGATTAAAAAATTCACTCGTAAATTTTATTTGGCGCCTTCATTTTCCAACGATGGTTTGCTGTACTGCAACGCGCTGCGTGTTGCCGCGCACATATTCACAGGCGTTATAACAATGGTCAATTATCTCCAAACTAAAAGTGTTTGCATCCAGAAAAAACAGAAATGGATTTACTTTCGTCATGATTTTTATATTAATACGCACACACAGTTGTAAAGCTTAGTTCTCAGTCTCGAATGATCCGATCTTCATGATTTATGTGTCTTAGAGAATGATGCTTTGAATATTTCTTCAAATTCACACCACTCTTGGTATTACAGCTGTACTGCTGCACTACACAATAAACAAAAAATAACAAAATATTTTTCATTATTTTTTATTGTTTTGTGTAGGCTATTATTTTAAATTGTTATTATTATAGACATTGGTTTCTTTGAAGGTCACATATTGATTTTTCTAACTTTTGTCAAAAAATAGATGCCTCAAATAAAAATTTAAATGTACCAGACTTTAAATTGCTGAGTACTGTAATACATTTTTCTTTGTGCTAAACTTACTAAAATTGTGGTACATAAACAAAGAAGTTCAACTTATGGGAAAGGTGTCCTCCATTTTTTATGGATGAAAAGTAGCTATTTAATTTGCTAAGAATTCAATTTAGAAATTTACTGTCGTAACTACTTTAAAATTGGTAAAAAACGGTAATAATATTTAAGAAAAACGTAGTATTAGTTTAGTAGTTATTGTTTATGAAGGAAAATCATGTAAAAACTCCTCAGTCATGTTAAAAAGTACCTTTTCTTTCGTACTATGAACTTTATTACTAAGGAAAATAAATTTATCATCGAATATAATTAAAATATGTCAAGAACGCAGGTCTGTTGCGATGGGGGCATTTTTCACTTAAGCCTGGTCTAACTGCTATTGTTGCTCACACCGGGTAAATGGAGCGGAGCGTAAGTGACCCTAAAACAGCATTTCAACAGTTTACAGCCTCGAGCATGAAACATGAATGTTACGAGAACATTAACATTAAGCCAATGCTATAGCGTCATAAAGGCCGGTAAACAAGGGGACGAGCACGGCCGAACTTAGCCGAACATAGCAGAACATAGCCGAACATAGCCGAACATTGCCGAACATAGTCGAACACTGCCGACTTTGGCTAGACGTTCACTGTAGGAGTCGTGTCACATCAGTGTCTAGTTCCGAAGGAAGAATTAGATTCGATTCGATACTGAACACGATGTAGTTGTTGATGATGAAATATTTAAATGTCAGACATAATCACAGTAGGCCTACGGTACTTCAGAGAAAGGTTGCTTTAAAGTGATGAAATCAAACCATGGTAGAAATATTTTTATTTATACTATGCCACATCATGACATTGAAAATGTTAGGACATAATTCCTATATCACCTTGTTATATCGTTTCGTGTAAATTAACAACTAACAATGAAGATAATTATGTTTATACTAGTAGGCCTATACGTGTTGCTCGAAATCGAGCAATTTATTTAAATACAGTACAAATGTTACTTTAGCTCTAAATCAATGACATCCGACCAATCCAATAATGTGAATATCTTCAATCGCCAATAACTACACGTATTTACAGCTGATTATTAACAGATGTTTCAAATGCTTTATTCAGTCCCAATGTTATTTAAATGGGAAATTTTGAGATTTCAATGGTGGATAGCGCCTTTATTCTCAGTCCGATTCTCATCAATTTTTGGCGGAAACAACTACAGACCAAGCCCTATCCAACGACACCAAAAACATGCAAATCGGTTGAAAATTGTAGGAGGAGTTCTCAAGACAAAAAACCCTTAGCGTATTTAATAAGTACTAGGGGGCCCGTGCAGCGCAATGCGCTGCATTTGTCAAGAGTACCTGGTGATCAAACCTTGTCCATGGTAATTACAGAGTTACTTTGAATGAAAATTAAATTGTTGTGAAAATCAGATTACGCCATATTGGTGTTTTATCAATCGATCTTCATCAATAATTCTCCAACTTCCCAATGTGATAGTGTTGAGATTTGGTGGTTGTTCTTTTAGGTCCAAAGCTAGAATTAAGTAATGGTTCTTATGCCGATTTGTCTTAGAACCTCTGCCTAAAAACTCCTATAAAATTTAGAATAAAATCACAGATGTTGGATCTAAATAGTTCATCAGACAAAAAATGTAAAGAAAATTCAACATAAAAAATCGGGCGTGCATCATTTGCGCATCATGCGGAGGGCTAGAGAAGGGATGCTTGTTTTGCGCATCGAGCTCCAGGGGGCTCACAGTTATATACATCGTTTGCGCATCGCAGGGTGGTGGAAGCGGCATTTTTTTTATTTACAAAGTTATTGAAAACTCATGCCCGTGTTCAAATGGTCTTTTGAATGATTAAACGTGTTTGGCATAAGACATGTAAGTTTAAAAATTAGCAAAACAATATTCAACAGAACAGAATTAATGGCAAATAATCGGACACAATATCACGTCCTTGACCCGTACATTAACACTTGGATTTCATGTTTACCATTTGTAGTTTGTTTCAATTGCAACAGTGAATTTTATGAGTGGTTTTATTCTGAGGAGTTAGCATAGGAGAGGTTGCTATCTACAGTTAGAATAGAGGCAAACTTGCCATAGAAACAATTCGTACAAAACATTTCAGCCTGAGCAATTACAGTAATACAATCCTCACCAACCATTGAAAGTAAAATAAGTAAACACTCGATGTATTACAAAAAAGGTTTATACATTACAAACTTAAATTATTCATGAATGTGCGATACACATGTGTTGCCGTCCAGTGGTATGTGTGGGGGACGACTGTTTGCGAATTATTGTCGGCAGACTGAGGCTACCTGGACGGGAGAGTGCGCAAATGATGCAAGGGGATTAGGCGACCCTTCGAAATATTTTACAGAAGGATAAAAAAGTGCGCAAATGATGAACGACCAAAAAATCAATTGTTAATTACAACTCCCCGGTCCTGTATGAGCTTTGCAGCTCTCACTGCTGCTGTTCTTTTTTCTAGTAATTTATGAGTTAGTATGCGCCATAGTAAGGAATTCGTCTGCTACGTCCCTTTTCCTCTCGACCTACTGAACCAATTTTTAAGATTGAGGTGTCATTTTAAAGCTTAGGATATAGCGCATAGGCGAATCTTAATTAAAAAGGTCATATCGTTTCGGGCTTCGCCGCCCTTGCCTTTGATTTATTTCTAGAGGGTGCTTTAAAATGTTGAATAACTTTCATTGTACGATGTTTATAAATAAATGTTAATTGTAACTTAACATCCGATTACTTTCAGACGAATTTTTAAGTCAGATTGTAAACAAAAATAGATTTCTGTCACTTCATAACCAACATTTAGGTTAGTTTCTCTCATCTCATACAGAATCATAAAATGCGCAATTTGCGCACGGGCTACCTCGTTACTATTTGTAACGGACTAAATCCTCTTTAATTTAAATTTCCATGGCATTACATAATTTAAACAAACAAATTACAAATTAAGAAAATCTACATCTTTGTTGGCCAATTTTGGTTTGATGTAGCATTCATATTTTAGTTAAAATTTCTCCTTATACAAACCACTTTTGCAATAAGCTTGGTAGCTATACTGGAAGTAAAACACTTTTAAATATCGCCTTTTTTAAACAGGTGTTTTAATATAATCTGTAGCATTTTGCATTAAATTTGTTATAGTATCACAGTAAACCGCTTATTAAATTTACACCAACAACCAACTATCTCTTTTCCTAGTCCACATCAGTGTGAAAACCAACGCGCAAACATTTAGTGTTCTATTTTAATTTTTGTTAACTTTCGTTGTTGTTTCAATACCAATCTGACAACCCATAAGAATTTCAAAAATTTCAATTTCCAAACCTGTTTTTGTACAGGAAAATTAATTTTCTGGGGTTTAGTTACTAAACTTATTTTTGTGCCCAAATACACATAAAAATACAATGTTCAAACAATAAAGTCTACAACTTTGAAGAAAAAGGTAAAACACCCAATTTGTTCCACACAGTAGATACTCCGTGTTTTAAAGTAGGAAATTGTGTTGATATTTCAGTACCAGAGTAGTCCAATTACTTCTAATCAGCTACTTTTTATAACATGTGTTTGTTTGTTTATTTTACAATCAACAGCTGTTTTATTTTGCAATTCAATAAAAATTGCTCCCCATGTTAATCTTATGGACAAAAAACGAACTTTAAGGGCTTCCCGTGGGCTTCAGAATTAAAATATCAAAAATCTAAAACCTTTATGCAAAACCACAAACTGAGACCATTCTTTTGACACCTTAAACGTTAAAATCGGTCCAGAAATAACGGAGGAGTTTTGTTCACAAAGCATCAGCTAATATGTAGGTATAAACAAATGTATTACTTATATTTATCTTGTGGTTCAACAAATTTATACCAAAATGCAGTACTCTTTGGCCTGGCAAGTGAGCAAAGCGAACGAGCTCATATTACAAAGGAAGAGGGCGAGGGAGCGGAGCAAACAAGTTTACGTCCTAGAGCCCTTCAAAGTTCCCATGTTAGCCTCATAAAGATTTTTTTAGCTACTAAAGGGAACAAATATCAGCTAATAGTATAAATAAAGCAATATAATAATATATTTATACGAAAGTGCAGCACCCTTCGGCCTGGCGAGTGAGAGAAGCGAAGGAGATCGTCCTAAAAAGGAAGTAGACGAGTGAGCGGAGCGAACGAGCTTAATTTTACTGAGCAAAAGCTCTGTTTCCCTAGTACTATCTTTGAAAAATGCAAATCGACTTTATTGCCTCTCCAATTTTATAGTTAGTACCAGGGAGACAGAGCTTAAGCTCGGTAAAATATTACTTTCGGAAGCTCGTTCGCTTCGCTCACTCGCCAGGCCGAAAAGTGCTTCACTTTGGTATAATTTTCCTTTAAAGATATAACACATTGGTTTTATCTACAGTTATCAGCTGATTTTTGTTCAATTTAAAAACCTCCATAAGGATAACATGGGAAATTTGAAGGGCTCTAGCGCCAAAACCGGATTTTTCCCACTTACGGGACCAACGCCAATCGATTCCTGGTGGCCAAAACCCCTTGATTCAATCAAAAAATAAAAAATCCTTGGGGCGAAAAAAAAGTTCGCCCGTACAAACGGAGCTTGTTTTAGAGTATAAGATAAGATATAAGATATAGTTTTTAATTGAAATGTAGTTTACTGATTATATTTGTGGACTGTGATCAGTTTTTGCCCAGATCTCAACCCCACTGGCTTTGCATTTGCCTGTTTTATACCCATGCGTGCTACTTTGCACATTAATTAATGATATGCCAATATCCCAAATAACACCATGTATATAAGAAAATCGTATTAGAACTAATCTATCGTGTGTCCAATGGTCTCATTTTGGCATTCAATACATAACTAACACATATAAGTGAAGTCGATTTAGCAAGAAAAGCTGTTTTTAAAAAAATTGGCCGAATAAAAAGGTAACTCATTTTATAAACTATATACTTAGTAGCCTATTCTTCATAGTTCTTCATAATTTAAATTGCATTTAGGCTATTTCATATAGGATAAAGTAATCTTCACCTCTGAAAAAATGCTGAAGACATTCCCCTATTTTAGACGAATATTTATTATTAAGAAATATATTTTTTGTAGATTAAGTTCATTATAATTTTAATTGCATTTAGGCTATATCATAAAGGATAAAGTAATTTTCACCCCTAAGAAAACCTAGCAAGTAATATATTAACATAAGTTAGAACTCAATAAGAAGGCGATTTCTTGCCTACAAGCAAAACATGGAGCAAAGTTTACGTAAAATGTCTAAATATATAAAATAAACTAATACCTTTTTTATCAAAAGGCTTAGCCGAACATGAGTCGGAGTTATAGGCCACAGCAACACATATACAGATGTCATCGACTGAACTTATCCTTACTCTCAATACTCCTGCACTAACTAAGTTACTGGAGACTGGGGGGCGAGTGTATATATACTTACCGCAAGGACGCCCACACATACGAGAACCAAATCAGAAAGGTGTCTTTTGTGCGAAGATAGAGGACATAATTCTTATAAAAACCACTCATTTGTTTTTATACAAATACATTTCGACTAATGATTCACTTTAAATAATTTATAAAAGTATTTTCCCTAGGCCTATATAGACTTGTATGGTAATGATTTACTTTATCGGCACAGTTGATGGCGCTAGTGTCCACTATGCTAACAAAACGAGTCAACGAGTGCCAATTAATCATGAATAAAAAAACTTGTCATCTATTGGGTTATCTTTTCGAATAACAGATATTGGTGTTCTGTCCTTTACTTCATTAACGGGCATTAGTTTTTCTTACTCAACTGAGTTGATATGTTTTTTCATTCATATCCGAAACTCAAATGTGGACAACTCACTATTTGTGCGCTGTTATTGGCTACTCAAGAAGGGTCATCAACAACCCTGTTAACATGAGCATAGTGCTACATCACAAAAAGGAGCTTTGTTTTTGGATGGGAACATTCTAGACAACACTTTAATTGCTAATTATGCCTTCATTCAAAAGCGTTTAGGCCTAATGCTGCCGAAAGTAGCAATGCCCTTGCATATCATTTGTTTGATTTGGAAATTTTTTTATAAACCTTCCACAAAAGTATACGTTAAATGTTATAATTGAGTACACAATTTTGTGCTAGATGATACAGAATAAATAATTAAAATAAATGGAGGACGTAATTTTTAACTAGTAACATTATTAATGAACACTTACATTACTAATGCCTACTCTAGCACTTTACATTTTATATTGTGTGATCATGTGCACTTGTACACAGTGTTAAACGAAAGAAATTTAATCTTTTACAGTTACAGAAATATTTTAATTATAATCAGGCTTTTGTTCATAAAGAAAAAAATCATCAATATACCTCCACTATGAATGTGAACTTTGTCATTATCTTTGTACTGTGTGTTATATCTCTAGTCTTTTTCGGCAATATTCAGGAAAAAGGGAAATGTGGCGGAGATACAAAATTAAGAAATAAATCATTAAAAAATAATTCCAAGTAATAAATATGGAAAATGTAGCCCATCTAATGAGAAAACTTCATAAGTTGCACGGTAGTCCTTTATTTCAGTAATTTTAAATTTGGTAAAAAAATAGAATAAGGCTATTTTACAATACTATTGTATTATTGTTGAATTAATAAAAATAAATTAAATTACTGTAACAATACAAAAGGGAAAACGCCACGCAAATTACGTGGTTGAAAGAAACTTGTGGGTTTTGCCGCTAGGAGCGCCACTGCTCCGTCACGGCGATTGGTGGCCGCAGTTTGGTGCAAGTAACTTGAATCGCACCAGGAGAGCAGAAACGAACAGCAGCCTGGGAGGGTACGAAATGCTTTCAATCTTACTTCTATTACACATGTAATGCAATGAAACACTCCAAATGAAAAGCTGTCATACTGGCCCTGGCTATTAAATAAATGTAATACATATAACGTGTTCCTGCCAATCAACTGAAATCATTAATTTAGCCTGTTGAAAAAGGGACTAAAATCATTCAGTTTCGTATTTTTCGTCGTCTAGGACTGCAGAAAGGGTTTTAGGCCTATATATTACTGTATTTTATAACAATCGTTGACGTTTTAAGACTGTATTGCAATCCGAACTTAAGTACATGTTTCGTCTAAGATCTTTGACTTTTCACAATTGTTTGGTTAGGCCTACTAGAGCCAGACAAAATAATGTCAATGCTTTCTCAAAGTTTCTTCAAAAAGAAAATAATAAGAGAGGAAGTGTGCATGTATGTACATATATATACCTTTGGACTCCAAAACCGCTCGACAGATTGTAATGAAACTTTCAGGCATTACTAAGCATTATTCAAGGATGGTTTGTGTGAAGTTTTGTGCAAATGTGTCCAAAGGGCTCTGACCCAGAGGCAGAGGGCATACAATAGTTTGTAAAAAAATCAGAAAATCTCTATTTTATCTATTTTTATCGGTTGCGAAGAAAAAAATTCTAATTTTAGGTATTCCAGCGATTTCTTATGCATAAGACGAGAGACTAACCGAGTGAGCGTAGCGAACGAGCTTAAATTACCTATAAAATAAATTCAATCACGTTCGAAGCCTTGACGGGAAACAGCTTGTAAGAAAATATACAATCAGTTGCGTCACAGATGGTTTTGAAACGAGAATTTTACTTAGTGCTATCTCATAGCGATCGACGTATCACGTGAGGGGCAGAACTCTTTGGTGGCACCTTAATTTGCTTATCACGGCTTTTCATTAAACTTCTATTTTACTTAATAAAATATCAGCAGATCTTATCTTGAATAGGTATAAAATTATATTTAAAATCAATAAAGTAAATAATTTGAATTAATAAATGAAACCATAAAACTCCATCAAAGGCTTGAAAAAAATTTGCAACCAAAATGCTGACGATATTTTAACCTATTATGGACTTTAAAAAATGTTTGATCAACTTTAAAATTATATTAAGTCATATTTATAAAAACAAGGTTATATAATCATGGTGCAATAAAAAATTCATTTTTATAAACTTATATAAAAGTATACTTCTCATTGTCAACGAGATTTTTCAAGAAGGAACGTTCTAATTTGTTAAGTCTATGCGATGTATTTTTAGATTTATCTACCATCTTATTTTCACATTCAATGTTAAATACTATTTAACAAATATAAAAAAAAATATATAAAATAGAAATTCAACATTTAACGTGAAATGTCAAATTTTTCCTTGATTTCATAACAACTGTGTCCAATAGATGAATTGAAGGCAAATAACACGTTAATTTGACATGGTTTACTTAGCCTGTAGTCCAGATGGTGGCCTGTCAGCCCTGTCAGTCTTGTCCACCTGTGTCCACTGATTACTAAAATGAAAATATTGCCAGTCAACCACAGCTTTGCACTTTATTAAAAAAAATACAGGTACTTTTGCACACAGATCTACAAAGAATCTTAATGTGGGCCTATGCAGAAATTGCATGTTAGGTAGGGCTATATGCGGCTCTAAAATAATTTTTTTTAAATTTTTTTATCCACAGAAAAAGATACACGTGGAACATATTGTTACTTCTAAACAACAATGATCTTAATTCGTTGTTACTGTTATTACGGATAGGCAAACAACATCAAATTATTTGGGATTCCTTTAAATTCTCGGAACAGAATTTTTTTTTTACTTTTCATTTAATACCCCAACATTTTGAAATTTTCTGCGTTTGGTTTATATTCATATATTTTATTAAAGAAATATTTCAATCAAATGCACCATGTTTTCAAGTGGCGTACAATATTTCAACTCAATAAATCGCTTATTAGGCTTCTATTCTGATAGTTTTGGACGTTTTCAGAATATAGTTTTATTAATTTCCTTTCTAATTCGGAGACCTCTGCGGGTTGTTCCTTTAGCATGGCCTGATTCATTATAGGCCAAAAGAGCTCTTTCATATAATTTGTCGAAAAGGATATAGTAATTTTACACTGTTGGTTGTGGCAACATTAGTCTTTTTTTAATATAGGCATACTAGTGGCTTTAATTTAGATTAGCAGATCAGTTTACTAAGAAAGTTTCCAAAAGATTTAATTTTTAATGATAATATGTTGGCAATATCGTTTGCATAGACCACCCACTTCCAAAGCACTCACGAAATTAATTAACCAAATGTTTTATACTGTTTACGAACAGTATAAACTTGAAGTGAAAATGGAGTGGAAAAGACTGAAGAAATGTCAATCCACTTTATAAAAGTGGTTGAAAAAATTGTAAAATAGTTAATATTTAGTTGAACTACATAAAATTGCATGTTTATTTTTTAGGACAAGACAGTTATGTACGTTTTTATTTGAAATAAAAGTTCTTTGACTGCTCAGGAGAAACAGGGTTTTAAATTCAAATACAGTCTAGTAAAATCAATTTGAAACGCATAACCATCCTTACTGAAACACCCTCTAAAACGTTAACCTTTCCTGAAAGCGTGTTCAGCTATCCGATCCAATACTCGGTTTACGAATTGGAATTCCAATATGACAGTGATTAAGCGTACTCGACGGGCTAATTGTACACATTCTGTCACTGACTCACATGATGTACGGGCAATATGACGCCACCCCCTCCCCTCCCCCCCCCCGCTATGACGTCACCAGGTCACGTGACACTATTGGAGCGTCGCCGGGGTGTCGTCAAACTAAATAAATAAATAAATAAATCTTTATTTTCTGAACAGTACAGTACAGTCCAGCATTTTGTAGATTTATTCATATCAGTATTCAAATAAAAAATATACCAGGCTGACCTAAAAATAACAATATAAAAATACTAAAATAATATTACTGATCAGAAAAATAGGGCCCCCAAGACACGAGGTCCGATCAGGGGTTCCTTGACAATCATAGTGTTTTGAGAGTTCGGATATTACTATTACTAAAACAAGTTCAATTCTGTGACAAAACATAATTTTAAGAAAATAAAATAATATCAAGTACGCTTGTTATATAGTGCAAAAAGCGAATTAGAAAGTAGAAAAACAATCATAATTTCTAACTACTTTTTAAAACTGATATAATCTAGTTTAATAAGACTAAGAAACTGCCAAAGTAAAAACAAATAAAACATATTATACAAAAAAAAGTAACATATACATACAAATCCTTACTTAAACAAATCTAACACCCTAGTTAAAAACCCATTATCATTCAAAAAAGTAAGAAACAACTTCATTTGTATGATAAAAAAGTATGATATCAAAGAAAGAAAATGTAGTAATCACATAACATTGAAATATCACAACAAAATATAAAAAATTATGTAAAAAATTAATAAGAAACATAAACATATAAATATTATTTCTAAACCATAATAACTAATAAATCCTCAACACTGCGAGTGATTTCAACCATAACCTCACCAAACTGTCCAACTTTAGTCTAGTATTGCCGTGTGCTAATTCATGTATATCGGGCATCGTTCGTTGACGCAATTGAATCTTCATATGGAGAGACTATCGTATACGGATGTCCGATCTGATTGTTTCATCGTTTGAAGCTTCCATTGTTGATTGCATTGTTGGAAAGATTCCATGTTTTTTATGTCGGCAAAAAAGCAAACCCATTTTTTAAATTGATCCTTCGTGTGATTGGACAGGAATAGTGGTGGGAGAGGTTTTTTCCCTTGCTAAAATCCACTGGCCTGAAACTTTTTTGTTTGTTTTTTCTTTGTTGTTTTATTTCACTGTTGCATCATATTCATAGCTGGTGATTTACATCACAGCATTTTGAAAATCTGTTTTGTAATATTCTTTGTAAAAGTTGCTTTATGATCAGTTAATTAAGAAATGTTACTTTTTAACAAGGATTAATATTTGACTTAAAAATAACAGCTGCCTTGGAGTTACTGAAAGAAACTAAGTTCTTCAAAACGTTAATTAAGAAAAAATGTTGCTCAGAAACGTTTTTCACAAGTTTAAATTTTTTTGTTTACAATTTAAATACGTCCCCCCAACCCGATATTTTCAAAGGGGGGTCAAGTTTTTAAGAAACGACCCATAGAATGGCTTTTAGGGGGATATTGGACGAAAATTACTCTTTCGAAATTAATAGTACGTATTAGAGTATAATGATTTTTCCACTCAGTCTAAGTTGATTTCTAATAACACAGCAGTATGAACCCGGGGAGCTGATTTCACACCATTAGAACACTTCTACAAGCCTTTGAAAATCAAAATATAAAAATTTAACAAATTTACAAATTGTTTATATTATTCCTACATTCCTTCGTCAAATGATATCCTCCTAACAAAGTCAGCCACTCTGATGACGATAGTCACATAATGGTATCGAAACTATTATAGTACCGTTAAAAAAAATTTAGCCTAAAAATTCCAAAAGTTTTTATTGACAAATGTCAACAGTTTTTTTAATCGATGTGCAGAATGATCTTTAGCAAAAAGTTGTGTGCCTATAAATGGGTACAACGTACACTTCATATGAAACTCCTGCTGTTTACAGGACGGGCCTGTCTTGCTGGATAATACCTGTTGTGGCATGATAGAAGCAATTCATGACTGTCTTAATTTTTTAATTTGAATTCGTTATTAGGTCTACGTAATTTTTAAGCAATGAAATTATTTTGTTACGTACTACCGGGCTGTTCTTGGAGACAAATTACGCCAATTATTTTCAATAGTCTAATTGAAATATAATAAGTCATAGTAGTTCAATGTGATCTAAAATTAATCTACTAAAGAAAATTACATCAAATAATTTATTTCTTACTGAGGATAAGTTCCTATTTAAAATTAACCGCTCTACACGGAACTCTCAGAACAGTAAACTTTACAACCTTTTTATTACTCACACGTCGCGTGTGCGAGAAATCAAAGCGGCAGTGTGGGAGCGAGAGGGCGATATGCACACCGCTTGAGTGCGACAGAGACAGAGAGAGGTAGCTAGAGGCCAGAATGACCCCGTTATGTTTGTAGAAAGCCCAGTAGAAATGTGAGGAAAGTGCGAGCCACTTCCGGCGGGGCAAGGGTCGATGTTAATTATGCATGCTGGGTGGGGGGGGGGGAGGCGAGGCCCTTTGATGGGAGGGGGGGGGGGAATCCGCTTGGCGCTCCAAAGAGTAATCCGGAAAAATCGAATGGGATTAATGGACGACGTATCTGGAGCTTTTCTGGGTGGAAGGTGAAGTTCATATTTACAAACTCAATGTGAAATAAAATTAGCCTATCATTTGTTAATTTGTTTTTGTATGGAAGTAAAAACGAACGCATAATATGCATAAAGTGAATACATAACATACGACGCTTTACTGATTTATTTTATGAACGATTTAAGATGAAGCGAAAACCTAAAGGAGGTTCCAATTAGGCTGCCTATGATTTCAGGTAATCCGTTATTTTTTTTGTTATACAGTACCGCTATACTTCTATACAAGGAGTCATATCTCAGGTTGTCAAAGATTGACGTGTCTTTACAACGAGACTAGCAAACAGAAGTTGAGGTATATAATTCATAAACTCAAAATAAAGCGAAAATAGTCGCTACATCATTACTACTGTACACATAACAAGCTGCTTTTCACAGTAACTATCAGTTTTCTGTCACCTTAGTACCACCAGGTGTCAGATGAAAATCTTAAATGTAAATATATAGACTGTTATTATTTACAAAGAAATTAAGGTCTTAGTTAGAAGAGTACAATCACAAAGAATAATCGTGCCCTAAATGAGCAACAGTAAAACTTTCCATTGTATTTAAGACTTTAAATGCAATACCTTATGGGAAAGGCTATACCTTTTTTGATTCCAGGTTTGTGGTCTATTGTTCCAATCGCGTACCACATAGGGCATAACTTATGGTATTTTTTTTTAGTACGGGTTTTTTTGTTGCGGATTTAATGCAAAACATGGTATTGCATTCCCCTGTTTCGGACGCCGTTTTCAACAGATTTTCTTTAAACTTGGTAAGTGTTTAGTTGAATAGTTATACTATGTCGCTCATACCTCGGAATTTTGAAAATTTAACAAATATTACTCTTTGAGGCATTGCAAAGTAACTCGCTTTTCCTTAGTAATATTTGTTAGTTTTTTTAAATTCCGAGGCATGAGCGACATAGTATAACTATTCAACTAAACACTTACCAAGTTTAAAGAAAATCGGTTGAAAAACGGCGTCTGAAACAGGAGAATGCCATACCATGTTTTAGCATAAAAGCCGTTTGATTAACATTGCCGACTGCGCAACAATGGGTGGCCCAGGGGTGAAGATGACTCTTAAAAGACCAATATAATTTTACACCAAAGCAATTTTTATCAAAACCATTCGCCTATAATTCTCGATGATTAAAAACTCTGAGTTAGTTGAATGATTTCAATTCAACACCAATTCAATTGCTTTTGC
>CM061534.1:193183115-193221213 GCA_030545055.2 Neoaliturus tenellus | reverse complement strand
GTTTATAAACCTATCCAGCGTTTTAGATGAAACTGTCAATCAAAATTGAACGATATGACCTGTTTTTACCAGTCATATGTGTCTTAAAAAACTAACTGAAGCGTCTTAAATTGTAAATATGACTTGTTTAGAGTGTGTGTATGGGAGAGACACAAAGGTAGTTCATAGGGATTATTTTATCCTCGCTGTTTTTACATTGGCTGAACCCCTTTGGTTTTGTCTTACTTCACAGCTCTGAAAGCTGTAATTACATAAATATACGCTTTATGAATCATTTCCGTTATACTCTGTAAAGTAGATTTGTTTATCTGTTAGTTAAAATATTTTTATTCAAATAAAACAATGGTTTTCTTAAAAAAAAAAAAAAAAAAAAAAAAAAAAAAAATAGAATGAGACGCTTTATTACGTAAGGTTACATTCATTATAGCACGTACCGTACTTTATTTAGGATTAGACTCAGGTTTGATCTAAAGTGTTGTTAATGCGGTAGTCTAGTTTTAACACGGTGAAAAGTCTTTACGGTATTTATTATTATTATTTTTTATCTCCACTGCTTTCTTGTAAAAGTTAAGTTTACGTAGTTCAGTAGTTGGTTTTTTTCATTCGCGAAACTACTGTAAAAAGTCGCGGGAAACTGAAATTTTAAATTAATTTTATCCCTTCAATCTTTTTTGTAAATATGGGAAAACAATCATTATTTAAGGCGTTTAAGGTAACTCCACTTTCATGTAATAGTACATTATCCTAATTTCTAATCCAGTTTACACCCTAGGGGGAGCTCTAGTTACATAAGCACACGCTAGGGGCGCTCCATTTTCTCGAGATTAACTTCTCTTTTCCGAACTTCTGGCAACTTTACCGACTTGGGACCCGACTTAGCAGTGTTAAAGTATTCTGAGCAATGTGAAAGTTTTTCCCCTGCTTTGGCAACATTTCCGCAGGCTTTGACAGATTTCTAACAAAACTGTAACAAACTGTGCGACATTACTTTTACATAGTAATTTCTCAATATAAATTAATACATAATATTTTGATGAAAAAGCCAAAAAAGGAAATTTAAAGCCTAAAGATAACATTGCACCTCAAAACTACTAAGCACCGGTTATAACCCAAGCAAACAAACACGCACCAGCTTGAGGAGAATACAATATCAATTTGTTGTTTCAATAACATTGTGGCATCGATATCACATCTCTATATGACCAAGTGGCTTCCCAGCTCCAAAAGACATATAGAAAAGTAGTGGATTGTTTTTGTTGAAGGTGACAGTATGCAACTAAAGATTGTAAAAAAAACTTTTAACTGTCCACATGGTAAAGAATTTAGTGCAAGCTGATTTTCATTTAGGGGCTCATAAAAATACATAAAATACGGTAATTCTTTTTTTTATATTATATTTCCACTTGCTAATCAAATAATAAAATCTAGTGATAAAGCATTGTTTGTTTGTATTCTTTCGTAAACAAATTTAAATTCATTAGTGTTGATAATTTCTTGTAAGTTTTAGATATTACGTAATATAAATGTAAATTAAAATAATTAATATTTATTTATTCATGCCTTGCACCTACAAAACAGATAATAAAATGTATCATTGCATCAAATAACTTTCAAACCTTTTTATTGTTCAGCAATAAACGCTCTAATGTGAAAGTAAAGGTTTAAACTTTATCCTCTTTCTAATTATTGTTTGTTATTCACAATTCAACGAATTACTACCATTATTTGAATCATCATCCTTTTATCCTACATATTAACAGGCAAGTATTTTTCTCTTCCTCCTTTTTTCTTAAGTTTTCCTCAACTTTTTTTCTGGGTGCATCGTAGGAGAAATTTGCGCATACCGTTAGAAAGGCATCGTCCCTGTAGATGAATGGTTTCACAATTCCTCCAAGTTTCACACGGCCCCCAGGGCTACGCCCTACAGACTTTCAAAGTGTCAATGTTAATATTAGCACAGTTACTCTGTGATATTAGGGAAGAAGTTTAATTGAATATAAATCATTAGACAGCTGCTTATGTGTAATAACAAATGGTAATGGAAATCAAAGAAAGTTTCAGATATAAAACATTTACTAGTTGGATCCAGATCACCTGGATTTATGTCGAATTTCGGTAAGTTGGCGATCTTTCGTATATAAAAATATCTTACACACAATAGATTACACCAAATGTTTGTTCCTGTCTCAATTGAATAAACTCGTTTTTGAACGATCATTACCATAATGTAAGTATTCAAACCCAATTGTATACACAGTGCCTTATGAATGATGCATCAGTCCCTCACAAGGGGCCCTGGGGATCGGCTCGCCAGCTGATGACTATATCTGGTGTCCGAAAATCTCCCCCCCCCCCTCAGGGGTCGTAAGGAATGGGTTTTTATTTTATTTGCGGTTTGTTACCAGACAGTTGTCAAATACGTTTATTTATATTTTCTATACCAAAGTTTGATCGTTTCCATGGGTTTCTCGATATATTAAATATTGCTCTATTTAGGCTATGAAATCGAATCGAATAGTTTTGCTAATTCTCTATTCGCTTCGTAACCTAAATGCAGTCTATTGATCTTTTTCAGCACTGTAAAATATAACTGTTTTAGCTTCGAATCTATATATCATATTTGTAGTCTTTGCTAAAACCACTCAAGCAATTGTTTTATTCTTTTTGCAAAGGTATAAGATTAATGGCGCGGGGTATTTAGTATAAATTGTGGTAAAGAGCATCAAAGTCGAAGTTAATGTAAGGAGTACTAGTCGACCAGATCTTTCTATATAAAATACATATAGTTGACCATGTTTTATTCGTTGGCATATTATCGATGTGTCTGTGACCATGGAAAACATGTAGATAATATGAAATAGACAACATCGTATTAGTCCTGTACTGTAAACGTTTCATCCACCCAAATTTTTCTTCTTCAAATACTGACGCAAAATGTATATATTTTCCACACTCGAAGCTGACGTTGAAAATTGAAAACAGTTTTTTCTGTATAGCCAGAGGAGAATACAAAATCAATTTGTTGTTTCAATAACCGATATCACAACTCTATACAGGATGTCACAAAAATTGTCCCTGGCTATACCGGACCTGATTCTACATGCAAAAATAAGTCAAAAATAAAGAACAACAATTTTTGGATTCGGCTTAGTTTAGCCGTAATCCGCCATTTTGTTTTTTATACATAATAATTTTTATTTCCGTGGCTGTTCGTTGTATTAAGTTCATATTTGGCATGAACCTTTATGACAGCAATGTCCATTTTCAGGAAAAAAAATGATTTTTGTCCGATGTGTATTTTCAAAATGGCGGCCATTTTAAATATTTAAACTCAAATATCTCAAAACCGGTAAATTTTATCAAAATTTTACAAGAGACAAAAAAGTTGACAAATAAAATTACCTAACTAATGAAACCAAATTTGTAAGGATCTGACGACAAATAATGGAGTTATTGAGATTTTTCTTCTAAAATAACCTAAATTTGCATGCATTTTAATGGAAAATCAATGATTTTATGCATACAAATGGCAATCACTATAGTCCTGTATAGCCAGGGACACTTTTTTGTGACACCCTGTATAGTTATTGATTCCTATCAAATCATCCTGTCTTCTCACCACACGAGTGTACAGTGCAGAGTTATAGGTCAGCCCGGATTCAGACTGTTGCTACCCGCTTGTAATCTCAACTCAATCAGTCAAGCCGTACAAGTCCGCGCGGGGCTTCACCTCTATCTGCGACCTCGCGACATCCAGGTCAGCAGCTTTCCAACGCCAGGCGGCCGAGAATTAATTGACACTGATAGCAATTGAACACGGATTATAAATTATGAGTTGTTATGTTGTCCTCCTTCTTTTGGTTTGGGTTGATTACATCGTGGAATTAATCATTGTCAATTTCATTAATAAAAGTGGTTTGAAAGTGTGATTGGTTATTGGCGATGCACGAATAAAACTATGAGGAATAAATTTTCGAAATAACTTCGAACTTCGTGGTTAAACTTATGAATAGTTGGAGTTTAATGGAAAACAGGGTCTATTCTATTACATGTTTTCGACTTGCAGAAGACGGTTTGAAAAAAACTTGTAGATATAGAGGGGCACTTGGACTTGTGGAAGTAGGCTAAATTGTTAATAGAATTCAATTTATGAAGTGAACTTCGAGTTAAAGACGTAATTTAATTTGTAGTACTATTCAGTCAAATATATCCGTAAAATAATGTAGTTTTTTAGTTTTTATTCGAATGAAAACGGTTCCAAGCTTTTCAATTAACTCGAGATAGAGAGGATTTCTAGTTATCGAGGTGGGAGTTCTCTAGGGTTGGTTGTAGATGTTACCATCAGGTGTACGGTATCCTGTTTATATCAGGGTGGGGTGGGATGAGTCTGTCTCCTACTTGAGTTTAATTAGTTAGCAGCCTAAGGAGCCCTCGCATAACCTCAGACAGATCCCCCGATGCCCCGGATACCAAGCTTCACAGGAATCCTATAATCTCGTCAAGGGCTGCCCTCTCTTAGATGAATTTACTTAAATTCATCTAAGTAAAGCCAAAATAGCGATTTTGGCTTTACTTAGATGAATTGAAGTAAATCTGCTTAGTGATAGTAAAAGATTTTTATAGGATGGTGATCAAATTTAGCTTTACTAATTGAGGTCTAAAATATACGAAACAAGTTTCTTAATACGGAATAATTTAATATTTTAATGATTGATTCTATATTTTTTTATATTATCATGAGACGCGAATAAAATTGTTCTACGCTGACTTCTTCCTTCATCAGTAAGATAAACATAATGCGTAAAATAATCTGTTTGAGGCATTAAATCACATCGGTAAAAGACGCCAAATGGGTGACGTAGACCTAATATAAATTGTAAAAATAAAAAATAAAAAATGCTTCCAAATTAATTTTATTATTATTATTTTTTTTTTGTATTACCCAATCTCAATGAATTTTGTAGACGGAAGTTATTGTCTATTAATAAAAAAATCTCACAATACATACACGAAATTACACAAATGATTGCAATTGCTTGGAAAATGTTTTATGTAGCTAGTAACACCTTATAATTGCTGTCACTGTGAATAGAGTACTTTTTAATTTATTTCAATTTGTACTTTTCAATTTATTTTACTATAGCTTTGCCTGTATCTTACTTTAATAAATATTACAGATATTTACATACTTATTAAATAAAATTATTATCAGAATAAGACAAAGGTCTTCAGCCAACGGTGACGCATGAAGTATAAACTTAGCACTCCAAACACTTTAACTCTAGTACAAATAAAAAACATACAAAAACCGTCAAGATTAAGAAATGCACAGACCCTAAACTATTTTTCCACGTTTAGAAATTAAAAATAACACGATATCACATTGTAAATCGACGGTTATTTAATGGATTTTTAAAATGAGGATTGCACAGTAAAAATACCTAAAACATCTTAATTAATCATGAATTTTTGTAGCTAATTTATTTATTTATGAACCCTTATATGATATTCCACATGTTATAATTTTTATTAGTCCATGAAATCTTGAGAATCAACAGGCTCCTAAGCGTAGGCTATGTCCAAGAAGTGCTTAAGCTCTTAATTGAGTTCGGATCAAGTGTGCTGCAGATCGCTATGGATGGGAGATAGTGGATGGCCCGCATGTGTGTTCTTGTTCTACTTTTCATGATACGACTGAAGTGATGATGTTGCCATCCTAACTGGAGCTCATTATATCGGTTCAGATGAAGCTGGGTTACATAGCAAAAATAGTTACAACTTAAGAATATCGTGATATAGTATTAATTATGTAACAAATATTAAGATATAAAACACAATAATTAATTATGTAAGGAGTGAATATACTTCTAATATTTAATATTTAATTAATACTTTATTAGTAATGCCCAGAAATTTACAGCTTTTGACCATTAAGTTTATAACAGATAACCTTAAAAAATTACCTATTTGTAGTAGGTCTAATGAATTAGCATATTTGATATTTTTCTTTCATTAAGTTTTAGTACATTATTTTTATAAACATAGCACAAGTATTATTTATTTACTGAAAATATTTCACAAAACATTCAATACAGTGAACTTTGATTACAGTACATAGATTCTGTGAATTATATTTGATAGCAAAATACATTTCAACTTAAAATACTTTAATCGCCATAAAATTAAACAGTGGCTCAAATAACTTATCCTAAATTAATATTTTTATGAAAAAAATTTAGTAAATGTTTATTACTACTCCAGTAACAAAGCAAAAGAGAATTTGAAGAATATTTGTTAAATTCACGTTTTCATAAGCAACATTTTATCGGCGTTTATAGTCATCAAAAGCTATAAGTGTCTGATTGTGTAATAATGTAAATTCATAAATAATTATTGATGAAAAACATTTTATAATCGAGAAATATTACACTACATAATAAAGACTCTCTCTTATCTATATTCAAGTGTTGAATTGCTTACTTCCAAGCGAATGATTCTTTTATAGATAATCTCCTTGGATTCTGCGAACTGGCGAGTGTCGTATTGATTGAAAGGCAATCCACGATTTACTGCCTAGAGGGACGGTCGCCCCTCAGAAGGACATCAAGTGGTTCCCACCCTCAACTGACCGGTGGTCAATTGTTTCTTCTCGGAAGTGGCGGAAAGATAAGATTGGGCAATTTTACGACGGTTGAATGGTTTTGAAGGTTGACGCAGCCGGAGAATCGGGTTTGGTGAAATTAATGACCTGCACAATGTCCTCTAAATAAAGTCAGCTTACCAGACTTGTGAGCGATTCTGCTAAAAAGAATTACACCATGCTAAAAGAGAACTTGAAACATATAAATTGGAAAATGGCAAAGTTTCAATGTTGGAATTGAATGAGTCCAAATAAAATCATCCTTTAATGCAAGGAGCGATTTCGATCGAAACGTTTTCAATGTAACCAATTAGAGTAGATATCTTTTTCTATCGTGTAACTTCTCGTGATACAGAAAGCATTCTCTGGTCTCATAGTCAAAAGAGGATAAAACTGAACTCAAATTATATTTCCTTTTTTCTGGATCAACCTTTTCTGGATTGCACCTTAACTTCTGGATCAACTTTAAAATGTCTGTACTTTTTACAAATCTTGTAATGTTGTATTATGCTTCACGGAGCAAAGAAGAATCCCTAAGTTGAATTTCATTTGGCCACAGTTTTTCCAAGTCCAAATCAAATAGATGACATTGAGGGTTGTAGAGTTACTTTGCATTTTCCTCTACAAAGCGCCTACAGGGAAGCATTAACTAAGGCAATGTATTGGAGTAAATTCAATTATCTCCTCGACTCAACGCGTTAACAACCTACCTCCAACAGCTCTCTGCAGGGGTGGTTTTAATTTTATGACGTTATGTGGTTCCGCAATCTGATACCTTAAAAATCAGTACAGTAGATTAAAGATTCAGTAAAATGCTACTAATGTTATCAAAACTCTATTTGTAACTCAGTCAAGACTTCTTTTCCCATTTCTTGAATGTTTTGTAAGAATTTAAGTTTAAATTTACTATGGATCAAATACTAAAATGGTTCAAAAAAACTTTTATTGAAATATATATTCGATCAAATGGACAAATTCAGGTGACAGAACATTATCATAGTTAGGCTATTGATGAGTTATTTTAAGAATCTCAATGGACTTGTAATTGGACTCAATGTATTGCATATTGAAAGCTATGTTGTTTTTCTTTTTAATTAATGTTTGAAAACCCCAAGAAGTATTACACATATTTTTGATCAATCAGAAACTTTCAACGCATAAATATTACATACTGTAATCAGGCTTAAGTCTAATGTGTTTTTCTAAATACTCTTAAGAATGCGGATTACAGTTGTGAACTTTCAGTTGGCACAGTTTGCAGACGTTCCTGCCTTCCCTTCCCGGGGGCGTTTTTCTTCTCTTTCATCGCCCTCAGGAGACACATCCGTGGAGTAGTTTCCACTGGAGTGGAAACCCATTTTACTAGAAAAAAATTCCTTATTGCTAGGTGAAAAAAATGAAACATTTTCAAATACATCACTTCATTTTAGTTTTGTAATGCATCTGTTTGAATTCCTAGTGTCCTAGTACAACAAATGGGCGTTCTATATGTTTTTATGCGAGTGTAGCTTCAAATTTTGTATATATTTTTTGATTGTAGTGACATTTGGGAGGTTTAAATTATACTTTCTCTACTAACTTTAATTTTCAAATATGAATTGATGAAAAGTAGAAAAAAATATTGCCTTATCTCCAATATTTAAATTGTTTCAGAGTAAATTATATATATATATATATTTTTATTAAACTATGAACAGTACCATTTATCTGGCAATTAAATTTCAACCGAGTAATAACACGTCTGTTTTTGATTACCGATCAATAACTTCGGTGGTTTTAGTAAAGTTTGATTCATTTGTAAGTGAACGGTCTAATTTACTTCCCTATGACATAGAAAGTGAATTCTGACATCTTTAAGACGTTCAGTAATATATGATAGGTTTAACTATTAATAAATAGCAATGAAACACAACATTATTTTGCATAGCAATAAAATCAAACGTATAGCTAGTTGAATATCTCTTCCAAAAACTACACAAAAACGGCTCAATCTCATTCTTAACTGTTTTACTTATAATGTTATACTTAAAATGTTTTTACTTATATAAAATTTTAATAGATAATAATATTTTTTTTATATTGCCAAAATTAAGTTATTTTTATATTTTAGTTTTGTATTTTTTGAGCGTGCTTTGAGATTTACTAACTTTTTCAGAATTTAAGTTTACTAAGTTTGAATTTGGACCCAAACATTTAAAAAGTAAAACTTAGATAACGCCGAAACCAAGAATTATAACTTTATAAGATTCCATACTTACATATTATGTTGATTTTAAATGCTATTTTTATCGTCAAATTAATCCTTATAGCACAAGGATTTTCCAACAAAACATTTTACTATGGATCATATCCGTTCTTTTAATATATCTTTATTATTATTTATCCTTCTATATTATTATTATTTCTCCTTTTATAATTGACAGCTTACTAAAAACGAACTGTAGCACAAATTGTATGATCGTATTAAATCTAATTTTAACCTTATTACTCTTCTTTTAGTCACTCATACCACCTAGACCCCGGGGTAGTGAAGAGCCCTGTTTCCAGACGAAGCGACGAAGGGAGTTGGACAAACAGCGAGCGAAGCGAACAAATAACGAGGGCAAACAAAGAGGGCTCCTCAGGTAAACAAAACTGGTAAACACAGCGTTCAAACACCACGGAGGACGGGACGATAGAGGCTGATAGAGTGATGTGATGGCGTGGAAAACACTGCTACGAGAGTTATTAATATAAATATGATTGCCCGATCATTGTTCGGCAAAAATAATTAACGCCATTGACTATGTACACTAACGTGAATAGACCTCTCATCCAAAAAATTTGAGGCAAAAATTTGGAAGTTTCGTGAACGCGGTGCCAGAGTCGCTGCCATCGATGTTGTTATTATTTAGCTGAATTTACAGTGAAAAACATTTCATCACAACATAAAAACTCCATTATAAAATGTAAAATGTTTAATCATTGATTGAGAAGAGTGGTAGTACTGATTTGCCTATCATATGACTCTTGTACTTCCATGTACGCCGCACGAGATCGCACCAACGAAATAGGTTTCAAACACACCTATGCTATGAGAAGTCTACTCACTTTAGTGTACGTTGGTGTTAATGTTAACACTCAATATAGCATTCCTTTCGATACGATTGAACGCAGACCCAGACGTCAATGCTTTGTTTAGTCAGTTAAAATTATACATCCAAAATTATACATAGATCTGAATTTATACAGTTTTTAATCTCATCTTTATTCACTTCTCTTACTGTTAACATTCAGAGAAAAACCACTTTCAGAAATAAGAATAAATTGCCTGTTTTCTGAAAAGTTAAGCACTGCAATGAAATTAAACAAATTCATTACCTCATTCATTTCATTATCTTTTAATGATGTTTACATATTTTCAGGTTATAACGTGAATAGTTAAGTCTTTCCAGAGGGACAACTTTTTTGGAGGAAAGGGAGAAAATATTACTTCGCTATGTCCACTTGTCATTTGTGTTTTTCTCAGTGTTTTGTCGGCGTGTGTCCGACGATTACGCAAATTAAAAGGGGTGTGAAAGTCAATTAAACACGCAGGTATGTATACACTGGATGTTTATTGTTTGAAGTGATGCAAATAAAATGTAAAACTTAAAGGTATTTAACTGTAATGACTATAAAAATGTAAGTTTAAGCCGGCTGAATGTAAGTGGTGCTGTGTGCACAAAAAGACATGTATGTCTTGCACGGCCGGACGCTGGGACGCAACTGAAGGGTTGGTTTTTTGACACCCCCACCACTTTGCCGGCCAAAGAAAATGGAGGGGCCTCACAAAGACCCTGGTTGCGCCGCAACATTCCGCCCACCTTGAAAGTACCCACTTTCAAAACTAAAGTAACAATACAGCAATTCATGTTCGCAGAACATGACAATAGTGAGTAATGTACAAAATGACAATGATACATGCTATTTACAATAAAACAAAGGTGGGAAAAGTTACGTACAATCTGTTATGTGTATTGAAAACTATGCAAATGACATAATGGAATGAAAAAATAAAAATCTAAAAGACACACAACTGTGTAAAAATATGTACAATGAGGAAATATGCAAAGAATTAATGAACAAACTAGTTGCTACACACATCTGTGCAATATATGTACATATGCAAATTATGAATATACTGCAATGTAATGAAATGTAACAAAAAATTAACAGTGCAAATGAAAAGAGCAACATGGACAAAATATGTATGTACTAAGTTTAACTTTCACAATCAATTAATTGTGATAAAATGAGATGAAAATTTTAACGAAATGATAAATATATTTATGTATGTACAAATTTATAATTGTGAAATAAAACAACGTAACCTAAACACATTTGAAAAGAAAATTATGCTGAATGTAAGTTGCCCTTGAATTGATTAGGATATTTACACTTCACTTCACAGCACTGTTACTCTTCAATTGGTAACAAACATAGTTTGTTGACACTTCTTTTGTGGTCTCCGTGTGCTGTCTTGACGGTTACCACTCGCGTCAGGTTGTCTTTTCCTGGATGAAGGCCGGTGACTCTGCCAATGAGCCAGGATAGAGGGGGAAGATGATCGTCTTTCAGCAGGACCAGGCTCCCAACTTGTAGCGGAGTTGAAGCTGTCTTCCATTTGGTTCTCTGCTGGAGAGTAGTGAGATACTCCTTAGACCACCTGGACCAGAAGTGCTGTGTAAGCTGCTGGACTCGCTGCCACCTGTTTAGACGGTTCTCTGGTAGATGGGTGACTGATGGCTCCGGCAAGGCCTTGAGTGAACCGCCAATGAGGAAGTGAGAAGGTGTGAGGACGGATAGGTCGGAAGGATCATTGGAAATAGCTGTTAGGGGTCTACTGTTTAGTACTGCTTCAATCTGTGTTAGTACTGTGTTGAACTCTTCATACGTCAAGTTTGCCCTTCCTAATATTCTATAAAGATGGTGTTTGAATGATTTTACGGCTGCTTCCCAGAGCCCTCCCATGTGAGGGGCGTAGGGAGGATTGAAACTCCATTTAATACCTTCTCTTGATGCTTCAGTAATGATTCTATGAGATTCATTCTTAAAAAACACATGGAGTTCTTGAAGCTCACGGTTTGCACCTACGAATGTTCTTCCGTTGTCAGAGATTATTTCTGTGCATATGCCTCTTCTTGAAATAAATCTTCTCAATGCACCCAAGAATGTTTCAGTAGTCAGGTCACTGACTAACTCGAGGTGAACGGCCTAAACTTGTAGCTAAACACACATAAACTGCCACATATGCCTTTGTTGGCCTTGTCCCTCGCCGCCTTGATTGTTTAACCAAGAAAGGCCCACAGAAATCAATGCCAGTGTGGGTGAATGGTTGGGCTGGTGTGACTCGTGTAGTAGGTAGGTCGCCCATCTTTTGTTGAAGGGTCTTTGGCCTGGCTCTAACACATTGTAAACACTGGCGTGTCACTTTCCTCGCTAGGTCCCGGCCATTTAAAGGCCAATATTTTGACCTAATGGCACAGAGAAGTGCTATTGGACCACAATGCAAGTTTCGTACGTGTTCTTGAATTGCAATGAGTTCCGCTATCCTGTGATTTTTTGGAAGCAGAATGGGATGTCTGGTGTCGTAGCTGAGACGTGAGTGATTTAATCGGCCGCCCACCTTGAGTACACCGTCTCTGTCAATAAATGGCGAAAGGGTTAGCAGTTTACTGTCTGACCTTACTGGTTTACCATGTTTTAATTTCTTGAGTTCTTCAGGAAAGCTAGTGTGTTGCACATATTTGATTAAGGTAGTTGTTGAGTCATGAATTTCTTCTACAGATAGTGGACCTGATCTCTTCTTCTTCTTAGGAGATAAATTAAAGACAAATCTTAGCATGTATGCTAAAACTCTTGTCAGTTTGTCGAAAGACGAAAAACGCATAATTAAATTAAAGAGAAAATGCTTTGGTTCTTGTGTAGAGGCAAGAAGTGATGTAGTTATTCTCCTTTGTTCTGGGATGTCAATCACTTCGTGGATGTGGTCAGGCCAGACTTCCTTTGGTTTACATAGCCATGAGGGGCCATGCCACCAAAGTTGTGAATTAGCCAAATTTCTAGCGGTTTCTCCTCTTGAGACTAAATCGGCAGGATTGAAATTTGTGCTGACATGTCTCCAGCTGCTGTTTTTTGTAGTCTCTTGTATTTTTGCTACTCTATTAGCAACGAACGTAGTCCATCGAGCTGGTTCTCCACGAATCCATGCTAGAGTAACTGTTGAGTCAGTCCAGTATGTTGTGTTTTCTGGAGGTATTTGCAGTGCACTCTGTATTTGAGTGACCACATCAGTGAGCAGTAATGCTGCACAAAGCTCTAGTCTTGGTAGAGATGTGCTGTGTAATGGTGCTACTCTTGATTTGGAGGATAGAAGTGATGTTTTGACGTTGCCATCGGCGTCTTCGTGTCTTAGATACACTGTACATCCGTAAGCCCTTTCAGATGAATCAGAGAAGCCATGGATTTCAAGGGAACCAGTCATGATTGGATGTGTTACTTGCCTCGGAATTCTAATGTCATTGAGGTCGTGCAAGCAATGCTGAATCGACATCCAATGTGTATGAATGTGCATTGGCAACGACTCATCCCAATCTAATTTTAATTTCCAGAGCTCTTGCAGAAGTAGTTTAGGTCTCACAATAATTGGTGCAATTAATCCTAACGGGTCAAACAGTCTTGCGATGTCAGACAGAACAATACGTTTAGATAGATGAACGGGGTGTTTACGTTGTACAGGTGTGTATCTAAACTGGAATGTGTCTTCTTCAGCGTCCCACCACAAGCCTAGTGTTTTTATGGATGAATCTCCTTCGCCAAAGAACGGTCGTGGCTGTCGTTCTCTCATATTCTTTGGCAAATTATAGAGCAGTTCGCTGCAGTTCGAGTTCCACTTGCGTAGATGAAACCCACCTCTTGATAACAGTTCGATGAGTTGTGTTTGTAACTCTTTTCCTTCTTCTTTAGTGTCAATACCTGTTAACAGGTCGTCGACATAAAGGTCCTTGCGTACAACGTTTGCAGCTACTGGATAGGATGTCTCCTCGTCATTAGCAAGTTGATTTAGTGTTCTGGTTGCAAGGTAGGGTGCTGATGCTGTGCCATACGTCACTGTGTTTAGTCTGTATGTTTGTAGTGATTCATCTTTGTTGTTTCTCCACAAAATCTTTAGTAAATTTCGTTGTGTTTCATCAATCAAAACTTGTCTGTACATCTTTTCCAGATCTGCTGTCATTACATACTTGTGCATGCGGAATCTCGTGACTATGGAAAAAATGTCAGATTGTACTGTGGGGCCAACCAATTGTAAGTCGTTAAGAGATAGTCCAGAAGTAGTCTTCGCGGATGCGTCAAACACAACTCTTAATTTGGTAGTTGTACTGGATGTCTTCAGTACAGGATGATGAGGGAGGTAGTAATCAGGAGCACTCTGTGAGTTCGAAGGTTCTTTCACTAGTTCCATGTGGCCTAACTGTTCGTACTCTGACATGAAGTCACCGTATTGTTTCTTTAAGTCTGGGTCACGAGTTAGTCTTCTTTCTACCTGCATAAATCTCCGCTCAGCCATTTCCCTTGATTGACCAAGCTGAATAGCATCATGTTTTAGTGGCATTGTAACTGTATATCTACCATCTTGCTCTCTTCTGGTGGTTGCAGTGTAGTATTCTTCGCAGGTGGCCTCCTCAGCAGTAAGATGATGTTTCTGAACAGGCTCCTCTAGTGTCCAGAACTTCTGTAGCTGTTTTTCAACAGTTGTTAGGTTACAAACTGTGTTATTGGTGAAACTATCTTCCTGATTTAGTATTTTTCCTCCTACAAGCCAGCCCAACTTAGTTTTTTGTAATGTTGGTAGGCCCGGTGTTTTGATTTGACCTATGCAAATCAAATCCCAGAATGACTCTTGGCCAATGAGCAGGTCAATTTTCCCAGGTGTCCCAAATGACGGGTCTGCTAATATAATGTGCTGGGGTATCTTGAAATCATTGAGGTTGATATTTTCAGACGGGATGTTTCCTGTTATTTTAGGTATTATGAGTAGTTGTAGGTTAGTCTTGTAGTTTGTGATGCAGGAACTAACTGTGGCTTCTGAAATGGCCTTTACGTGCTGGACAGTTTGACTTACTCCAGACACTTGAATATTTTTCTTCACCTTCCTTAGTCCTAACTGTTGGGCTACCTGTTCGGTAACGTAACAACACTCCGATTCATTGTCAAGGAGGGCTCTACACTTCAAAGTTAGACCGGTTGGCCCAGTGACCTTCACAATGGCTGTATTTAAGAGTCCCCGAGAGATGCCCTTGGGGGTAGAGGACAAAAAACTCTTAGTAGTGGATGGTGTCCCAGCTGATTGATAGCCTTGACTGGCATCCCTAGTGACAGTGGTGTTCTTATTCTCGTTTGGGTGAATGAGTGTGTTGTGTTTTGCATTGCATTTTCTACATCCACCTGATTGACACTGATCTGAATTGTGACCTCGTTTAAGGCAATTTACACATACCTTTGCCTTAGTCAATTTTGCTAGCACCTCATCATAAGGCCCTGATAGTATTTCCTTGCATTGAAATGTTTTGTGTTTTCCCCCACATAAGGGGCAGTCATTGTAACTTAATGCTATGTGTGTTTTTGTGTTGACAGGTTTTTGTCTAAAACCGCTGTTTCGGGATGAATTGTGCGAAAACTTCTCATTTTCATAAGGCAATCTTCCATGGTTGCTTTTTACTGTCTCTAAAGTCTGACTCCTTTGTAACAAGTAATCAGTCAGAGCTTCCAAACTGGGTAACTCATCTGGTTTGGTACTGAGTTCCCACTCCTTGTGAGTTGTGTGATCTAGCCTGGATGTTATCAGGTGATTAATAATTGGGTCCCAATTTTCTGTTTTAACCTTTAAGGTCTGTAAAGCTCTCATGTGTGTAAGAGCACTGGTTACTAACTGACGAAGACCTTCTGGCTTGTCTTTCTGAACATGTGGAAGCTCAAAAAGTGCCTTAATATGATGTTGGACAATGAGACGGTTATTTTGGTACTGTTTCTTTAATAGCTCTAGACCTATCTCATAATTTGTTGACGTTATTTCTAAATTCTTAAGAACTTCAGCAGCTTGCCCCTTCAGTGCTCCCTTTAGATATTGCAATTTTTGAACATCACTTAACTGTACATTTGAGTCAATTAAAGAGTGAAATGAATCACTAAAGGGCATCCAGTCTTCAAATCGGCCAGAAAATATTGGCAGATTTACTGTTGGCAACCTTACGGAAGCAGAGTTAAGCTGTGTGTAGCATTGCGTGTTGCTATTGGAACTCTCTGCGTTAGTGTGTTTTCTCTTATCTATGCATTCCTCAGCATTGGCAATTGCTTTAAAATACTGGTTTTCAAACTCTTCCTGTTCAACAGAAGTGTCTTCGTCCAAGAGCTCTAGCTCCCCCTGTATAGTTTCAAATTCTCCTAAACATGGTTTAATGTTAGTGAGGCGTGTTTCTAATTCTTTGATGCTATCGGCTGCATTAAGACTGTCAAGGTAAGAAATAAATCTGGTCAGTTTTGCCTTTACCTGACCTCGCCTGGACACTAAACATTTCCTTTTCCTTTCAACTTCAGTTGCCATCTTACATTAATTATTTATAGGCATATAAGAAGCAGCTTACAAATTGAATGCTAGTTTAGTAGGGAAGGGTTGTGAGAGGAAGGAGAAATAAGGTTGTTTACATCGGCGGTCACTCACCCTGAGTCAGCTGTCTTGGAGATGACGTAGTTCCAAGGGTTGAATGGGCTTGACGAAGATGGTGTGAGCCGGTGTCAGGAGAGGTTGTAAATCTGCTCTTGTCGGAGTGACGTTGGATGCCGCCAGAATTCCCGCCGAAAACCTCTGAATGTGAAGGGTCGGTGGTAATAAAGTTGCCTTTGGAACGCAGGCTCGTTGGAGAAAACAAAGGATGAGGTCCGTGACAAATTGAAGGTCCCGGCGACAATGGTGGTTATTGTTCTAGAAGAGGGGTTGAGCTGTGCCTGCGCACTGAAAACTCAAAACGTAGAATAAAACTTCACTCACTTGATGTGAAAATAACACTTATTCCATGTTAATGCACTGTATCACTGTTGATGCACTGTGTATAACGGATCACTGATGTGCGAATCCGGCTCGAAGGACCAAATGTTTTGTCGGCGTGTGTCCGACGATTACGCAAATTAAAAGGGGTGTGAAAGTCAATTAAACACGCAGGTATGTATACACTGGATGTTTATTGTTTGAAGTGATGCAAATAAAATGTAAAACTTAAAGGTATTTAACTGTAATGACTATAAAAATGTAAGTTTAAGCCGGCTGAATGTAAGTGGTGCTGTGTGCACAAAAAGACATGTATGTCTTGCACGGCCGGACGCTGGGACGCAACTGAAGGGTTGGTTTTTTGACACCCCCACCACTTTGCCGGCCAAAGAAAATGGAGGGGCCTCACAAAGACCCTGGTTGTGTCGGCGCGTGTCCGACGATTACGCAAATTAAAAAGGGTGTGAAAGTCAATCAAACACGCAGGTATGTATACACTGAATGTTTATTGTTCGAAGCGATGCAAATAAAATGTAAAAACTTAAATGTATTTGACTGTATTGAATGTGAAATTGTGAGTTTAAGCCGGCTGAATGTAAGTGGTGCTGTGTGCACAAAAAGACATGTATGTCTTGCACGGCCGGACGCTGGGGACGCAACTGAAGGGTTGGTTTTTTGACACCCCCACCACTTTGCCGGCAAAGAAAATGGAGGGGCCTCACAAAGACCCTGGTTGCGCCGCAACACTCAGTCTAAGCTTATTTGCAAGCTTTGTTTTCTTTCTATTTTACATTTAATACCACTTTGCTTACTTAATTAGCATTTAACAAACATCTGAGGTTTTTTGTTTTCAAATAAAGTTATTATCACCCTCTTTTTACCTTATTTTTTTCGATCCACAGACTATTAATCTATAATTAGTTTGGATCTATCATCACTAGTGCGTGGATTGTATCAGACCCCCTTATGGTGACAGTAACGGAAACCCTCAGCCGGCAACAGTAGGGAAATACTGACAAAATCTTCTTGGCAAAAAATTGCCAATTTAGCTGCTATGGTCCGGCTAACCTGCGGTATTAAAATTTTAAATAAAATAATTCTAAATTATAGAATTACAACTGCATTTAACCTAAATAAACAGTCTCAAACGATCGAACACCTTCACTCAACCCATTGAAGCGCGGTAATTTCCTAAATGCCACCGCTTTCTACAGCTGTGATGTTACCCAAATGCTGATAACACAGCCCCCGGCGGATTGATAAGACCAGAGCCTCTCTTGTTCCCAAGAGGGGGGGAGGGGGGGTAGTGGTAGTGGGGGAGGGGATGTTAGCCCTTGTGTTCAGTAGGGCTTACATTTAACTGACACAATCCCTTGGGCACCAAACCCAAAACCCCGGCCGACACAATCCCTGAAACCCCGGCCTGGATTAGGGCGAATCTACTTGTTCACCTGATCTCTGGATTTCGGTTTGATACTCATCTTCCTATTTCGTTTACAAAAATTTCAATTTGTGACGTATTAGAGTTTCTAGTAATCACTTTAATCCATAAAATTTAATTAAATTTGATGTCAAAGAAAGTATGGCCAAAAGATAAGAAATTCCGAAAGGTATTGAGTTCAGAGTATATAGGTATAAATAGCTCCCATGATCCATTTACTTTACGATTCTGTTGCAAGCCAAATGTGAAATGAGCGTCATTTTCAACATCGATCATGCAACTGAACATTAATTTCCTAATTACACCTCCCAGTTGTTTTCTGTTGAAAGGTCATTAAATAAGCTGTGTTCGAAGCCATTTTTTAAAACCGTACATTTTTTTATAAGTCTGCTTCTTGCTCCATATTCTTTTACGAATGTAGGGTAGAAAAATAAGTTTGAAAACACAGAAGAATCCTATATCTTCCTTCACTATAACCAACAACACCGGTGAAACGGTATAGTTCTTGTAAACTTCAAAACATGATTACCACGGTACTATAACAAAAGTTAATTAAACCAACGAGCAAACCTGTTTTAATCGGAACTAAATATACTTTCTTGATGTATCTCGCCCCAGACTGCTGTGAAAAGCGAAAGGTCATAAAATGCCAATATTGCAGCAATCATCTGTGTATCATTTATTAGTACATGAGCAAGAGAGAGGCTAAATTAACTACACGTGCTGCTTTTAATGCACTCCGTCCCCGATCGGCTGATAAGACACCGAATACCAACCGGAATAAACCGGTTCAGATGTTTGAGAAACGTTCTTACGGTTTATTATGTCGTGAAAGGTGTAATGCTAATGTGGAACTACTTAGTTGACAAACACCCCAGGTAATTCATGTTTGAATTATAAAATCCAAGTTAAGCCTGTAATTTTAATAAATTTTAAACTGTTATTTGGAAAACCTGTTCATTTTAGTAAACTTCACATAATCTAACCAAGTAGAGTTCATAATCTAATCAAGGTCTGGTGTGTGGCATGAGAGTTTTTCCAGATCTCACTATAGTATCTTCAAAAGTGATCTATAGTATACTTTTGTTGCCGGCGCTGGCAGTATGTGTTTATTTATTTATTTCAACGGTTACACCATTTTATACAATTTCCAATCCTTGCCAACAAGATGGGGAAAAATAAAAAAAAATTAACAACAAAAAAGATTAAAAGTAAATAACAATACGATAACATGCAAATTCATAACAAATCGATCAACTTTAAAATCTGAATAAATACCTAACAGGAGTTTACAATAAATGTTTTTCTTGAGATAGGTAATAACGTCATGAAATACATTACTGAACATAAATATATGTATAATAAAAAATTATAGCCTTAGCTAAACAAGAAAAAAATCTCCACAATAACAACAAACACTCGTCGTTCACATTTATTTTCTCTCATGTGGCCCTTTAAAGGCACCATCACCTAAAACAGCTCTTCTGAAGGTATTGGTCGAAGACACAAGACACACTGTGTGGCTGTGGCCCTTTTAAAGTTACAACCTATATAAAACTCACAGAAACAGGAGAACTAACGACACAGGAACTGAGTCACTTCTCTAAGAGGCAGGCGATTTTACAAAGAAGTCGACAGAATGAGAACCCTCAGCATCAATCCTCAGAAGTCTTGAGATCCCATGGTTTTTGGCATTATTGATCAATTGGTTTTGAGTTCTAAATTTTATTTGTCATCCAACGAGAAATGGACCTTAATTTTGTTGGACATACCAGTACTCTACCACCTTACCTGCAACTGCCAAACCTACTTTTCCTAAAAACCGTAGGAAAAATTATCAAAAGCAGAATGTTTATTTATTATAAATGGTAGGCATTCAACTGTGTGTACAATAAATATTATACTTGATTGTAAAAAACTGACCTCAGACATTTCTTCTAGATCCTTGACCTTTGCTCGTTACGTCTCTCCATTAAATGTTTATATGGAAATTATATGCGAGGTCAGTGCATTCAAAACTACCCTTTTTTGACAAAATCCTAGAGATCTAAGGCTTCTTCATCACACGTTCATAAAGAAACGTAGTCACAATCTTTTTTTTAGTCACAATCAATCACTCGATTTTTGAAGATATTTAAACCAATTAACCGTTCATTCTACGTCCTTGGTTGAAAAATTTTGTTATAAAATCTGAATTCATGGTAAATTACTTCACTACAACATTAGGCTGTAGAAATCTGGCTCTAATTAGTTATCCCTAACCGAGTCATGTTCGTAGATGTAGGCTATATTTTCAATTCCTCACTGTTTAGCCAGATTTGAATAGCCTACTTCTACGTTCAAGCACAGAGTATGGAACCTTTATTATTATTAAAGGTTATTTATTCACTTTTTATTTATTATTAAAGGTTTTTACTCTGTGGTTCAAGTATTTCTTGAAGTTCTAGTACAGTTACTAGTGGACGCTGAACCCATATCTCCCACGGCATAACAATGTCACTCTTGGGCGTGCATCAACTGCGCGAATTGACCTGAGCCAGGTAGCTAGGGATGCATCAACTGCGCGAAACGCTCTAAGAGACGACTGGAGACCTGCGCGAAGTGGTGGGTCTATTTCAGTATCATATTATAAGACAACATAGAGTTTTAATACTGTATTTGCAAATTAAATGATTTGACATTAGATTAAAATTGAACGAAAGACTAAAATATGTTTTTTTTTTCTTTCGTTGACTTATTTCCTGTTGCAAAGCTTAGTAGGCCGCTTGTCAATAACAAATTCCTTCTTCTTGAGGCTATGGATAAATTTGTTTATGGGAAATCTGTCCACCTGATGAAACGGAGTAGCTTCAAGGTTATGTTCATTTCCATTACGGGTGGATAAATTTTTGTATTTGTAAATCTCGTTCCCATACGGACGATATATTATCATACTCTGACGATTTTAAAACTCTTTGGAACCTGTATACGGCCTTAACTATTAATTTTTATACTCTTTCAACATGGGGAGTGGAGTTAAGAAGATCACTTAAATATTTACGAATACTGGCGCCAAAGCCAAGAGTTTGACCACACTTTGTGATATGCTAGGTTCGGATGAACCTGTAAACTAGGAGATTTCTTCCGCCGCCAACTGCCGTATACCTGGCTCGGGATTCGCTCAGTTGATGCTCATTTTTTGGGGGGCCCTTTTCGGTTTTCGCGCAGTTGATGCAAATCGAATGCAAATCGAAGGAATTTTTCTTGCAGATGATGTGCGACCTCGCTCTTGATGGTTCGTCGGAGGTCCCCGGATCATTCCATTCCCATCGCTCACTCTGTGACAGTTAGACCGCGGCCTCGCGCTCCGTCGTCCTTCTATATATAGATGTGATGCTATTCTTGTTGTCACTAGCCCGACCTACTATTGCAGCGTCTGCTTGCATCATAACCTAGGATACACGATATACCGACAAAACCCGCGGAACAGCTCTAGAATTTAACTTAGAAAGGTAGGCTATCTAACAGTTCGTGTAGGAGTCTCAAGTTAGTGGTCGCTAAGAATTTGAAAATGTCTCAGTAAATGTTATGATTATTCACAAAAATACAGAACTGTCATTTCTAAAAGTTACTTGCGAATTATTAACCGATAATAAATAGTTTTTAACACAGAGAAATCGGTTTGGTCGAATCTAATAAAATTATTTTGTTAAATCATTTATCTAAGAATTTAGTTGGTTTAACTAAAACTTTGTTGGTTTAAATATTCCACTATTCCACTAATTGATCAATTTGTTGAAAAGTCAAAAAAGTTGTTGAAGAAGTTAAAATCAAACCAATTACCCATTTAACGCCTATTTAATAAAAATTTTTGGTTGCATCAACAAAACTTTTCTTTCTGCGAGGTAGTCGGATATTGAAGAAATTATTTACTTTAATAAATACTCTTTAATTAGTAGAATAACGTTAACTAGGGATCGCCCACTGGTCGAAATTCGACCAAAATTTCAGTTGATCTTGAGGAAAATAATTTTAAAATGTTTTATAAATGAAACATCTGTTCTTTATTTGCTAGCATATTTTGTTATTACAACAGCTGTCCTATGATTCAATCAATTATCCTTCTCCCATAAGATTAACATTGAAACTTTGAAAGATTGTAGGGCGTAGCCCCATGGGCCGATGTTAATTAAAACGTGATTCTGCTCATCTACAGCACAATACCTTTCCAACGGTATGCGCGGATTTCTCCTACGATACACACAAGCTGAGAAAAAAGGAGGAAATGAAACATGCTTGTCTATTAATATATAGATGATATTTACTATCAACAAAAATAGCATAATAATTGGGACCATCAATATTTTCTATGTGAATAAAAATCCCTCAGATACTCGCAAAACAGCAATTACCAGTTTCCAATTTTGTTGAGCACTTTATAGTGGGAAACCAGTCACCCGTGACTTCCTGAAATTGTTTATGTTTCCGTAACACCCGCTGATTACTGGAATGGAGTTGTTTTGTGTTCTTAATTATCCTTGTTGTCGTATAACAAAGCTGAATGCTCAACATAACATCTACTTCTGTTTGCAGTTGCAGATCAGGGTACGTGAGAATTAGCATGTTTGGTTTCTCGAGGCAGCTCGAAGTCAAGTCATTGAATCATAATATTAAAATTATACTTACTAACTTGCAGGTACTTTCCAGGCCATATGTGAAGAAGATAAATAGATAAAGTGGGTAGTATTTTTAAACTTTGTTATTGATTATTTATTTTTAAAATTTCACTGCTCTATAATAATAGTGTATTGTTTGCAAGAATCTAAAGCCGCGTCCGCACTGGCCGAACATGTTCTCTGAACAAAGTTCTTCCAAACTTTTGTTTGTTCGTTGCTAACCTTTTAGAATGTAAATCATATGGCAGGTAATTGTTCGTTAGGAATGTTTGTTAATTTTTTGTGTTCGCTGAACAAGTTCGTCACGAATGTTCGGCCAGTGCGGACGCAGCTTATAATATTAATAGGCAAGCATGTTTCTTTTCCTCTTTTTTCTCAACTTGTGTGCATAGCAGGATAAATCAGCACACACCGTTAGCAAAGTAGGCATCATTATTCCCATCGGTCTCCAGCGCCTAGGCTTTATGGGCTTTCAAAGTTTCAATGTTAATCTTATGGGAGAAGGATAGTTAATTGAATCATTAGTCAGCGGTTATAATAACAAATGCTAGCAAACCACAATAAACGGTATCAGTTAACTGACACATACTTTCTCCCAACGGTATAAAAAAGGTGTTAAAAGCCTCAAAACATTAATGTCTTGATGGCTCAATCAGATAGCTAACAGCTGAGCAGCACGAGATTGACCCTACGCGGGTCTGTGACTTTTAACAATGTACTGCGTTTACCGCTAAACGAAAAATTGAATTTTCTCTGCAACCACTTGTCATAGAGCAATAATTTAAAGTACTAGATTATTTAGTTTTTTGAGCTTGATTTAATGGTCATGAGTAAAATTTATTTCAAAATAACAGCTTTTTTGAAAATCCAAAAAATTGATTTTTGAAACATTTTTTAGTCTATAACTTTTGAACGCGCATTTTCTCGGAAATGCGGGTGGTGTCATTTTATTCAGCATTTTATTCTTAATAAACCACAAAAGTTTAATCAAAATCGTTAGAGCCGTTTTTGAAAAATTTGGATTTTTCACGTTTTTTGAGGGTTTTTTGGGGTAAACTACCCTTAAAAATAAAAAATTCATAAAAATGAAAAAAAACGCCTGGAATTATCGTGGTTTTGGACCTACGTACCAAATTTCACCAAAATCGGACCATTGGGGCATTCTCTACCTCTGTATACATCCACACACACACACACACACACACACACACACACACACACACACACACACACACACACACACACACACACACACACACACACACACACACACACACACACACACACACACACACACACACACACACACACACACACACACACACACACACACACACACACACACACACACACACACACACACACACACACACACACACACACACACACACACACACACACACACACACACACACACACACACACACACACACACACACACACACACACACACACACACACACACACACACACACACACACACACACACACACACACAGACATCACTCCGAAAACCACTTTTTTGGACTCAGGGGGAACCAAAATGGATAAATCCACCAACAACTCAAATTCATTCGAAAATTTTGACGAAAACAATACTTTCTCCATATACTATGGTATAGGGGGAGAAAGTAAAAAACAGATGTTTCAGTTATCAAATCTTTTAATTCTAATTAACTCAAGATGAATTGAGTTTTTGGTTGAATTTCGACCAGTGGGCGATCTCTAGTGTTTATTAATCAATTAAAATTATATAACCTAGGTGGTTGAAAAAACTAATGGGCCATCAACCACGTTCAGGCATGTTCTCTAATGTTGGATGCTGAAGTTTTCTTAGGAAAACTATAGGGGATGACATCTAAAGAAATTACTATTAGGGTATTTATTTATTTTTTTCAATTTACCTAATAAATGTTTGTAAAAACAAAAAATTTTTTCTTGAAATATTTTGAGCATGTGGCAAAGTCTTCTGATTCCAAAGAAGAAAACTGACATTCTGAATATAAGAAAAGACAGGTGAGGCCTCAAAAATAGATGATCAGAGGAGCGATCAAGATCACCAAGATGGGCGTCTGCGCTGCTGCCCGAACTTAAGACAGAGATAACAAGAGAACTTCAGGTCATGGCGGACTCAGGCGAGAATAATAGAAATAAAATAAATAAATAAATAAATAATAAATAAAAACAAAATAAATAAGTAATAGATAAACACAAAACAGAAGAATGGTGCGTAAGAAGTGGACGATCGAACGATGTATTGAAAAATTAGATTAATTAAACTCGCAGGATAACCTAAAATGTCTTCCAACAATTCTCGACCATTTACACTAATATCTTAAACGCTATATAAGACAAGTATAGATAGCGTGGCAAAAATAAATATTCTTGTATATTAGCGAATTTCCCTATAGGGAATACGCTATTACGGTAGTAATCACGGT
Organism: Neoaliturus tenellus; assembly: GCA_030545055.2. Lineage (NCBI taxonomy): Eukaryota > Metazoa > Arthropoda > Insecta > Hemiptera > Cicadellidae > Neoaliturus > Neoaliturus tenellus. The sequence continues at coordinate 193,195,973 of CM061534.1, read as the reverse complement.
AAGACCTAAGCCCAGGACCATGATACTTTTTCGTTTTGAGGTCCCTATAGAAGCCAAAAACACCGTTCGTTCAAATTTATATAAATATATAATTTTATATATATATATAAATTTATATTATATATATATATATATATATATATATATATATATATATATATATATATATATATATGTGTGTGTGTGTGTCCGTGAACACGATAACTTTTGAACGAAACCTCCGATTTTTATGAAATTTGGTACAGGGGTGTAAGCCAGCATCTACTAGATTGAGTTCGCGAACCAGAATGATCGGACCATGGGAACGGGGTTTTATGGGGTTTCAAAAAGGGTTAAAAATGGGTTTTTGGCTTTTTTTACTTTTACTTATAAAATTCAACAATTTTAACTTAAACCATTTAAAAGAGCTTAAAAAACAAACAATCTAGTATTTTGAATTTTTTACCTAGCTTTAATGGTTATGGAGAAAATCCAAAAACTATGTTTTCCATGTTATTCTTATGGGAAATCAATAAAACCTTCTATCTTGCTTTTTTATTGACATATCTTGATAAAATTTTGTAAGTACATTCATTCGGAAGCGTTTAACTTATATTTGCATAGAAAACCCATATGGCGGCAAACCTACGTATACTCACTCATATGGGGTTTATGGGGAAAATAAAAAGAACACCATAACCTGATAAAATTTGGTATGTACATTCACTAGATGGGTTTAACTCATATTTACCAACAAAACCCATATGGCGGCAAACCTACATTCTCTCATCCCCATGAATTTTATGGGGAAATGGAAAATATACCAAAATTCCATTGGAAATTCGCTGAGTACGCAGGTCTGCTGCGACGGGGGTATTTATTATCGTAACAAATATGATTGGCGATAGATTTCATCATAATCAGACATTCAGTCTTGAAAATTATTATTTTAGTAAACTAAAACCCAAAATATGCAATGTTTTCAAGGTCTTAATTTATATTTTAATGCTGACTATTTTGGATATGAAATTATTCCGTAGCCCTTATAGATTACTTTTATTCTCCGTTTGGAATTGTATCAGCTCATAATTTTGTAACACGTAATAAATTTTTGAGTTTCAAATTTGTACATGGAAAATCAAACTTTCATTTATGTAACAGATTTAGATCATCTTTACTCAAAAGAACAATTATTATCGTGTAATAGGTCATAAAAGGTGAAGCATCACTTGGGACAAGGATATTACTTTTGCAAGAAATTGCCCAGTGCCCCTTAAAAGCCTCATTTGTTACTAGACTCTATAAATTACCATTTGTAACCACTGAACCTCATTAGGAACGTTTTCCTTGTTGAAGTATCATTTAAGCGTTTGGATGTAAGATTCCTGAGGGAAAATTCATAGCTAGTTTTACCTAAAAATTGCGGGACGTTTAGTAGTGTTCATTATGGAATTTTAATTTATTGTGTAAGTTCTAAAAACAATATAAAAACAGACACTTTACAATCGTATATAAGTTCCACTAAAAATATTTGTAGAACTTTAAGACTACAAGGTGATTGAAAAGTCACTGCCGACTTTATTTTTGTAATTCTTTTGAAACTATACATCTTACTTCGATAAGCAATATAGCAAAAGGAATTCAATTTAATACTATTAGTAGTTTGTGCTGTGGTGTAAACTAGGTGGATCGCCCTGAAGATGGAAGACTGCAATGTCTCCGAAACGTCGGCGAACATCATCGACTCAGAAACACGGCGCCTTCCAGAAGCCATCTCAACAGGTAATGGTTAGGTTTTGTTGAAAAATTAGGCAACAATCGGCTTTGGTAGATTAAATATATGTAGTTGATGCAAAATCTTTTACTTGGGAGTATATTCAAAGACTGCGTTAGTATAAGATATTCAAAATTCAGTTTTGCAATTTGAATGATGATGGATGGCATTAAATTATTACCCATGATGAATTAATAACCCAATTTATGATTTTCATCAACATCCATATTGACTGATGTCCATTGACTGCTTTCCAAAAACATCGTGGTAATGCAATTTTCGCACACTATTGCATTTCCACTAGATTTTGCATCAATTTAAATGAATTAATCTATCAACCCCGGTTATTCTTTGATTTTTCAACAATACCTAACCATCATTAATTGTATATATATATATATATATATATATATATATATATATATATTTATTTATTCATCTCCACGGCTTACACCATTTTACAAAAAATATACAATAGAATTTACTACAAGACTAGAAAATCTAACAATAAATTAACACACCATTGACTAATTACATGCTTGGCAACAGAATAAATAAATGGCAACAGAATAAATAAAGCATAACAGACCTAAAAAACAATACAACAAATCAGTAGTGTGGTTTGGTCACACCTAGACCGGAAGTAGCAGCTGCCCGGGAACAGTTGCCCGGGCAGCTGGCGCCAGCTGCCATGCCATATAGCTTCCGGTGGGGGTTAGAGGGTATATATGAGATGCTGTAGTTATATGTTATGCCATATAGGTTGGGGTGGAGATGGTGATAGTGTTGGCGTTAGGGTGAAGTGAATTTGCGCATAAAGTAGGGTTGAACTAAAAGTGAGCATAAATTAAAAGTTAGTTTAAAATTGAAATTTGTCGGTGTTAACGAAACTCTAACAGTTGAACAAAAATTAAGAGTTAGTTCAAAATTGAAATTCAAACTTATAACTGGGATCTGGAAAATATGCCAAGGTCATCCAGAGTAAGTTTTTAAAAATTCCATCCAACTATCACCAGAAATAGTTTTAAGTTGAAGTAGTTGGTGATAGCGGGATAATTCATTTGTGCCATGGGAGAGGTGTTTATCGTTTGAAAGTTGGCGATCGAATGAGAAGCGCCGCCTAGGGAGAGGGCTTATAAAATGGCAACCTTCCCCCACCACCCTTTCCCCCACTCCTTTAGACCAATAACCGGTCGCCGACTCTATGTGTTGAAACTGAACTAGACATGGCGGCCGCCATGGATAATTCTAACCTCAAACCCTAGCTTAGCTGAAGAGAATAGAGGATAATGAAGTAGGAATTGCGGTGAGCACATTTATATAAGGAATGGTGGGAGTAAAATAGGAAAACCTGTTGAACACAGTCGATAGGAGTAATAAGTTCAAAGTTGTGGAAGCATAACATAGAACGTAAAATGTCGTGAATAACACTATCATCAACGTTAACCTGCGAAGTTGTAGAAGAATATAACGGGTTAAAACTGTATTTCTTCCTAACTCTATTTAAATTAGTTCTACACTTTGAAATTGAAGATTTAGAAGTACTTCGTAATATATGTTGTGTTCGCAAAAGTTTTAACCTTAAACATTGTGCAACCATTATAGCTAATGTGTTACATTCAGAAGTTAAAAGAAGACTGAGGTATAAAATGAAGTGTAAAGGATATTGAAACAGAACACTATAGTAGTAATATTTGAGGTTAGAATTAACTAGACTCATTTAATGAAGTGGCTAGGAAGCCACATGCTGATGAATGCTAAATTGCATGTTAGAAGTAATGAAGTAGTCATAAAATAAAAACTAATGAGAGGTGATCACTGCGAGGATGCAAGGTAATGAATGTTTGTGACGCGATAAACTATCCGCTTTTATAGAGGCAGTAATAACCCTAGCCAAATGCCGGCAGATGCCGACCAACTACCTGGTTTTATAGCGCCAATTACTCCGGGCAGCTGGTGGACAGATGGCAAGAGAAGTAGGGGGCTTTGGGGCAATGACCGGAAAGGTCAATGACCCCCCCCCCTCCCCCCCCCTCCCCCCACGGGATTCCACGGGATGACCTTGACCCACTTTTGTGTGATTATAAAAGCGAAAATCTACTTGTGAAATTCATCAGTCTACGACTACCTTTCGTACCGTACACATCTCGCTCACTCTATCGCTTAATATAAAAACTAAAAGATGTCTCTCAAAGTCAAGTGTGCATCTTATGATACCAACACCATTACAACTTTTGAACAACTCGAAGATTTAACCAACGAAATGCGAGTTTTACTTACCGGTGGTTATCACTTAACTGTTGATGTTAGTGCTACTAATACAAGGATGTTCACTAAAACAAAATATTGTGATGATGAAATATTTATTTCTACACAACCTACAACTTCTTCATCGCCTACTGGTCAACATAACATCAAGTTCCAAAAATATTACCAATGTTGAATAACTTTTGACAAACAAAACTACAACTAAAGAATCACGTGTTGAATGTGAGTTAATAAAAAGGATGTGATACTTGAATAAATAATCATTTGCTTCTCAGCTCTCACCACGACAAGACCTATTTAAGAAAATGTTGTACAGAATGATGATTCAACTTGATGGAAAAATCTATGAAAAAGATTACAACACTGTTGAACAAATGACTAAAGATATAGATGTATTAGCTAAAGAAGGATACCAAGCTAAATTAATTTTGAAATTTCCTGAAGTACATCCGCTATCAATAGAAGAACTAGTTGCTATGGCTAAAGCTGAGAAAGATAAAAAATCTGAAGAAAACAAAGAGAAACAAACTTCTTAAGTATCAACATTCCTTACATTAGTAAGGTATAATTTTTTAAAACTCCATTTGGATAACCTTGAAATTACCCCCACCACTTTTCACAGTACATATAACTTGCTATTCAACACTATACACTCTTATTCTTTCACTGGACTCCGCAGCGTCAACATGGAAGAGCAAAAATACAAGTACAAACCTCGTTACTGTTGTGAACAACAATGTACAGATTTAGGACCAATGATGGTGGATGGGTTAGCTTGTACTAAATGTGAATTCTTCGGATCTTGTTATTGCAAATGCAAAACAAAACAACTACCGCCACCGGAATTGCGAACTTTCAAATTTTACAAATCAAGATATTTTCATACATGTTGTCCTCAAAGATGTTTCAAATTTCACCCTCTAGATCTTGCTCATTGTCAACGCACCAAGTCTCATCAAGATGATTTTTGTACACTTATGATAAAAAGATGTAAATACAGATCAGATTGGTATTCCGATCCTGTAGAACCATCAAATGTGTAATTTCAGTTTTACATTCTTTTTTAAAACTTCAATTGGATGACCTTGAGATTTCCCCCACTACCGGTTGTAATTTTTATTTAATATTAAATTCAACTTTAAATCATTTCACTTCCAACATTCTAACTAACAACATGGAAGCAAAATTTATCAAGTTTGAACATATAATAACTGAGAGGGAGGAGATGGAAGAATTGTTTCAAAACTTACTTTCTGTCATTGACGAATATCCTATAAGATGGTTCAGAATTGTAGTTCAATATTTAAATCCTGGTGAATTGTTTTCTTCATCGAGTGAAGAAGATGAAACAACTACTTCGGTTCAAATAATTGAATTAAAAGACGAAGAAGAAGAACTAAACGTTTTATTCAATCATAAGCTCAAGGTTCCCCATATAAAAGCCCCCTCCCTAGACAGCCCCCCTCCCTAGATGCCTGCTCAAGGTCACCATTATATAAGCCCCCTCCCTATGCGCCGATCCTCATTCCATCACCGACTCTCCAACAATGAACAACTCTCCATTGGCCCGAATGAATTCTAGTTTTGAAATAAACTCTAAAGAAGAGTTACAAGACATTTTTAATATTTTACAAGAACTTGTAGATAATTTTACAACCATCAAAATGAATTTGGAAATAACATACGATTGTCCTATTTGTGATAAGGTTGAAAGTTTAGATGAAGACAATTTACTAAATCTAACTCCTGCACCATCTGACACTACTGATGGTAATAATGAAAAGCAACGTCTCTCCCCCACCACTTCTTTGTAATTCATCCTTCCCCCCACCACTTCTTTATTTAACTAACATTTCTCCCTTTCACTTCTCATTCCGTCTTCGACTTCTGAACTATCAACATCACTTGTTTTAAAATTTCAAACACTAACACAATCATGATGGATATGATGGATGAAGTTCCCTTCGTAACTAGAATGGAAGAGGATAAATTGAAATTGGAAATTAAACGATTGGAAATGGAACAGGAAAACCAACTCGAAATGTTACATTTGTTCAAGCTTTTCAAATACATCATCTGGGGACTCTGCATTTACCTTCTCATCGTCGTCGGTGTTTGCATTTACAACTCTGTAATTCATCACAAAAGTTCAACTTGTTTAAACTCTGCTGTTGCATATTAATTGTATGTTCACTAATAAAATTCAAAAGTTACTTCAACCTATCCTACTATCACCAACTAGTTCAACTTAGAACTATTTCTGGTGGTAGTTGGGTAGGCTTTTTTAAAACTTACTCTGGATGACCTTGACATACTTTTCAGATCCCATTTATAAATTTGAATTTCAGTTTTAAACTAACTTTTAATTTTGTTCAACTATTAAACACCGTCAAATTTCAGTTTTCAACTAACTTTTAATTTATGTGCACTTTTAGTTCAACCATAGTTACTTTATTCGCAAATTCAGTTCAACCAACCACCAACGCTATCGCCATCTCCACCCCAATATTTCAACATCTCTGCCCCCAACACCTGCCCGAACATCTGCCCGTAGGGGCAGCTGCCCGGACATCTGTTCGGTTTTAAAAATATAAAAGAAAGGTAAAGGAGTGGGGGTGGCGCATGCTCACCAATGCAAAACTAAGGTTTGAGGTTAGAATTATCCATGGCGGCCGCCATGTCTAGTTCAGTTTCAACACATAGAGTCGGCGACCGGTTATTGGTCTAAAGGAGTGGGGGAAAGGGTGGTGGGGGAAGGTTGCCATTTTATAAGCCCTCTCCCTAGGCGGCGCTTCTCATTCGATCGCCAACTTTCAAACGATAAACACCTCTCCCATGGCACAAATGAATTATCCCGCTATCACCAACTACTTCAACTTAAAACTATTTCTGGTGATAGTTGGATGGAATTTTTAAAAACTTACTCTGGATGACCTTGGCATATTTTCCAGATCCCAGTTATAAGTTTGAATTTCAATTTTGAACTAACTCTTAATTTTTGTTCAACTGTTAGAGTTTCGTTAACACCGACAAATTTCAATTTTAAACTAACTTTTAATTTATGCTCACTTTTAGTTCAACCCCACTTTATGCGCAAATTCACTTCACCCTAACGCCAACACTATCACCATCTCCACCCCAACCTATATGGCATAACATATAACTACAGCATCTCATATATACCCTCTAACCCCCACCGGAAGCTATATGGCATGGCAGCTGGCGCCAGCTGCCCGGGCAACTGCTCCCGGGCAGCTGCTACTTCCGGTCTAGGTGTGACCAAACCACACTACTCAAATCCAATCTAAAAATTTACATTAGCAAATGATTTTTAAAATAGTGTTACTACATTTTTCTACGAATAATGAGTGGGTTCAACAGTCGCAAAGCAACAATACAACAACATGCAATAAATATTCCAACAAAACAATCTATAACAACTATAACAATGCAATAACATCAATAAAATCTATAATAAATATAAATAACCCTAGACTAGGAAAACAATACAAAATAAATTATGTACTACATAAGTCCATACACTTTTCATTCCTCAGCTCTAACTTTGTCCGCAAGGAATTGTTCCATTAGTTTCTTTACCCTGGAGTTAGAGTCAGCAAAGAGATCCACAATATTACAGATGTTGTTTGCAGACTCCATCAATCGAGGGATGGCACTGTGTTGATGGTAAGCAGTAGGGTAATGGGACTTGACGAATACTTGTTGAACCCTCGACTGACGGGGAATGCGGAAGGACAGCTTCTCAAGAAGTTCTGGGCAATCCACCCTGCCGTTAATAATATTGTACACCAGCATTCAGTCTAGCAAAGTCCTTCTGTGGGAGAGTGGAAGCAGCCCAAGGAAGCATCTGATGTAATTGACGGGGATCTCGTTGCAGGGGAAGCCCATCCTTAGGCCAACCACACGGATGAATCGGTTTTGGACTTTTTCCAAGGTGGAAATCAAGCCTAATTAGTATGGATTCCAGACCGATGAGCTGTACTCCAATAAGGACCTCACTAGTGTTACGTACAGAGTTTTCAGTGTTGACAGAGAGAAAGGACCTTTTGTGGATCGAATAATAAATCCCAGCACTGAATTGGCCTTGGAGCAAATATTTTGGATTTGGCGTCCAGGATGAAGATCCGGTGTGAAAGTAACACCAAGGTCACGGACTTCAGTAACTGTCTTTAACGAGTGATTTTGTAAGATATATAGTTTGGGCGGATCTTGTTTTGCGATCTGGAAAAGGACATCACCACGCATTTATCCTTATTTAATTCCATTGAGTTTAGTGAGCAAAAAACAAGAAGCTTATCTGAATGAGACTGCAAACAGATCTGGTCCTCATCTGAACAAATTTCTCTAAATAACTTGAGATCATCCGCAAAAAGTAGAAAATTCACGTCCAAAACATCTGCAACGTCATTTATAAAATTATTGAAAAGGAATGGTCCCAACAGAGATCCCTGGGGAAGCCCAGATGCTGGTGAAAAAGGTCTCACCACCTGTACTAAATTGTATTAGTACAGTCCTGTGAGGAATTGTATTAAATTACTTCTGTTTTGCTATTTTGTTTACAGGTAAAATGTACAATTTCAATGTAATAACAAAAATATAATCGTCTGTGACTTTTCAATCACCCTGTATATAAAGAGTGAGTACTTTTACAAAAGATGTAATTTATGCCTTTTTTAAGTTTTAACAAAACTTGCCTCACATTGGTATTTTTCGTCACTTGGTGAAGTTTTATGACCAAGGCAGAAGCCGACCCAAGTCGTAAAATGATAATTTTTCGAATGAACTAGGCCTGTATCTTTGTTATGCTGTTTACTTTATTCAACTAACTACATTTAAAAACAATAATTTTACAACTAGTTTACCTCATAAATAGGCAACCCAATCATTTTATTTTATTAACGACTTTCGCTAAAGCAAAAAATACTGGTCCTTTCAAAATCATATTTGCCGACAGGCTTTCTAGGACACAGCTATGGTGGCAGTCGGTGACTTGGCCTGAGGTGCCAGTCGGGTATTTTTATTATTGTTATTTTTTTTACTCCTGAATTGTATTTGGACGCGCTAATGGAAGGCTGCGAATGGAGGTGTATATAGCTATTCATTTGGAAGACATACACCACGGGAGGTAACGGAAGAGAAACAAAAAATCTATTAAATGGAAGAAATGAATGATGCAAAATAAAAGAGGCATAAACAGATATAAAGTACGTATAAACCAGTACTAATGAGGCGGATAGTCTCAGTACTAATGAATTAACATTCGTACTGCACAGTTTACTACAGCCAGCTGTATCTGTTTTACTGTGATTACGATCAATGCTGCGAGTGTAAGCATCCAGAATATGGCAAGCAAGAAGGAGAGAAGGAGAATATCAGCACGAACATCATTAGTGCGATAGTAGAAGAGTATGCGTTGGATAACGATGATGACTTGGCTATGGATAGGGGATGTGAGAGACAACTGTCCGAAGGTAGTGATAGAACGAGTGACCAGTGTACTACCAAAATGATATTTTCTATAGATGATAAATACATCTATAACTTAATAAGGTAACGCAACAACAACTGACGACAGTAGGAGAAACATTTGAGAAATCCACAAATGAGAGGCTGCCCCGGAAACATTAGAGAAATTATATACAGCTACTTTCTACTGCTGGAACCGATGAACAACCAACAAACCAAAACAGCACCGCATGTACGGAGGAAGCTGGATGCTCAAATTTACATATCAGTCGGAAAGTGGAAACTCACCATCAGGAGGGAATGTTGTGGATGACCCCAGATGTGGATGACCCCACAAACACCACAGACAAGCAACACCTGTAAAATGCAAAGCTAAAAATGTGTCATCATCGATGACAAGTATTTTAAAAATAGCAGCTGGAGGAACCCCTTTAAGAGAAGTCAAAGCATCTACGCATTCGAAAACCCGCAACACTTACATGTCATCTTCTCCAGAACTTTTGCAAGGATTGTTATGATATACCTAAAAGCAACTATAGGAGGCATTACATAATACTATTACTTTTAAACAGATCCACTCCTACGAGCGATTCACATCATATTGCGCTCACAAAGTCTGTTAGGTTTCAATCAAATTGGAACTTTGCAAAAAGACGTTGGACGCTTGATGGAGCTGGTTAAAGAAAAAGTAAGTAATTCAGATGAAGCTGAAACAGGATATCCTGAATGCCAACAATACATAGACCAGAGGAAAGAACCTGCAAAGAATGACTTCAATAACTGCAGGTCACAATTCATATTGAATTGAAGAACAACTCAAGACAAGAAAACTGTTAATCTTGTTGCCATTAAAGCAATAACCTGACTGTCTGCTGCTACTGATTTGGTATAATTGTTAATAAAAAATTCTGATGATCGACAACGATTATTTTATTTCCCTTTTGCGAAAGATAACCAATTTATCCCTGCAATGGTTGTATCGAAAAGAGCAGCAGTATGCAGAAAATGTTTATCAAACATTTTTCACAAACCCATACATCTTTAGGGAGACACAAACAACGAAAGCTCCTGGCTGATCCCCGGTTCGGCAGAACGCTTGAACCCCCCCCCCCCCCCACCCGTTTTCCGTCGCGCTTGTGATGCTATATGCATATATATCGGTGTGGGGCCTCATGTATTATACATGCGGCTGCTAGACGTTATACGCATCTGTTCCTCCTATTGACTCTCTGCTTCTAAAATATCTGGTCACGACTGAATACAAAAATGAGTTTTTAAATACTGGTAAAAGTATTGTAACCCTAATAAAAGATCCTTTTTTTAAAACCTATCAAAAGTATTGCCTGATCAAAAAATATATTATTTTTTTATTTTAAGTTTTGAACAGTAAGAAAACAATTTGCACCTATTGTTAACTTTTAAAAGTCCTTTCGTAAAACTCAATAGCAGTTGGTCCGATGCCAAACTTCTCTGGTGATGGTCTAGGCCTACTGCTAGAATTCTAAAGTGGAATGTTTCTTATAAAATCAAGAAAAAATAGGTTGAAATAAATATTATTACTATTAAAATAACATATTGTTCTTGAGTATTTATTTAATTTGTACTATTCGCTATTTTGTTTCATAAGAAATACTCATTTTATAGTGATTGGGCCAACTATAGTTAAAATTATTGTATTAAATCACCCTACATTGTAGAGTTTCTTTGAATTTTTTTAAGTTATACTTTTTTTTAACAGTGAATCTTAGGCCTATTTTTCAAATTGAAAAAAAATTATGAACTATATAGTTTTTAGTTATTTTTTAAAATTCAAAATGGGCGCTATTTAAAAACTGTAATATTTAGAAATTCAACATGAATTAATATTATGTATTTGGTTCTTAGCACATGTTACCCACCTCTCCTTTGGTAGTTGTGAAAAGTTTTCTTTCTAAATAGGCTGGTAAAACGGTATCATATTATGGTTGCAAAATACCCTAACTATAAAAAGTACTTTAAACAAATAGTGAAATATTTTGGTTTTAAAGTACCCCTGGTCCTGTTATATTAAAATTTTTGTTTATTTATAATGATTAAGAACCGTACCGGTAATAGCCCCATTTAGGCCTTTTATGTTCTCTAACTGCTGGTTACCTTATTAATTACTAGTCAATAATTGTTTCTCAGGTGAGAATTTTATATTAAAGATGTACTAATATAATAATTTTCAAATAAGAGTAGATAGATCCATAAAAAATTGTTAAATATCAAAATCTTCTTAAAAAAACTTAAGACTACAGTCGTTTCTGTGATTTATTGTTATGAATGTTGATATGTTTTTTTGAAATTATCAGACAAAGCGTTATAGATCAACAATAAATCAAACACCAACACCAAAACACAGGGATTTCAAGAGATTTACAATTCTGACTTTGGTAATGTAATGAACAAGGCTTAAACAAGTAAAAAAGAGTAAAGTTGTAAAGTAAAGAGTAAAGTAAACATCCCTTTTCATTCCCTATACTGTAAATTCGTATAAGATAGATTATTAAAATAAGCAAAATGTTCCCCAAGAAATTATTTAATACATCACGATAGTTCTCATTGCAATAAACTTTAAGTTAAATCCCTTCGCTATTTACTTGATTACAGTGTAAATAAAATTTTTATTATTAAAGTTTTTAACACAGCAATAATTATAAGCTTAAAATAGATTTAACAATTTCTTAGTTTGTCTTTGCCTTCGCCAAGTTGTTGTTGTTGTTGTTAATTCGTGGATAAGGAGACCCCGGCCGAACCGTTGAACACGTCTGCCTCAAAAATGGGCATTTTGTGCAAGCCCCCGGAAGGATGGGATATTGAAGGAAGAGAAAGGGTGAGACAAGGACTGTCCACTCATGTTCCACGTTAGGGTTTCTATGCCCGTCGCATTCCTCACCCCCTGCTGCTTGAACATATGTTCCAGCTAGAGGTTTCCATGCCCATAGCATTTCTCCTCACCCCCTGCTGTCTACATAAGTTCCAGCTAGGGGTTTACATGCAGTTCGCATTAACCCCTCACTATCTTGAACATGAATGGATTATGAAGGAAGGGAAATTGTCATAGTGGACAGCCAAAAGACTTACCACAGTGTTATGACAACTTCGTTTGCTGTACCCAATGTCAACTTCGCAACTAGTATAAACCAGTTTTAAAGTTGTCCTGGGACTTCGCCAAGTTATGTTTACACGTAGACTATCAACACGTTCGGCCTACCTTTTGGTTGTCCAGACATTAATATTTAATGGAGGAGTAAATAATTGAGCACTAAAAATAGATGTTCTTTGAAGTGTGAAATGCCCCAGTCTGGCAAAGGGCCAGCCCATTACCT
>CM061534.1:193025382-193183015 GCA_030545055.2 Neoaliturus tenellus | reverse complement strand
GGGATAAAACTACTACCCCTTAAACCATATCCATGCTTGTGAACCCTTACATCCATACCTTCAATTGATGACAAAGTCCATCCAGATCCTCTTCCTTCATGTTCTTGAAGTTTTGTTATAAGTTCTTCCAAGCATTCTTCAATAATATCATCGATGTTGGAGGTGAAGGTAAGGGTTCGGTTTTTGGTAATGAACGCTCTCAATGCTGTTTCACCATCAGTATTGTTAAACATAGCCTCTAACACCATTCCAAATTTAATAAAATTTAATCTTTGTAGTTCTTCCCTCAAGGTTCCACCAACAAGTTCCTTAGCCTGGGTTATAAATGTTTCCAGTTCCAATTGAACATTATTAATTTTGAAATGTGTTACAACTCGTCCTGGTAAGGCCGTGGTGCGCAGTTGTTTCACATCTTCCAGTTCTTCTTCAGTGTCCTCTTCTTCAGTGTCTTCTTCTTCAAAAGGTCTTCTAGCAGTAGATGGTCCAGCACCAGCAAATTGGATCACACTAGGTATTCTTCTTTGCATTTGCTGTAGATAGCTGTCCCAGTAGTCCGTCTGCTTCTGGTGCTCTTCCAAAAACCGGTCAATTGAGTCTAAGTCTATTTCATCCATGGTAATATCTTCTTTTCTATCTTCGTCTTCATGTAATTCTCTGTGTATGGTGAAAAGATCTTCGTCTTGAAAGATTTCCCCACAAATGTCGCAAAGAGCCATTTCAAACGGTTTGGCTTTGAATGCACACTCTGTGAATGTCCACGCAATAATGAGCAGCGCACTCCACCGGGACCCTTTATATCCGAGGCAGATAGGTGGGGAAAGTGACGTCATATGGAAACAGGTTATCACTCATGTGCTAAATTTAGCCTTTACACAACCGTTTGTAATACATTTATCAGTAGGCTTGATAAATTGATGATATTTGGTCTAGATTCAATAATTTGTACAAGTTTTTTCAAAGACGTCTGTTTGAGCAAGTTTATGTAGGTCAAGGTCATTTGGAATTATTATTTTGAGCGGGGGATAGAGCACTAAGCAGCATCATTTACTACAAAGTGCTCTATCCCCCGCTCACATTCTTTTTTTAACTTTTTTTTAAAACTTTTTTACAAGGGTGAAACATCACCATCAGAGTCAGAATCATTCTCATCACGAAATAGGTAGCGATGACAATACATAATTCTTCTGGCTACCAACACCCTATCCATTGGACGATGAGGAGTGTCTTGTTCTTGTTCTTCTTCTTCTTCAATTTCCAATTGGAATTCCATTTCCGACTCAGATGACGACTCTAATGTTTCGTAGGCGTGCAAGTCCACTTCATTGTCCGTTGAACCAGCTTCGTCAGAGTCCGTTTCAATATCCATTATTTCTTCCTCCTCTTCCTGATCAACCGCAGGTAGTTGGTCCTCTGCTTCTATAACTTCTACAGGTATTACCTCCAGAATTGAAAGAATTCTGTTGCGATGGAACACGGTGTTGTCAAGTGGAGCCATGGTATGAAAGTGTTGTATCCATCCAATTTGCTTACCCTTTTTATACCCCCACCAACTATACAATTTATGTGGGTCAAGGTCACGTAAAGATACCCTTTGAGCGGGGGATAGACCACTAAGCAGCATGCTAGTCCATTGCCGCAAAGTGATCTATCCCCCGCTCTGTTCTACAAAACCTCAATCAAGTCCAAGTCCAAGTCCTGTTTAACACATTTTATTCTAATTCCATATCCAATTTAAAAATTTCAATTTCACATGGTTTACATTCCTGATGTATCAAACACTCCAGCTCCCTAAACATATCGTCCAGTTCGTCCAAATTATGATGTCCTACTTTTAACACATGAAGGTGGTTCATGCTTTGCATTGTAGCATGACCATCAACAAACAAGTTTCTTTTCCACGCTAACATAAATTGGCAGTTTTCTTGAAAGATTTTTCTCACCAAACAATCATACACAGCCGTCAACATGTCTCTACAATCTTCATAGTGTACCATCACAGAATACCTGTCCAAGTTAGCACCAAGCAGCGATCCACTCATTGTTTCTAGCGTTCCACTGGAAGGTCCAAAGCAGAATGAAGTCGAGATGTATAGACCCCCTCTTTTATACCAGTTAACCGGTTGTCCTTGCTGTAAAGTGGGTCAAGGTCATCCAATGTTACCCTTTGAGCGGGGGATAGACCACTAAGCAGCATGCTAGTCCATTGCCGCAAAGTAGTCTATCCCCCGCTCTGTATTCTACACACACACACACATGTCCCTGTCCAAGTCTTTCATTACATACCCAATATATATTCAGTTCCTTCATCATCACTATCACTCATCACTGCTTCCACAAACTCCACAGGATTAAAGTTAAATTGTTTCAATTGTTCTTTTAAGTTTTCAATTTGTTGGTCCTTTACTTCTAAAACACTGTGAAGGTGTGATATGTAGTCCGCTGCCTCGTTGATGCTTGCTACTCTCGGATCGCCTAACTTCAAGCTGGGAACTACACCCTGCAGCCTGAAGTACGCCATACGCCTTTCTTGCTCCTGCCGTTGACCAGGACTGAGCAAGCCTTGTCCGTCTTGGCTTACCTCCAGCAAGGTCCGTAGCATCGGAGCTTTGCAGGCGTTTGCCCGAGCAACAGTTATGCTGTGGAATGGTCGAGCAGGTCCACGAGTAGCAGGCAGGACGTTGGCAGCACGCCTTCTTGAAGAAGAAGAGGAAGCCTGAGAAGTTTTGGAGTTAAAAGCCATGTTACAATGCTGTATTCAGCTAAGCGGTACAAAGCAGAATAACCAAACTGCACGTTAATACCCGTATATATACACTTATCAGTAGTGGGGGTACTAGCTAGCCTTGGTAAAGTGGGTCAAGGCCATCCAAAAACATTACCAGAACGGGGGATAGATCACTAAGTGGCATGTTAGTCCATTGCCACAGAGTGATCTATCCCCCGCTCTGTATTCCGCATTCACACACACATTCATACAAACACACAAGTCCCAGTCCGAGTCTTTACCCACACACCTATCCACTCTCATCCTCACTATCGTCACTGTCCAACAGGCTTTCACACTTCTTAATCAGTTTTTCCCATTTACTCCGGATATAAAGTAGCTCCCTGCGAGTATTCTCTAGCATTCTGTCCCTTTGCTCTATCACTTCGTCGTACCACTCGATGATGTTTGGTGGAGTCTGAGTTGATGCGTCCATCGTGGTTGGTTGAGACGCTCCGCTGCTCCGCAACTCCTTCCTCACAGGACCAAAGCCGGAGAATCGGACACGACCCCTTGACGAAGGCCCCGATCGGATTGGTCCAATGCTCGGGCTGGAGTTGGAGGCGACCGGGCCAGAGGTAGAGGCTGGGACGTTCATAGCAGACATGGTGGTGTTCAGCTTAACGGTGTAAAGCAGAATGAGAGGACGGTTGATCACCACTCCTATATATACCCATTTTTAGTGGTGGGGATAACACGGGGGGGGGGGGGTTAAAAGAAATTTTGCTTAGTCTTCTCGGTCATCAGTTTTACATACCTTTAGCACACCCATCATTTTGGTTTCTTCAATAACTTTACACACCTCAAAAACCCAAGCAAACAGCTCATCTATGTTGTTATAATTAATTTTTGTCCAGTGTTCATAATTATGAGTTTGGTTGTTTATAATACATAGATAAAATGTAGACCCATCTCGTCTTATACAATACTCAACTTCCATTCTATGCCGGTTTAGCACTTCCCAAGCATTGTGTTGATCTATCAAGAAGTCACCACCTTTGTAATTGTACCGTGACATGTTTACACGGAGTACAGAAACAGACTGAAGCAAATGAACGGCTCATACAGGCTTAGTAAGAGCGTTAGAGTGGGGGGTATCACGTGATACACGACATTAGTTGTAAGGTTAGCACTTTACTTTAAACAGTAATTTATATGGGTCAAGGTCATTCAAACTTTGAAAAATTTTTACCTCCAAACACTTGTAGCAAGCTACAAGTGTTTGGAGGTAAGTTTTTATTTGTTAAAGATTTTTGTAACTTAGTCTTCACCCTCAAGGACACGGTTTGAGATTGTCCCAGTGACTTTACATCACCGCCAGGTTAAAGTATTATACAAGTCAAGTGTTTTTTTTTATTCCTTGACTTGTATAATACCCCTCTCCCTTACTTTAAGAGGGTTAGGACTAAATTTGGAAAAAATAATTTGGAAAAAGAATTTCTGTTTTTACTTATTGTCCAACACAACCTAACAATTTAGAATTTCTTTTTTTTTTGGTGGGCCTACATCCTAATCCATTTCCCACACAGATTGGCATCCTTCCCTTCGTATTAGATAGCCTTTTTTGTGGATGAAAAATTGTCTTTGTACCATCCGAACGGGTACTTTCATTGTATGAAGGTTGCCATCACCTTTTACAATGATTTCTACATTTGCATCAAAAGCTCCATACGTTTGAACAATAAAATAATATTTTTCATCCACTTTAAGTCTTCTAATATCAAGCGGTTGCGGACTGTGGGGATGTCTGGGTTGGGATGTTTTAGACCTAATGTTGTTAAGACTGTAGGGTCTTACTCTCGGAAGATTGATATTTTTGTTCAAGTGCGTTTGGCAACGGTCTTCATCTAAAACAGCAAACTTCTGACAGCAAAGAACCCCAAAGTCTTTTGACATATACACGTAATCGCATTTATTACCCTTGCCAGCAGGGACTTTAACACGCTTACGTTTTTGTGTTGGACGCTTTATTGGAGTGTTTTGGAGCTTGTCAGGTTTAGGCTGGCTAGAAGGAATAGGGGTAGAACACTTTACACGGTGAAGAGGAAGGGAGCAAACAATTTTGGGTGGGGTAGGAGAACGTGTTAGGTCGATGGTTGGTAAGGTAAATTTGGATGTCATATCAATAGTAGGATAGGGAGCGTCAGGAGAAAAGATAGATCGACGGGGTGGTTTAACAGGTGTTGGTGGGATAGGGGATAGAGGTAGAGGACATTGGGATTTGGTGTATGAAAGGATTTTTTGTGAACGGGAGTATGGGGTGTACTTCGGCTTTGAAGTCTTCTTCTTCTTCTTGTCGTCTTCCTCCGTCTGGAAAACGGCAGCATCCGAGTTGGAGTCCGAGGAAAGGGAGACAGCTGGAGAACAAATCAATCCTCGGCTGGCCCCAGCGGCAGTTGTATTGGTTAGCGCTGGCATCGATGGCAGAAGGCTGGTCACAGTCGTGATTACAGCCAGCGCTTGCCGCAGGACCGAGTACTGCATCGTAGTGGTCCCAGACGAAGAAGGCGGAGTAGACTGGACAGCCGAAGTGGGGTTAGCAGAAGAAGCAGAAGCTGGAGGGTAATTCTTCAATTTCAAACCCTTCAAACCCATTTTAAAAGTGAAGAAGTGAAGTGAAAATATGTAATATAAAGATGCAATATAAAAATGCAAAGAGCAGGAGCACCGGTCAACACGAGTGTTGGTGGTCCAATGAGAGGTGCATGCAACCCGGCCGCCTTATATCCCCACCGACCACGGGCGAGCCCCACCCAAGGGTATAGGGGTAGGGGTAGGGGCGGGGCTGGGGGTGGAGGTGTGGGGTGGAGGTGTGGGGTGGAGGTGTGGGGTGGAGGTGTGGGGTGGAGGTGTGGGGTGGAGGTGTGGGGTGGAGGTGTGGGGTGGAGGTGTGGGGTGGGGGTGTGGGGTGGAGGTGGGTTTGGGGGGGGGGGTGGAGGTGTGGGGTGGAGGTGTGGGGCGGAGGTGTGGGGTGGAGGTGTGGGGTGGAGGTGTGGGGTGGAGGTGTGGGGTGGAGGTGTGGGGTGGAGGGGGGGGGGGGAATGCTGGAGCAGTCTTTCCTATAATTAGGTCAAGGTCACAAAATAACTTGAAAAAATAAAGCCCCACCTGGGGCATTTAGGTTGCCATCGCTGTAGCCTTCAAAGAGACCCAACTATGGACAACAGCAGACTTGTATGTTAGTAATACCTAACCATTAAGAATTTAGAAAACTACTGTATTTAGGTCAAGGTCACGGAAAAACTTTAAAAAATAAAGCCCCACCTGGGGCATTTAGGTTGCCATCGCTGTAGCCTCCGAAGAGACCCAACTATGACAACAGGGCAACATCCAATGTTGTGTTCCCTTCGCCACGCAAGACTTTTAAATATTTACTGCATTGGTAACAAATAGCTAACAAAACATTTACATAATTTTGAGAGAGGTTGAGGACAGCCCTAGTGGCTTAGACGTCCTCGGTCCGAGTGCAGAGGCCGCCGCAAATTGGCCACAGCTGTGGTCTGCATGCCAGCGTACAAACGGACCGGTTCCCAACCCAGCCGCAATATTGCATGCCTGAGAGGACCCATGCTACAATTGGTTTAAAATAGCTTTACACGGGGGTCTACTCCCGTACCCTATCTTTAATATTTAACTTTAGCAATGCAGTAAATTTTTAAAAATCTTTGTGGGTCAAGGCCACACGAACATTAAAAAATTTCGGCCCCCGTACATCCATGGGGAACCACGAATGTTCGGGGGCCTTGGGGGCAAAAACACAAATAGCTAACAAACTTCATTTATATAATTTTGGTTTCCAGAAGGGAAACAGAGGTTGAGGACAGCCCTAGTGGCTTACACGTCCTCGGTCCGAGTGCAGAGGCCGCCGCAAATTGGCCACAGCTGTGGTCTGCATGCCAGCGTACAAACGGACCAAGTCCCAACCCAGCCGCAATATTGCATGCCTGAGAGGACCCATGCTAACGTTGGTAAAAAATGATTTTACACGGGGGCCTACTCCCGTCCCTATCATTACAATTTACTTTGAGCTGTGAAAAAGGCTCAAGGGGGAGTGCTAAAACAAGCGTATACACTTTAGATAGATATAACACACACTTACAAAATAGGTTGAGCTCAACATGGTACGTGCTGGAACAAGCATATACACATTAAACACATATGACATAAAAGACAACAAGACAAAACACGAACAAGACACATAGGAGACATAGGGTACAAGTAAAACACTCACATATAAAACAATTCCAAATACCCATACGCAAGCGCAATATCTTAAAAATAATACAAGTCTTAAAGTTAGAGTAGACTTCGCTAAACAGTGAAGGCGCCTTTCAGTGTTTAGTGAGGCCTATGGCGGTCCGTCCCGATCGTTCACGTTCAACGCTCGGGAGCGGACTGCGAGCCGGCTGTGGCCGGGCCGCCTTATATCCCCACCGGTCTCCCCCGAAGGGGCGGCATGGGGCGGAGGTCCACCCCGGGGGTGGAGGTCCACCCCCATGGGGTGGGGGTGGGGGGGGGGGTGGGGGTGGGGGTGGGGGTGGGGGGTGGGGGTGGGGGTGGGGGTGGGGGTGGGGGTGGGGGTGGGGGTGGGGGTGGGGGTGGGGGGTGGGGGGTGGGGGGGGTGGGGGGTGGGGGGTGGGGGTGGGGGTGGGGGTGGGGGTGGGGGTGGGGGGGTGGGGGGTGGGGGGGTGGGGGTGGGGGGGTGGGGGTGGGGGGTGGGGGGTGGGGGTGGGGGTGGTGGGGGGGTGGAGGTGGGGGGGGGGTGGGGGGTCCACCCCTCAGGGGTGGTTCAAGGTCACCGACTACACTTCTACTCTAAGTCTGGTTCAAGGTCACCCACTACACTTCTACTCTAAGTGTTGCCAATACCCCCACCTTAATCGAGTCCCTAAGCTACGCGATGGCGCTCAGCCAGTATGTCTCAGGCTTGCATGCGGTAAGCATCGCTGCTCTTCGACTCTGTTCATGTAAGTGTTTTACAAATTTTTTGCCTCAAGGTCATTACACTTTAACTCTGGACAAACATGGCTTGGATTTTCTCTGATTTTACTCAAGGTCACTACACTTTACCTCTGGGACAATATCGACTTGTAGTATTTCAGTGTTTTGACTCAAGGTCATCACACTTTAACTCTAGCACGTCGGTTATCGTACCAGAGGTGCTCAATAACCTAACTTGTAATGTTTAGGGTGGCGTTTGCACGCCACGTGGTATCGCCATGAGTGTCCAGTCCAAATTTTAGGTTAGATTAATTTTACTGTGATCTTTTCCATTTCCACTTCGTTTTGCCAAAGAATAAGGTGTCGCTTTATAAAGTGGTATTTCTCTAATGTTATAGGGGATTGCAGGGATACAATTAGTTTATTTAGGAGACTCTTCATCTTGGAGTTTAACACAATTTCCACTTTGACTTTGCTTCCTCGGCTCTCACAGCCTAAGCTGTACAGAAATGTTTCTTCTAGTGCCAACTCGGGCCAAGAGAACAGTGTATTGACTGTAGGACAGGTCATGGTGAAGTGATGCGATACTCCAGCGTACAACCTCACCTTCCCCCATCACTGTGACCTTCCCCCACTCCTGCTGTTTCCCCCACCTCTTTTCCCTTGACTCATGCGCTACAAGCAGTCTCTCAGTATTGTGCGGACTTTTGTGAGGGAAGCCATGTCGCGGGACGCTTTAGGTAAGAAACTTAACCGTGTTAAGACTTTATTAGTTGCTCACTGTCCACCACTCAAAGTCAAAAGGGTTTCGACTTTAGCTAAGTGGCGCAAACTGTTGCGCGGACACCCTAAGTTTTATACCAAACAGACTAATGTAAGTTTTACTGATGAAGATTTGTTTAGAATGTTGGATGAGATGACTTTTCCTTGCAAAATTCAGTTAGTTACTCCCATTCCTGACAGTTTGGAGTCTTAGTCTCTCAAGCCGATATACCTAGAGTACGCGGAGCCTGGAGGTCAGTCGCTCGGTGACTGTCGTGGGGTGCGCATCGGTGTCGGCGCTCCTTTGTTAGGTTTTCTAGGTCACAGTAATATCAAATTGTTGGTGTTGTGCTGGTTCAAGGTCACCTGAGGGATAACCGATTGGCCGTTTAGGCAGAGTCATGTCAGAAACTCGAGTTTAACTTGGCACTTTTGCCGTTTCTCGTCGAATATTCGCTCCAAGTGGTCAAGGTCACGGGGACTCTGACTGAAACTCGGAGCGTAGTGCGAGAAACGGCAAAAGTGCCAAAAAATTTAAGTTTCGGCGTGACCTTGACCTTAGTGGCGTCGGTGACGTCATTTTGATGACGTAAGGGGTGATGACGTCATCAGCACGTCATTTCTGTGACGTCATGGGTGTGACGTCATCGAAATGACGTCATAGGTGATGACGTCATCGATGACGCAATCGATGACGTCATCGATGACGTCATCGGTGAGGTCATTGACCTCGATGACGTCATCCCTCAGGTGACCTTGAACTGGGCCAGCACCAACAATTTCACACTACTCCCTAGATATTTCCTTTTAAATTACATAAAGATGAATAATTTTCGACAGTAGCGGATGTCTAAAATTTCACATTCGTCTTAAGTAGTCTGGAAGTAAAAATTCAAGGTGGAGGGTACTGCATGCAGACTTAATTTATAGCAAATTAATGAAGTACTGTAGTCTATTTTCACACAGGTGCGTATAAAAAAAAGACAAGGAAGCATAGTTATTTAGTATTAACTGAGACACTTAACAGCGGCTATCACAAAATAATTATTTGTATAATTTATTCTAATTGCTTTAAATTATAAGCACATCAAAGCGTATTCGACTTCAAATAAAAACTCGGCACTTTTGACATTGTTACAAAACATTCCTCCAGTTCTTGCCCGATGTCTTGAAGAGAAGTTTAATCACGAAGCAAACTTTAGAGCTAAGTTCCAAACAAACTTTCCAACTTGAGGGATGTTGGGATGGTAAAAAGCCCACGCTGTAGGCTATGCGGGCGTAGAGAGAACCATGGCAAGATTCCTTGTAGAGTAAATGAGAGTAGTTTATAGTTTTTCCCTTGTCGAAAAGAAAATAATGAATCTTTTCATGCACTGAATTTGTAACGATATACAGTTACCAGTAAGTTAAGTCGAAAAATGGCTAATTTCCAATCTACTGTTGTTAGACGACGGGGGCCGGGACTGCAGCAGCGGAGAATCATGCCTGAGATGAACTAAAGGGACAGTCTACTTTTTCACCATGTCAATAGGTTAATATTCTACTGTTAATTTATTTTTTTTTAAATTATATTTTACAATTATTATCCTGCATTCAGCAGATTGCTAAGTTAACAGTATTAGTTTTCCTTTATTATATATGCATGAATATAATTTCTTATTATTATTTATCAAAAATTACTAGTTGACATTATGTACAAATCTTCAGCATCATAAACCTTACTCTCTCTAATACTCAGAGAACAAGCGTTTAAGCTATAGTTTGCCTGTAATGATTCTTGAAATCGTAACAATAAATATTATTTATTAAGCATAATATGCATGAATTTCTGAATCAATCTGATAATGATCATGAATGGTTTTAGTATTTGCATGGATAACTAATACCAGTCTGTCATGCACTATTTTTTTTTTTAATTTTTATTATCTATCAAATATTTTAAACTATTCTATTTTTCAAGCTGTAAGATAACACATTGCACGATTTAAAACTATCGTATAGTAAGCCCTAGTAATAGTAACTACCATTCTTTCTTGCTCCATAACAACAGTAAAGTCCAATTAAGAGTTACTAATACAGTTGAACATTATGTTATCCACAATTAAAACTTACTACTTGACAATTTGGAAAAACTGTAATAATAATTAATTCATAATTACATATCAAAGATATCTCCACCTTGTTAATCTTATATGTTCATATATTAAATCTCATCTTTTTTAAATAATATTTTCTACAAGAAAGTTATGAAATAATATTTAGCTATTAGGCACAGGTAATGTTAATGTTACTATATATATATTATATATATATATATATATATTTATTTATTTATTTTATTTATTTATTATTTAATTTGTTTATTTTTATTTGCATGTATCTTAATTTGGGTAGGCGGTGCTATGTGATTTATTTATGATTAACACTTCCACTGAGGAAACTGATTTTAAATGTTTAAGTGAAAGCGTATACGAAGATATTAAATTATTTAATTTTTTCAAAGAGCTAAAAGTTGATATTGGGGTAAATAATGGAATAACTATTTTTAGTGCTAATGTGAGAAGCTACAATAAACATGCCGATGAGTTGATAGTGATTTTGAACAGTTTCAACACTCAATTTGATGTTATTGTCCTCACTGAGACTTGGTTGAATGAGAGTTGTGCGAATGTTAGAATGGATGGTTATGATGTGATTATGAATAAGACTAGTAGAAATCAGACTGATGGTGTGATTGTGTTTGTTAGTAAAAAGTTTGCTGTGTGTTGTGAAGAAGTAAGTTTGTATGGCGCCACAAGTGTCGAAGTAAATATATCGTTTGGCAGTGATCGGCTCTCGGTCCTGGCGTGTACAGGAGCCCAAGCTCAGACAATGACCTTGAGATGTTCATCAATGACCTTCAGTCGTACTATGACGCCCGGGGCGGGGACTGGTCTATGCGCTGCATTGTTGGCGACATAAACATTTGTATCTTGCCGAAACGTTGGAACCTTTGTCGCAACGATATTTAGATGTTTTGTACGGGCTGGTTTTATAAGTTGTATTAATGTTGCGACAAGGGTAACTGGAAATACTAACAGCTGCATTGACCTCTTTTTCATTGATGCCGCGCATGCAAAATTTTAAGATCTGCTGTAATTAAGTCTGAAATGACTGATCACTATATTGTAGCTGCTGAAATCGAAAAAGAATGCAAAACTAAACTAAAGGATAAACGCTCAATTTCATACGTTGATCAAAATGCCATTCGTTTACTGTTATCTGAATGCAACTGGTCACCTGTATTGAATACATACGACATTAACCAAAGTTCTAACTCATTCGTAGATAAACTGCAAGACTGTATTGCTCGAGCGACTAAAGTTAAAAACCTTTCATCTAATAATTTACAAATTAAACCATGGATCTCATCGGGGCTGGTCAGGTCCATTAGACTCAGAGACAAACTTAGTAAAACTGTGAAAAAACAACCTTTCAACCTCAATTTGTTAGTTCGATATAAAAATTACAGAAATCTTCTCAACAAACTAATTAAGTCTGCCAAAGAAACATACTATAAAAATAAAATCAATCAGGCCCAAGGGAACTGCAAAATGCTTTGGAAAACTATAGCCGAAATCATGAATACAAGTAGAAATAAAGATCGTTTCCCTATCGGACATTTTACTAGGGGCAAAGATAACGTGGATGAGTCAGACATTATCAAGACAGCAGATAAGTTAAATGACTACTACGTAAATGTCGGTGCCAACTTGGCCAGCGCTATTCCGCCTGTCCCCCGGTGCGTCGTGGACGACGCGGCCTATCAGCCCGGCACCACCTTCCAGCTGCGTCATGTCAGTGAAGTTGAACTCGCCCGGATTGTTAAAGATTTAAAAGCTGGGTCTGCTCCGGGGTTGGATAACATTCCTGCAAGTGTAATAAAAAATAATTTCGAGGTAATAAAAGTCCCACTGGCTCATGTAATTAATCTCAGTTTACAACAAGGCATTTATCCCGATATTTTTAAAATCGGAAAAGTCATTCCTATATATAAAGGGGGGGATAAAGACAAATGCGTAAGTTATAGACCTATTACACTGGCCAGCGTTCTGGCAAAATTGATTGACAAATGTGTTAAAATTCAATTAGAAAAATACGTCTTTGACAATGACATTTTATTTCATAATCAATTTGGCTTTAGGCGCGATAAAAATATTAATGATGACCTTTTTCAATTAACAAAAGAACTCCACAATGCCGTCAGTCGAAATAAGAAAAGCTTGCTTGTTTTCATTGATTTAGCTAAAGCATTTGACACAGTTGATCGCCAAATTCTTTTGAAAAAACTTTCTTATATCGGGATTAAAGGATCGGCCCTAAATTGGTTTAAAGATTATCTAAGCGATAGATACCAAGTAGTTTCAATACTAGATAAATGTAGTATGAAAATGAAAATTGATTATGGAATTATTCAGGGATCGACTCTTGCACCTCTATTGTATCTCATTTACGTAAACAATATTGGTAGATTAAATTTAGAGAAGGGCAGCCTTTTTTTGTATGCAGACGACACGGCGATTCTCTTTGAGGGCGACAGCTAGGAGGAGGTGTACGCGGTGGCGGGTCGGGGGCTGGTCGCTGTCAAACATTTTTTCGATCAAAATCGGCTCACATTAAATCCCCATAAAACAAAATACTTAGCCATTTCATTGCGAGCCGATAATGATCCTATCGATTACCAGCTGAGATTGCACACTTGTGGCGGCCAGAATGATTGCAATTCGTGTGAATGTGTAGAGCGAGTGTCTAATTTCAATTACCTGGGAATTGTTTTTGACAACCGACTTAAGTGGACAGATCATATACAATCAATTAGAGTAAGGCTTAGGAAATTCATCTTTGTTTTTCGCACTCTAGGCCGAATTCTTAACCGTCAAATACTAAAAACTGTTTATTTTGCTTATGTTTAGTCCATACTGCAGTACGGTATAATGGTTTGGGGTGGTGCCCATGCAAAAAAGCTCAATTCTGCCATTGATAATCACACAGAAAGCCATTATTAAATCTGCGTTGGGCAAAAACCTAAGATTTCCAACTGATCAACTATTTGATGATTTCAGAGTCTATAACATTCCACAGCTATATTTAAGATCTTTAGTAATGTACATTTTTAAAAACAAGCAGACTATTTTCAATCAATCTGTTCACTCTTATTCGACAAGATTTAAGGCCAATTCAGGCATACTTTTCCCTAGAATAAATAAATCAATCAGTACGACATGCCCCTTTTACTCTGCCAGTGTTCTCTATTCTAAATTACCGGAAAATCTCAAATGTCCTAGTCCCTGTAGTATTTCCAAGTATAAAAAATTAGTTAACGAATTTATTTTAAGAATAGGCAGGGGAGGAGTTTCCGAATACGTAACATCGGTTTACCGGCAGTGAGGGTTCAATACACAGCGAGAGTGTCAATAACGGTAGGTCTGTATGAGTGTCAGGTATGTGTGAACTGTGTGCGGTGCGTGTGGTGTGTAGTAGGTGCGCGCGCGCGTGTGTGTGGTGTGTATGTGTGTGCGAGCGAAAGTGAGATGTGTGTATCTGTGTGATTGTGTGTATGCATGAGTCGAGTCTCAGGGGGAATCCTGAATCGTCAAGTATAAATGAATTTTCAGTTAATCTTCAGGCAATTAAATTAAATATAGAATTGGTATTCCATTATCTCACAAATTGTATCAATAGCCTAATTTATAAAAGAATCTTATACTGTAGTAATATATAAATTTTAATTTTATATTGTTTCCGATGTTTATTGTAGTCTTAAGTACCGTAAAACCTGTATATATTTCAAATTCAATTAACGATATCCACTTAGAGAATTAAGTTTTCAGTTTATTATCTACTGATAAGCATAAGAAAGTTTTGTTAATGGTACTGATAAATGGCTCGGCCTCTGCGGGAAGTTTTTATTTCGTTGTAATGTTGTACAGATTGTATGTTGTGCTTTTACGAAATAAATTAATTTGAATTTGAATTTGAATTTGAATTTGATTTCACTCTTAATTTTGTGTATTATTTATAAACTCAAAAAACTTGAATTATACGAAAAAATTATTATATTATGTATTATTTGTTATACCGTATCGTTTAAGAAATGTTCAATATTATAGAGTTACGAGTCGGCTTTATTTTTAAAATAATTAGTTATAATATTTACAAAGATACAAATATTCCTTTTAGGCCTACGTTCAAAGACGTTTTCCTCAATATGTTTTTTTATTTTTATATTTATTTTTTTTTATTTTTTTTTTATTTTTTTTTAAGAAGTTAATATTAAAATATTAATCTTAGTGAAAAATCATATAAGTTAGGCCTACTTCATCTTCACCTTTGGGCTGGTAGCCCATTGTAGTGCAGTCGGCAATGATAACCATATACCTACGGCTTTTAATGCAAAACATGGTATTTTATTCCACTGTTTCGGACGCCGTTTTTCAACAGATTTTCTTTAAACTTGGTAAGTGTTTAGTTGAATAATTTAAGGCCCTCACACCTCAAAATTTTGAAAATTTAACAAATATTACCAAGGAAAATCGAGTTACTTTGCAACGTCAAAGAGAGTTACTTTGCAAAGGTGAAGATGACTTTTAATAGGATTGAACAAGACGTTTTATAATTTAAAACATCCAGTAGCAGTAAAAATTTGATGTGTCATCCTCTAAAATAAATTGACTCTCTATTATTTATAAAGAGCTTCAATATTGGTTGATATTACATACATTTTAAATCAACAAACAGTTACCAATATTTTCGAAATTTTTTCAAGAAGTTTGTGAGTCGTCTGATGATGCTAGCAAAAGGCCTCACGAATAAAAATATAAAAAAAATTGGTAACAGGGTGATAATTTAAAATTTATATGACTTTCTATTGATAAAACATTTTGAATTCCTGCACCGACTTAAATGTTAAGCAATTAATAAAGAGAGAAGGTAAAAACAATTATTGATTCCCAATGCCTAAAACGCAAGCCAATTTTGTTTGGTAGATTCTTTTGAGTCTTCTATGAATTTAACTTATATAGGTACCTTTTTCTGACAAACCATCCAATCATATTCCACAAAACTTCCTAACTTTAAACATGGACCTATAATTGTAGCTATTGAACCTCTTGGATTTGTAATACTTCACAACTGACACCGGAAAATACGTTAACATTGTGTCAGTTTTTAAGTACCTTTAAAATAAACTTCATTTATTTTAAAGTTGACAAAGTGAAATTGAAACAACTTTGGTTCAGTATACAGATATAAGTGTCTTTCACAACGGGTAAAAGTTTCACAGCTGTAGGTAGTCTAGTTTCTGCAATAATGGTACCGAAGTTAAGCCTTGTTTCTCCATATGAATAAGCTCAAAAGCGTCGTACGCTACCAGGGGAGCAGGAGGGGGCAGCGGACCTAGGCAGCAAAACAACAAATTTGTACAAGCCTGATGTCTTTTTTCATCCGATTTTCTAAACTTGGTATGTGTTTAGTTATGAATAATATTAGGCCCCTCATACCCCGAAATTTGGAAAATTTAACTAATATTACTCTCTGTAACGTCGCAAAGTAACTCGATTTTCCTTAGTAATATTGCTTAAATTTTCGAAATTTTGAGGTATGAGGGGTCTAATATAACTATTCAACTAAACACTTACCAAGTTTAAAGAAAATCGTTTGGAAAACGGGGTCCGAAACAGGGGAATAAAATGCCATGTTTTGCATTAAAAGCCGTATGGTTAACATTGCCGACTGGGCAACAATGGGCTTCTGGCACAGGGGTGAAGATGACTCTTAATCGGGCTATAGCGTTTCGTCATTGGCCACTGTTGCATTTTTGTCCTATACAGTACATGTTAATTTTTAGGTTACACGGAAAACCATTACTGCATTTAAAAATTTTTAGTTGCTTTTAGACACTGACACTTATTATATTGCTCTGTATCCAAAAGTATCATTTCTAGTTTTTATAAAGTTAACTTCTTAAGAATGATTTTCTAGATTGAATTACACTGCATTTTAAATTAAAAATATATTATAATAGTATTTTTTATTTACCTTATATTCAGAGGATTACGTGTCAAGCCCAGAATTTATAATATTTTATCAATTATTTTGAATAGAAATACACACTTTCATCCGTCCGTCAAAACAAAACGTAAAGCCGTGGTATTTTCCCTTATTCATTGGAGAATTCAGTGAAGAAGAACAAGAAAAGAAGGTCCCTTTTCTATAAGATTATCTCTTTATCCTTTATACAGCTTCTTCCGTGAAAGAAAATAAACCTGTAGGATGAGGATTGGTAGTTAACTACAGTTAAGTTAGTTAACTCATTTTAATTGAACTCTGTCAAATTAATTTAGCCTTGTGAATCCAAAGACAATCAACAAACAAAACGATGGTGGTGAAGAGATCTTGGCTCGCTTGAGGGGCCGTGAGAGCCAGGCCGCTGCTGATCTCTGCCTCCCTGTTACTTGCCGATACCGCGAACGTCTTCCATTGCTTCTTCGGATTCCTTGGGAAAATGGACGACGTCTTCCATCTTTAGAAACTACTACATTGTTTGGGAATGGAAGTGGATAGATAGCATGAGATGAATGTACAATGTTAGTGTTTTGAATATGTACCACGATATTTGATTGAGGTAACCCCAATTTTTTGATTTTTATGTTTTAAAAATTATATATTTTTAATGACATTTAGTAATTTTATAAAATTTTTATCTAGTTTGACTAAATCAGTTATAATAAACAAATACCATTCCCCTAATCCCCATCTATGTATAATCTAACGAGTCTAAAATAGAAAACAAAACTGCTTCCAAATAAAGAAAAAAAAGAAAGAAAACTTTCACTGTAAATTAAAAAAATCGTTAACAAAACTATTTCTAAAACCTGAAATACCCTTTTTAATTGGATTAAAGGATTAAAAGGAAGGTATTCAACAAAAACCAATTGATGGATGGATTGCTGTAAAACAGTGCTGCACTGTTAATGTTTTTTTTTCCAGGATCTAATTAAACAAACTAAAGGGAATTAAATTAAAATATTTTACAATTTGCTTTGTTATCCCAACCGGATAAACACAATTTGCAAATCCCACATTTATCCGTGCGGGAAACGGATAATCGGGAAGACGGACCCAAATGGACCAGGAGACCAGAAGGACCTAGTGTTTTTTTTTCGAGTTTTCGCATCCTAAATGGATATAATCAGATTGATTATTGGGGAAATATTCTTACTTTTTAGCACCAAGTTTCACGTGGAACTAAAACATTTTAATGGCATTTACTTTGTTTACACAAAGACAAGCAATCTAGGTACTTATTCTTAATTTATATTCATTAAAAAACTCTTATAGGGAATCTATCTTCGATTATACCATGCTTTTGTATGATAAAAATGTAATCTGTGTGCTCTTTGACGCTATTTTAAGGAAAAATCTTCTTTTGCAATATTATAAGCTTAATTGTATGATAATGGTAGGCTATATGTAATTATTTTATAAAACTTGATCCCGCTCTAGAATAGAAGCAGGAAACTCTACCCATCGGTTTTGAAGGGGGGGGGGGGATTTACGTATTTATTTAAACTGTAAAAATATTTAAACACGTGAAAAATGTTGTCGAGTAGTAGAGGTTTCCTTAATAAATTAACAAAGTTTTTTTTATCATTAATAATTACTCTAAGCAACTTTTAAGGACAATCAATGCTTTGTCAAGAAATTTAAAATTTCTTAAGTTACTGATTTGAAAGCACGGTTTTGCAAAGAATATAAATATATGAATGTGATACACAAATTATGCCATCTATGCAACATTGGAATAATATAATCCGAAAGGCACAAAGGCATCAATCAATGGAGTATTGGCATGAATAAAAAAATGCCTGTCATCACTATTTCTGTGTTATGTCCATTGAGTTTCCACTTAAGCCTTCATATTTGCTCGTTGCCACTATTTTACTTATTAATTTAAATAATAATTATTAAGAATGACCATTGACTTTGTACACTACGTGAGTAGACTTCTCATAGCATAGGCGTGTGTGAAGCATATTGACGGTGGTGCGATCTCGTGCGGCGTCCATCGAAGTACACGTAACATATGATAGATAAATCAGTATTACCACTCTTCTAAGCCAAGGATGAAACATTTTATAACCGAAAGTTATGTTTATGTTTTGGTAAAATGTTTTGGCAGCACTGTAAATTCAGCTGAATAAAAACAACATCGATGGCAGCGACTCTGGTGCGGCGTCCACCGAACTTCCAAATTTTTGCCTCAAACTAAATACATTGGATGAGAGGTCTATTCACGTTAGTGTACATAGTCAATGGAATGACTGTGATACGTATATAAAAAATTACTAACTTTGATGTTATAATTTCTATAAATGACTTGTCAATGCATGTAATGATAAATAAAGTCTTATGTCATGTCTTTTTCCACAAAGGATAAAGTGGTTTAAAAATGGACAAACAAATCATGGGATTACTCCTTTTGTTAAGTTACTATTTTTTTCGAACAGTAAATTAGCAAGATATATGAAAAAAGATACAGTATATGGATAATTAATTGTATTGATCACTTCACTGTAATTTTTTTTGTATACTGGCGTATGCCGTTCATTGCCAATAAATAAATAAATAAATAAATAAATAAATAAATAAATAAATAAATAAATAAATAAATAAATAAATAAATAAAAGATCTACCACCTAGGCCTATACTGCCACTTCGAAATTAGGTTATTTTATAAATATTTTATAATATTAAAGCATATCACAATCATGATGATTTCGGTTAGAAAATTTATTGGCTAGAAATCTTTGAATTAAGAAAGACGTTTTGAAACAATAAAACTTGCCCATATAAATGATAATAGTAAATTCACATCTGATATCAATTGATTTCTCAATTACGCTCTCAATTGTTCAAATGATTTTTGAGTGTTGTAAAATATTTCTCATTAAAACTCCTGTATTTACTAATCACTCTCCACCAGTTCAAAAATTATTGAATTATAAAACGTTATTTTAATGAAGTAAACAAAAATTTAAAATGTTGAAATCTGAAATTCATCTATAGATCTGGCTCTTTAGAATGAGGGTTTCTTTCAATGTCGTTAAAATTAAATCTAGTCTATTAATAGGCAAGCATTGTTTCATTTCCTCCTTTTTTCTCAGCTCATGTGCATCGTAGGAGAAATCCGCGCATACCTTTAGAAAGGTATTGTGCTGTAGATGAGCAGAATCACATTCTTATTCACATCGGACTCCAGGGCTATGCCCCACAGGCATTCAAAGTTCCTATGTTAATCTTATGGAGAAAGGAGAATTGAATGAATCATAAAACAGCTGTTGTAAAATTAACTGCTAGAAAATTAAGAAGAACAGATGTTTTAGTTCTACAATGTTTTTAAGCTTCTTGGGTTGAGATCAACTGAAATTTGATCGAATTTCGATCAGGAGGCGATCTCTAGTTTTATTTAATTTGGGTAATTACACAACAAAAACAATGAAATTGACTAGAACAACAGCAATTATCAATACTTCATATCCCTTATTTAAATTTTAAATGATTTTTTTACAAAGCTCCTCTCCTTTCTGATCCCATATATTTTTTAAACTCTCTCCCAAATCCTGTCCACCATTTTTTTTTTTTTTTTTTTTTTTTTTTTTTTTTTTTTTACAGAATTGCCATTATATAAAAACAAAAACAATAATCTATATTATACGGTTCCATATTCTAGTACACTTTTATCAGCTTGAAATAAAATAATATATCAGCTATAATATATATATATAAAATAATGAAATATCAGCTTGAGTGAAAAATGTCTACAAAAAAGGAATGATAAGAATTTTCTTATTTATTTATTTTTGTTCAAATATAGTATACTTGTTGTTTTAGAACTTAAAACTAGGTATACAATGCAGTTGTCTGCTTGCAATGTTGAGCGGAGCGACTATTTTTTAAATCAAGAATAGCAAATCTTTTATAGGTAATTCAAGTGAGCTCGTTCACTACGCCCACTCGCCGTCAGGGTTTAAAACATTGAATTTTGCTGGGCCGAATTGAGGTGGAACTAAAGAAAAGATTAGTAAAAAGATAAAGTAAAAAAAGTAAAAAGTAAAGATTAGTAAAAAAATTATTGAAATTAGTGTTGAGTTTGTTGACCGACTCGATACTGTTAAATTTATAAATTTATTTAATTTTAAATATGAAACATTGTGCTCTTACGTCCCGAAAAGGTGGTAAAAAAGATTTGTTTATCAGCAATGAGCACACTGATGAGATTACAAGGTCAATCGAACTTAGTCCATGTCACACGATCTGAACGCTAGGGTTAGAGACTAGGAGTCCAGAGTTCAACAGAACATTATTTTCTGGAATCTCAACTCAAGACCAAATACTGGGCTGCTAGATCTTTCTGCTCCTCTAGTATAGTTCAAATCACAACCACCAAATTCCGTCATCCCTATCTCCGTGATCGCCGGCAGGCAAACGTCATATTTCCTGACAATTAAATTTTTGTTCCTTATTTTACAGTTTTTCTTTGTTTGGAGGAATAAAACGTACTTGTAACAAGCCAATAAATTTAGAGGGAGAACTTAGTTATTGAATAGGTGAATTTCAACGAAAAACCAAGAGAACTTCTTGATTTTTTTTACAAAAATGTTTTTTTCATCAACTATTAAATTATCTGACAGCAGTCCAATCTGTCAATGATTATGTAAAATATCTAGTACAGTATTCATACAAGAAATTAGTTTTGGACTTGTCAATTCGTTTTATAATTGAAATAAAAATTGTTTGCTTATTTCACACGAAGAATAGGATAATTTAGTAGTTTCGTCCCATCTCCTGATTTGCTAGCAGTTCTTGAATAAAGCAAGCAATAAAAAAAAACTTCACCAGGACTTGTTCTACTCAATTCTGGGTCCATAATAGGGCTTGAAAGTTTTGTCACCGAATGCTAACCTGCTTTCTTTCGCCACATGAAACCGATTGATTGATTCCCTTGTCCGTTTTTACTCTGAGAATCCTGAAGTGGGCTTTTGATTGTAAAAAATAGGTCATTAAACCAAAATTGTAGGAATAATTATAAATAAATTAAAAAATATACATTGTAAGAGTGGTTTGGCTAGCACTTTTTTTTACTTCGATAACCATAATCAACATACAAATTTGATTTGGACAAAGTTGATTATGCTAAGAGTGTGTACTTACAGTGATTATGCCAATCTTACCGCCCAGTCTCCATTGCCCGCTTTCCGCTCCTGCCCCCCTGGTAGCACACGACGCTCTTCAGCCGAATTCCGAACACCTAAATACCGAACACCAGATGGATTATTAGGGAAGCACTGCTGTAGGTTCTATTTATTGCAGAAACTACACCACCTACAGCTGTGAACTTAAACGTTCTTCAAGAAGGACATAGTTTTATCATGTACTTAAAGTTTTAAAGTATCACGATCACAACATCAAAATAAAAATAACTATATCTTTCGAGTACAACAGATCCTAAATTAATTTACAACCTATTTTTTACAGTTGCCAGTTAACGTATGCAAACCAAAGTAGTTCAGTGCACAAAAAATTATTCATGTTTAATGTGTTAAAGTTTCATTCTATTCGACTGGACTGTTCAGGGGTTCCCATCAAACCCCGCCCCCCCCCTCAAAATGACCATAGCGCGAATGCGAATCCCCACGAAAAAATGTTAGCCTTCCCTCTTACAACAATGCACAAGTCAGTGTTTGACGAGTTATCCCTTAACTATGTTATATACTCTATTGTACTTCTTTTGGATTAGGGTCTACCGTTACTACTGTACTTAGTTTAATTTACAGTAATCCCAATTTACATATTCAGAGCAACATAAAAAAGTTACCATTTAGACCTATTTTCACTAAACTGTCTAAAATATTAACATAAACTAGTGATCGCCTCGTGATCGAAATTCGATCAAACTTTCAGTTGACCTGGCCCCAAGAAGCTTAAAAACATTTTAGAACTAAAACATCTGTTTTCCTAACTTTTTAGCAGTTGTTTTTACAACAGCTGTCTAATGATTCATTCAATTCTTCTTTCTCCATAAGATTAACATTGGAACTTTGAAAGCCTGTGGGGCGTAGCCCATGAGTCTGGATGGGTGTGAATTAGAATGTGATTCTGCTCATCTACAGGACTATACCTTTCTAACGGTATGCTCGGATTTATCCTACGATGAACACGAGCTGAGAAAAAAGGAGGAAATGAAACATGCTTGCGTATTAATATATAGATGGTGACAATTAATTATTTATTTCCTGGAAGAACTATTGTGTCAATACGGTATAAACCTCCCCCAGTTCAGATTTTTACAGTTACATTTTTACTTAATTTAAAATTTATTATAATTTGATAATAAAGGAAACTTACGATTTTCCTTATACTTTTAAGACTTGTTTTTACTTATACCATTAATTTTTACTCATATATCAGGTATGAGGGACCTAGATATAACCTTAATCTACAATAAAACATAAATTTTACCAATAAATATCCAAAAACACCGTCGAACGGGGGAATACGGATGCATGTTTTCAGTGTTTTTACAAGGAAGGTTAATAATTTTCCTACCAGGGAAAACCTAACAACTAATATTTAGAATACTCTGTGGTTTGTTTTCATTTTTTTAAAGACTTATGAAACTGGTATTAGAAAAATTAATGATTTATTTCTCATTCACAGGACAGTTTAAATTGCGTGCATGCATTAGGCCTAGTTATTGTTTCACTAACGCATTTTGCCATACTTAAATGTATTGGAATAACACTGTATAATTGTTGTGTCTAGATAGCATATATTGTTAAAATGTAGGTAAAAGTTATAATAGAAAAATCTAGAAGGCATAGAGAACATTGTTTGGAAACGTATAAAATTCTCTTTTTAGAAGAGCCATTAGTTATGGACGTTTTAGTAGCACCATTAAATCGCATCACAAAAACACTCATCCACTAGGAACCATCGATACGTGCATGTACGATGTTCGATGTTTGGAAAATGAGATGATTAGGCTTACGAAACCTTCTGGACGACCGGCTTTGTCAAGCGTATTGTTGAAATTTAGCATCTCATGCAAAAAAAGTTACTATAACGGAGTCAAAATGGTTTCTTGTTTGTCGCCCATATACAAGTAGAATTTGCTCTATAAAAAATAAAAATAAATTTTAATTTTAATTCAGGATTTTTCGAAATTGATAATTTTGTAACCAAGCTCTAACTATCTATCTACTACATAGATGGAAGTTTTGTCAAAGAACACAGATATAGTAAAGTTTGCAGAAAATCCGTAAAGTATTTTTTTCGATCAGTGTGAAAACATTATAAAAAAAAATTGTAGGGAATAAATATCACGCCTATATTTGGCATTCTCATACAGTATGGAAATTTATAAGGTTACCGCCATGTGCTCGCTGGTTACCGCTCAGTATACCCGGTCCGCTGACCGATCCTGCTCCCCTGATAGCACCCGACGCTCTTGAGCTGAATTCCGACACCCAAATTCCGACACCGTGTATGGAGAAACACGGCTTGACTTCGGTACCATTATTGCAGAAACTACACCACCTACAGCTGTGAAACTTTTACTCGTTGTTAAAGACACTTATATCTATATACTGAACCAAAGTTGTTTCAATTTCACTCATACAACTTCTAAATAAATGAAGTTTATTTTAAAGGTACTTAAAACACTGATAAAATGTTAACGTATTAATTATTTTTCGGTGTCCGTAGTGAAATTTTAAAAATCCAAGAGGTTCAATAGCTACAATATAGGTCCACGTTTAAAGTTAGAAATTTTTGTATAATATGATTGAAAGGTTTGTCAGAAAAAGGTACCTACATAAGTATTCATCGTACACTCAAATGAAACTATCTATCAAAAGTGGATTTCGTTTTACAAATTGGGAATCAATAATTGTTTTTTACCTACTTTCAATACTAATTACTTCTTATTTAAGATATATAAGTCGGTGCAGGGATTCAAAATGTTGGGTTAATAAAAAGTCATTTTTATTTAAGAGACTGAAACATGAAAAATAATTTAATGGTATGGGCATTTAAAATTTGTATAAAGCTTTAGTAGAAAACAGTTATTTTTTCTGCTTTTTTATGAGTTTTTCCAAGAAAAGAATAAAGGTATTCGAGATTTTTTTTAAGACCAATCAATACATAAATTAATTCGTTTGTAGCGATTAACATATTTCACTAAATTTTTTAAGAATATATTCAAATTAATTACAGTATACATAAAAATTTGTAGATGTTCTAATTTTAGCGAATTTCCCTATAGGGAATACGCTATTACGGTAGTAGTCACGGTAAGACCTAAGCCTGGGACCACTTTACTTTTTCATTTTGAGGTCCCCAGAAGCCAAAAACACTGTTCGTTCATTTTCATATATATATATATATATATATGGTTTAGTTTGTTCTTAACCATTCAATTCCAGCTAATATATATATATCTGTGTGTGTGTGTGTGTGTGTGTGTGTGTGTGTGTGTGTCCGTGGTACTGATAACTTTTGAAGGAGACCTCCGATTTTGATGAAATTGGGTATGAAGGTGTAAGTCCAGGTCTATTTTCATGAGTTCGCGAACCAGCACTGTCGGGTTATGGGAACGCGGTTTTATGGGGTTTGAAAGGGGTAAAAAATGGGTTTTTAGCATTTTTGGACCTCAATTTTTGAAAGTAATCAATTTTAACTGAAAACATTTAAAAGAGCTTAAAAAACAAATAATTTGGTATTTTTAATTTTTATCTTAGCATAACTGGTTACGGGGAAAATCCAAAAATATGTTTTCCATGTTATCCTTATGGGAAATCAAGAAAACCCTATATCTAGTTATTTATTGACATAACTTAATCAAATTTGGTATGTACATTATCGAGATAGGGTTTAACTTATACTTTCTTACAAAACCCATATGGCGGCAAACCTACATACCCAACCCCATAGGGTTTTATGGGGAAAATAAAAAATTGCCATTAGCCTGATACAATTTTTGTGTTTACATTCACCAATTATTGATTAACTTAGATTTTCTAACAACACACAATGGCAGCAAACCTACATACTCGATCCTACATACCGTTTTTATGGGGAAATTAAATAATCTGATATTCCATTGGAAATTCGCTGAGTAAGCAGGTCTGCTGCGACGGGGGTATTTATAAATATACCTATTGAAGATCTATTGAATTTAAATAGTTTGTTATCTCAAATCAAACTTGATTAAACCTGTTTTTATATTGGCCATTATGACAAGTCCAACGAAATCACCACCTCTTCGCAGCCCAGTGTACGCTACAGGGCTCAAGAATCTACTCTTACACAATTCAGTTTTGAAAATCATCAGACAACTAAATCCAAAGGCCGATAGAAATAATTAATTAGTCGTTGGAAAGAGCCACTCTTGTAAACGGTCAAATATGAAAGTTTGATTTTTTAAAGATTTATGGTGAAAGAGTAAAAAATATGATTTCCATAATAAATTCATAGAAAAAAACGTGTTTCACATTTTTTATTTGGAGGCAATTTTTTGGTTGCTTTTAATGTGTGTTTTCAAAAAATGCCTGAAATTTCATTCCATTTCAGAATATCACCATCCACTTTGGTTGATTCCTCTCCATTAAAAAGTTATTTGCAAGAAAAATCCGAAATACCTCAGAATTTACAGTGGTGGGAAAATAACCGAGTAATAGATAGTTTTGTTAAAATTTGTACAACATAATCTACAGTTCTACCCTACCGATTTTATTAATTAATAGGTCATTGGGAAGCTTCATTCGTGTAGATATGCAAATAATTATGAAATTATGATTTTTAAGTATTTATGTCGCAAAAGTAAAAACACACGTTTTCCTGTAAAAAAATAAATTAACAATACATAAAATTTCTAAAGAATTTATTTTGTTTGTTGGCGAGTTTCATTAGTAGTACCAGGTTAACCGCAAGGCTATTAAATAAGAAACAGAAGAGGTTGTCTCATTCCCATAAAGCCTATGTAGACAGTAACAGCTGGAATATTACGTCACCGGCCGACCCTGTCCACCCTAGCGATACTAGTGAGAAAAAATGGAACTAATCAGCAGGAACTAAAATTGTTATAGACGCGCGATTCTATCGGGGACCACAGATTTAATAATAATGCCATATTTTATCCGTCGCATTTCATTATATCTTTAAATTATGATTTTAAAAAGGTTTTAAATCATATTTTCAAGATTGTTTACTTTGATTACCGTACAATTTATTTCAGATTCTTCAAACTTACATGGATGAATTTAGGTCTTAGTCTTAGTCTGATTAGTATCTGGACGGGGCCAATCTGGAGGTGCGAGGTCGCCAAAATATTTGCAGGGAAAAACTACTCATCATTAAATCTTAATATAAATGTTACATTTTAAGGTTTAAAAGCTAGATTATTTTATCCAACAATATTAATTTCCTTACTTTATTACATCTCATTGCAGAAGGCCTAGATAAAAAGCATCATCCAAAACATCTAGGAGTTCGGTGCACTTGTGGTTCGCTCAGGCAATTTTTGAACAATATTCGTTTGTCTAAATGAATTTTATAGGTATTTTAATTAAAAATTTCATAACATTGATGTTTGTTGCAAAAATCAGGTCTTTATGGGGATATTGGGTATGGATTTCTTGGTTATTATACATTGTGTCATTTGTGTGAAGATAGTTTACCAGAAATGAAATAAAATATGCATGTAATAACATACACTATGCCGGCAGTGGCGTGATTGACTTTTGGGTCTCCCTGTACATTTATTTTTTAGCCCTTTGTACCACTTACAATCGTAGTGCTTTATTGCAGTAAAACTCCACAAAGACGACTCAATGTAGACTAGTCGAGTTTGATGTAAGTTTTGTGGAGCTTACACTAATCTGCCGTATTAGATGCCTGATTAGACCGTGAAACATGGGTTCAAAGGAAGATCGGACCGCAGGAAGGCGATCGCTACAGTACCGATTAAGCATCGTTAAATGGCCTAAAACTCGGACTAAAAGATTGTATAATATCTTCTGTCCAAAACTGTGATACCGCGGTAATGAAAAAAGCGGCCGCAGTAGCACGTTATCGTGTTTAATGACCTTCATTACAGTGGACTATCGGGATGCCAAAACCGAATAAAATATGAAATTAAATTCAATAATCTTAATAATAACAATTTAAGACCTGTTCTTCTTTTAGGATTTGTAATAATTAAAACAGCCTACACATTTCACACAACAAAGTTTGGATATTAATTTTAATAAATTTAATCTGTATTACTTTCTTTATCGTTATAACCTAACCACAATACTAACAGTAAACAAGGGAAACAAAAACAAAGAAAATGTAAACAAAGAAAGTTTACATCTGATTTAAAACAGCCAGCTGATGGGTCGGCCGATGACGTAGCACAAATGTGTTGAATTTGTGAATGAGACAACCAAACCGAGCCTTGCTCGTTGGTTTTAATTCACTTTTGTTATAGTGTCATGGTAATCAAGCTATTAAATCCACGCCAGACTCTTCACAGATTAATGTTCCTTTGTTTTGTTTACTTTTAGTTTTTATTTCATTACCAAAATAGCAACCCATAAGACCAATGTTAAAGATCACGAATTTTAAACTTAAATTTAGACCAAATTTGAAATTTCCTGGGATTGAGGCTGTTTTTAAACTTAATTTTGGGCCAAAACACACTAAGATGCAAAGTTTAAGCAAAATATACCCGCTAGATTTCGAGATCGAGGAACACACATCCCTTCAGGCATTGCTCGTATTATAGTATAGGATTTCATAAAAATTCGTAATACCAATCTGCAGGAATTTTATTCTCTTTCGGAATATTTCAATCCACTTTAGTTGATTTCCTCGCCATTAAAAAGTTATTTGCATAAAACTAAGCAACCTCTAACTTTATAATTTCGAGGAATTGCTGTGCAAGAGATTGTTTACTCTACATTGTAGGGCACGTACAGCTAAATCTATAGAGTTTTCCCATACAAATTTTCATAATTAATAGTTTGTTGGAATGTTTTCTCACTGTACATTTGCAAATAATTATGAAAACTTTGTTTGATCAAGATCGATGGTGAAAAATTTTTTCCTATAAGAAATAAGTTAAAAACAGCTGTTTCAATGTTTTATTTATAGCCTTTTAAGTTTTTACTGTCTTTGATGGTTATTATCATAAAATATCTAAGAGAATAATGTAGACAAATAAATCGATTTCCTCAAAATAAAAAAGTTATTTGCAAAAAAGCTAGGCAAACTCCGATTTTATAGTGGTAAAACAATACAGAATTAGAGATATTTTTATTAAAATTTATAAAATTATATCTACAGTTCTACTACACAGATTTGATTAATTATGGGTCGTTGGAAAGCTTTATATATAGATGTGTAAATGTCAAAGTTTGCTTTTTAGATTTATGGTGAAAAGGTAAAAAAAAACTTACAATTAAAACTATTCTTAGCAAAGATCGAGGGAAATTGTAAAAAAAATAACACTCAGAAGAAGTTTTACATAGAATGTTGTTTATACACGTTACATTCGATATTTTATTATCTTGCTGTATTAAAAAAATCTTTCATGAAAATAAATAAATTAACTTTAAGGTGTTTCACAGGAAAAGTAGCATGAATGTCTTTTTTATGGATCGTTGTATTTAACCACAACGGGCTCTGTTGCTGTAGTTAATAAATAAGTAAGTAAATAACACGGACATAAACATAGTTAGCAGCTGATATTTTTTGAATTAAACATATTTTTTAAGGTGTAAAAAGGCTGTGCCAGTGTAGACAGAAGCTCGCGTTTTTCTAGGAAAAAGTTTTGATGTAGAACAAAGTAGTAAGGAGATTCAGGAATATCCTGGCCTGTCGAACCGGGTTCGTACGTATAAGTAGGCCGCTATATATGAATTGGTCTAATTATGAGAATGGTATTACGGATGAACTAGTGTTCCCTAGTGCGAATGTTACTTCCCACCAGGGAATATCGCATCCACAAGCCATCGCTTATAACTGTCCACAATTCGTGACCTCCAAGTCGCTGGATTACAGGAAGACGCCACCGTCTGAGTCCATATTGTATAGGGTATACTTACTGTAAGTGCAGATTCACTATCCAGGAAATGGTTAATGTTACCGTATAAAATAAATAAATAAATAAGTAAAAAACCCAGTAGCGAGACAGACACCCGGCTTGTACATTATTGCCTTGCCGCCTAGCCTGACCACCTCTGCTCCCCTGATACCGTTCGACGCTTTTGAGCTGAATTCCGACACCCAAATACCGACACCATGTTATTCATATGGAGGAGCACGGATCTACTTCGGTACCATTATTGGAGAAACTACACCACCTACAGCTGTGGAACTTTTACCCATTGTGGAAGACACTTATATCTCTATACTAAACCAAAGTTGTCTCATTTTTACTTTGTTAATTTTAAAATAAATGAATTTTATTTTAAAGGTACTTAAACACTGATATACAATGTTATCGTATTAATTATTTTCCGGTGTCAGTTGTGAAGTATTACAAATAAATCCAAAAGGTTCAATAGCTACAATATAGGTCCTTGTTTAATGTTAGAAAGTTTTGTATAATATGGTTGAAAGGTTTGTCAGAAAAAAGTACCTATATAAGAAAAATGCATCGTACACTCAAAAGAATCTATCTATCAAAATGGATTACGTTTTACAAATTGGGAATCAGTAATTGTTTTTACCTACTTTCAATATTAATTACGGTAGGCCTACTTCTTATTTAAGATGTTTAAGTCGGTGCAGGGATACAAAATTATGGATCAATAAAAAGTCATTTTTATTTCAGAGGCTGAAACATGAAAAATAATTTAGTGGTCCTGGGTATTTTAAGTTGGAGGAGCACAACTTGGGTACCATTATTGCAGAAACTAAACCACCTACAACTGTAAATTTTTCACCCGTTTTTTAAGACAAGTATACGTATACTGAACCGAAGTAATTTTCCATTTCATTCTACAAACTTCATAATAAATTAAGTATATTTTCAAAGTGCATAAAACACAAAAATAATTTTGAGTCAATCATTAATTACCGGTGTAAGAAGGCAAGTATTAAAACATTAAAACTCTAAGATGTCTAGTAGGCCTATCTAAAACATAGGTTAAAGTTTGGGTTAATGATAGAATGTTTTTTGATATTTGATTGAAGGGTTTGTCAGAAAAAGGTAATGTACCGATAAGTTAAACTCCGCTTAGATTCAGAAGAATTTTGAACCACATGTCGAAGAGGAGAGAATTTTAAATGGGTTGCGATTTAGAGTATTTTGAAATTACAATTTGTTGTTACACAATTTATTTACCATTGCGAATAGCGGTGTTGATTAAAAGTCATTTTTAACAAACAACTAATGTACTCTATATTTTGCTTTTATATTCCTTGGAAAGAGTTTTGTTCAAAAAGCGGAACTGTGGATATTTATTTTTTGGTTCCTGCCAAGGATCTTTTAAATCTATGAGGCTTATTTCAAGTAATTTGTTTTAAGTTGTTATGGTTTATTGTATTAATGAAATAATGTGAAATTATTGTTATTGCCACATATAATGTATTCTAAATATAGTGTAAGTCGTATACGCCATTATTTGACTGATATTTGCTGTTTAACTGGAACTGGTCATATTTTGCACTGGATTTCTATGCTTATATTCCCATATCAATATTTTAATACGTTTCTTTTTATTTTACAAGTATTTTTAAAAGATATAATTATTATTTCACTGTATCTTTTTTACTGTATAATTATTATTAATTAATCTTGATGGAACAAGAGTTCCTCCCGGTAGAACGACGGAAGGTCAAAGGGTCAGAAATGACCTGTAATTTTTATACCTCTTTTGCAGATTTTTGACGGAAGGTCTTAGCCCTAATGAGGGTTCCAGGTGGGACCCTCCGTCCTTGCACTTGGGAGTTAAGATAATTTGACGAGGGATGACAGGGGACATTGTTTTCTTTCATGAGCAACTAACTGAGACAAAAATAAATATTTGCATATTAATATGTAGATGAAATTGTGATATTTTAATAAATACCTATATAAAATACAATGTATGGAAAATTTCCTTTTTTTGTTTCGACAAACATTATAATATCGACTGAATTTGAAAGTTAACACTTTACTCATATACAAACACAAACTGACATAATTAAGTTATTATTATTTAT
Organism: Neoaliturus tenellus; assembly: GCA_030545055.2. NCBI lineage: Eukaryota > Metazoa > Arthropoda > Insecta > Hemiptera > Cicadellidae > Neoaliturus > Neoaliturus tenellus. The sequence goes on along the minus strand of CM061534.1, from coordinate 193,151,255 downwards.
CGAAATTATCAATCGAACTGGTGTTAACTATTATCATCAAGAGCCTTATGAATATTATTTTTATCCCAGAACTAAGTTATTTGCGAAGTTTTAAGAAAGCCGTTAGATCCATCTTAATTTGAACGCCGTGTGCATACACTACCTTACTCGTATTATATAGGCCCTAGAGCATAGGATTTCTCAACAATGTTAAATTTAAATTAAGATTTATATATTATTTTTATCCCAGAACTAAGTTATTTGCAAAGTTTTAAGAATACCGTTAGATCCGTCTTAACCCTTTCAGTCACAAATTATCTACTTTAAATAGAGTGCAGCGGTTTAGTGTTGATCTCTCGTAGCGAACTCACATACCGTCGGCCTATAGTATCAGCTCAATATAAACGATTATACCTATTCATCCAAGTTCTAACTTGAAATCAAGTCCACTCTAAATGTAGAATAAGAACTAATTTGACTCTAAATTAAAGATAAACTGTACAGTTTCAATAGATTTGTAATAATGTAAAACATATCTCTTGGCATGCCTGTAATAGTAAACAGAACACAGCAGGTGCGCCTGTTTACTGAAGCGGCAAGAACCGTGTGAGAGAGATATAGTTGCTCGTCTAGTTCACTACGTTTTACATTAGAATACCGAAATGCTTTCTAAAACGGTTTTTCTTCTTGTTTTTATAGATTTATTTAAAACGTCAGTGTGTCCAGGAGTTAATCCTTCTGCAGTAGTGAAACAGGGATGGCAAGCATTAAAACAAGTAAGTATAAACACCACTTTATACTTACCGCAGAATTATTCCTCATCTGCTGTATTGCTGTATTGCTGTGTAGATAATTGATATCAGTATTAAAGACAGAGAGAATAAGTTTTAACTGTAATGGCTGGTTTGATTAAATTTGTAAAATGTTTAAAATTTAAGTAGAATACAAAAGTTCAACTTTAAATCATCCCAATTACAATATTTTGTTAAGGTTTTTGTACAGTCCAAAAAGTGCTTATCAATAAAACTACAAAGAAAGTTTTATTTTTACCTTACTTATTTATTTAAGATTACTGGGAAAATAAAATAAAATAATTTATTGGATTCACAACTTAATTGTATATATAATATAATAATGTATTACTTGTTAATACCAATAAAGATATTACTATTATTATGAAATTTCAAATTGATTGCAGTTAATTAGGACAGTTGCATACATTTTTGTAACCTTCCCACGAAATAATCCACCCTATAAAATAGTTATGAGTCATGGTTATATAAGTAATTTTTTTAAAGTTTATTTTTTGCATCAGTCTAGTTTTTCTACTTATGTATAAAATTAACTATAATGATGTAAAATCCACAAAGGTGTCTGGAGAAAGAGCTCAGAAAAATAAATCATAATCTTGAGAAAGGGGTTTTGATACATGGATAAAGAATTATGAAAATCATCCACTTTTATCTGTACTCGATACGATAGTTACCGATAGTTAACGGAAGGTTACTCAATATCTTAATACCTTTACTGAAATGGCGACCTAACTCAATAGGTAGTTTAAAGCCAAGTATGAATGACAGATGAGTGTAGGATGATTGGGGCGCGATCTTGTAGTCTTGTTACTGACTAAGGCCGACATTCTCCTTAGACAGGACTGTTAATTCATAGCCCAACAGTCAATGGTATCTAGGGACCTACAGTTTAACATGGGATCCGAACCACAATTTTAACCTCATATATACGAATTGGTCTAATTATGAGGATGGTCTTTATGGATGAACTAGTATTCACTAGTGCGGACGTTAATCCCCACCTGGGAATATCGCATCCACAAGCCATCGCTTTGAACGATCTAAATGTTTCGTAATGACATTTTTTTGTGAATTATAAGGAGATAACATATTTTTAGACTAGATACTGTTGTCCCCGTGGTTACCATTTATCATGGTAGATGCGTTTATAAGGTTAATTTTTCAATACGTCGAGGTAATGTAAAGGTCAGAGCTCCATGCGCCTCACAGGGTATCCTCACTCAGCTTCCTTGGTGGTTCAATTAAGTTTTTTTTCTCCCTTTTGTCGGGTAAAACATATTTGTTGATGTTTATGTGTCATTAAAATTCCATTAGGGGTCGTCCATAAATTACGTCATCTGAAAATAGGGGGGGAAGGTCCAGATTGAAAATGACGGTAAGGTGATGTGCAAGGGGGGGGGTCGGCTTTGATATGACGTCATTTTAAATATGATGTTTTATATCAAATTTTAACAGTAAAACAATGATAAATTCTGACAATGATAAATTCAACTATTATAAAATACATTCGACTATTTTAAGGAGTTGTTTTATAGTTTTTGTTTTTCCATTGAGAAAGTCATTTTGGCTTTATTTCTGAAGGTAAAATTCGGATTTGATTGGTAAATATTTTTAGTTCATCATGTAGCGTTTAAAGAGCATTATTTTTACTTTAAACGGAGGTTTGTTAAAAATGACGTCATTTTTAAGTAAGGGGGGGGGGTCAGACAAATTATGATAGTAGGATGATTTTAGGGAGGGGGGTCCAAAAATGGCCAAAAAGCGATGACGTAATTTATGGACGGCCCCATAACCTCAATAAGATATTCTTAGTTATTTCTTAATTAATTTTTATTTTTAAGTTCATATTTAAGTTCTAACATTCGTCGATAAGCAGTGAAGAGGACTGACAACTCATTACCACACACAGACGAAAAGTCTATGTGGGAGTTAATTCCATTTTGTAACCTTTTTGTGCTGCAACTTTGTATTTATTCTAGAAATAAATAAATTTGAATTAGAATTTGTCATTCTGGTTGTCATACTGTAACCTTACCACTTGTGCGGCTAACCAGCAGAGTTTGTGGCGGAGGACGGCCATTTTTAATATTTGAAAACTTTAAATTAATCCATATAAAAACTTTAAATGGAATTTACCATGTTATTGTGATCGGCAAATCTTTAACAAGTTATATAGCCTATATCTCTTATTTATCAACATATCTGAATAAAAATTTTTATGAAATTTTACTAGGAGGGGAGTATCTAATATTTGATATTAGATTCCATGCTCTGTTACCAGTAATAACTCCAAAAAGACAAAAAAATTTAGTACGAATTTTGGAGATGCTAACCAAAGGGTATTTGAATATCTATTATCCAAGGAAAATTGGGAAGAAATGATGGTAACCGATGAGTTGGATGGAAAGTTCGAAGCATTTTACAATCAGTTGAAATATGTTTTTGATCTGGCATTTCCTGTCAAACCCTCAGTTGTTAAAGTATCAAAAAACATGAAATAAATCAAGATTTATTAAATGTCAAAGCCGAGTTATTTTCCTTATATATAAAAACAAAAGATCTCCAACCATCTCACCCTCTTAGACAGTATTATTTGCAACTAAAGAGCAATTATCGCAAGATGATAAGACAAGCTAAATCAGACGCTATGCTTGATAAAATCAAAACAGCTGAAAATAGGTCTAAAACAATCTGGAATATCATTAACAACAATAAAGCCTCCAAGAAAAAAAGGACTGATCATACAATATGTCTGAATAACGGAAGTGGAGACATTACAGACCCCTCAGAAGTGACTGAAATGTTTAATAGTTTCTTTCTTGACATTACAAGGAAAGTTGACGTGTTTGAAAAAGACAAACATATTAAAGCAAAAAAAGTATTGAGCAACTCATTTTTCTTGTTTCCGACGACGCCTTTAGAAAGTAAAGAAATAATTCAACAATTAAAAAGTAAACTAAGTTCTGGAGCTGATGACATTCCTCCAAAGATAATAAAAGATTTTTCTGATTTCCTTGCATTCCCTCTAACACATCTCATTAACCATTCTTTTAGTCATGGACAGTTTCCAAGCGCACTTAAAATAGCAAGAGTGAGGCCTATCTATAAGAAAGGAGATGAGAAGATATGAGATAATTATAGACCCATCTCCATACTACCATCTCTGTCCAAAGTTTATGAGAAGGTAGTTATGGAGAGACTATGGGATTTTTTGAACACGAACCATATCATATTTGAGGATCAGCATGGTTTTGTCAAAAGTAAAAATACCACCAGTGCAATTTTTTCATTAATAAATCACATAGTTACAAAGTTAGACTCCAAGCACCACTCACTCGGCATCTTCTTCGACCTTAGTAAGGCGTTTGACCTGGTAGACCACGACCTTTTAATATCTAAGCTCAACAACATGGGAATCCGAGGGGTGGCCTCCAATTGGTTCCTCTCGTTTCTACAGGACGAAGGCAATACGTGGAAATAACAGCCAAAGATCAAAATGGGTGTTTAATGCAGTTTAGATCACGGAAGGAGTAGTTACGAGGGGTGTCCCCCAGGGATCCGTTCTGGGACCCGTGCTTTTCCTTCTTTTCATTAACGACCTTCCCACTAACATAACAGAGGCAAAAGTGTGTCTTTTTGCCGATGATACTTCCTTAGCCCTATCAAGCCCCTCCCTTCAGTCACTTGAACAAAAAGCATACATTGAGGCAAACAAATTGGTCCAGTGGTTTGATGACAATCTGCTGAAAATAAATACGGAAAAAACTCATCTAATTAATTTCTGAATTTCAAACAGAAGTTCACAAGACCCAAATTTATCAGTTCTTCTTGATCAAACCATAATAGAGCCTTCCAATTCAACAAAGTTCCTTGGTATTTTTCTTGATCACAACCTGAACTTCAACTTGCATATCGAACTTGTAATCAAAAGAGTGAGTGTTGGGGTTTTTGTCCTACGCACTCTAGCCAAAACAGCCTCGACAGATGTTCTTATATCCGCTTACTACGGACTTATTTATCCATTTCTGTATTATGCTGTGTCCATTTGGGGAGCTGAGAATCAGAGAACAATATTTCTTTTTAAAATTCAAAAAAAGGCAATTAGGACAATATTTTCACTAAAAAAAGACAATCATGTAGAGATGTATTTCATTCTTCTGCTATCTTAACGTTTCCATCTTTATACATTCTTGAAACATAATCTTTCGTAAAACAAAACTTTTCTCAATTCCATAATAACCTAAATCCCGGTATTTATCCCTTACGCTCCACAAACAATTGCCAAATTCCCAAACACTCCACTTCTTTCTTCCAACACCACTTGTTGTATAACGGCATCAAGTTATACAATTGTCTCCCTCTTAGGCTGAAGTTAGAGTCAGATCATTCTAAATTTAAGAAACTGCTGAAGAGCATGTTGATAGAGAAAACTTATTACAGTGTCCGAGATTTCCTGACTGTGGGATAAAAGGTACAATATATTGGTTGTTTTCTACAATAAGTAATTTTAAGTTTATTTTTTTCTGAGTATTTATTTGTGAATATAAATTTGTACTCATTATGAAATCTTGACCTTGCCAATGCAAATTGTAATTTGTTGATTCTGGCAAATAAATGACTTATGACTTATGATAAAAAACCTGCATGGCAGCAAACCTACATGCTAAATCCCACGGGGTATTTATTTATTATTTGACAAACTATTTTAACATTACAGTGACTTTTTCATTGGGAGGAAGCTATTACCGCAGGTCACATGGTAAGACCACTGAAAAACTAACCAGGTACAGAAGTCTCACGCAACGCTACTTTCTGTTAGTATATGCGAAATTTTGTAGTTGTACCGGCCGGATCATAGGAGGCGCTGCGAACAAGCCGGCAAGCAGCCGCTCGGACTAAGTATAACTGGACCGAGCCCTGCCATGCAAAACTGAACTAAAAAACGTGGAAGTCTGGAGCAAAACGGGTGGCAAAAGGATTCGATGTCGCGCGACCCGAGCGAAGAACATCCAAACAGCGCTTCATGTAACCTGACATTTAAGCCATTCGGAATGAAAATAAAAAAGTTAAATTTATATTAAAATTTTCATTATGAAATTGTGAATCTAATGGTATGTATTTAAACTTTAAATGGTCTGCTATTAATTTGTATTATTAGTTAAACTAAAACTCTTTTTAGTTCATCTTGATTAGTGACATGACAAAAGTAGTATGCGAGAAAGTTTTTTATTTTTGGGTCAGGTAAAAAGTGTCCGCAATACAAAAAAATTTTTTTGCACTTTTGCGATTCCTCAAAATATGGCGAGAATTTGAAATTTCTCGAGTAATCACAAAAGTGCAAAAATTTTTTTTATTCCCTAGCGATCAGACTCTTGACCTAATATATCCGTAAGGGGTCATTGACCTTAACCCAGAACCGGCAAATAAAAAAAAAATTGTTATATTTGACTTACCCACCACAAGACTGAGAGTCGAAGAATAATTTCTTCAAACACCCGACAGTGCGACAAACGACACGCGATCCGAACAGCACCGCGTCCGAAGACGTACTGACTTGTACACAGACGGTATCCCAGGTACCCGGCTCAGTGGTGGGGATAAGGAGGTGGTGGGGGTAAAGTGGTCAGAAGGAAGAAATTTTTTTTTCAAACAACATGTCCCAGCCGGTCCTTTACCGGACCTCCGTAACTCGGATTGGAAATATTTCCTGAGAAATATTTATTTTTTTATTCTTTCTCAGGTGATCTTGGAACTTGTGAAATTTTAATCAAACCAAAAGTGAAAAAAAATTTTTGTTATTTGAAACTTTGCTGAAAAATTAAGAAATGTTTAATATTTGGCTAAATATTTAAATTTAAACTCAATATAAGTAAATTGAGTGCAAAAAGTGAGATGTGCACACCACAAGAGTTGAACAGCAACTGAGCAAGTCGCTCCGTGTATCTCAGGTACTCGGTCGCGTGGTGGGGGAAAGAGGTGGTGGGGGTAAAGTGGTCAGATGAAAAAAAAATTCTTTTTGCAAACCTTACAACCGAGTTTGTTTTTCATGACTAGGTATAAAAAATAATTTTTTTACCTACACTCTTCAACATGTTCAAACGTTTTCAAGGTCAACCATTTGAAGTTTAAAAAAAATATTTTTTTAAAATTTTATTTACAAAAATCCTCCTTCATCCCCATATGTGCTGTCCGGACTTGTGCTTGATGTTGTCGAAGAATTTTCTTCACAGCAACATGTTCCTTGTGTATTTTGGACTACCCCTTCTGCTTCATCCATACTGTCGTCGATGAGTGGACAGTCGTATTCCAAGTTCATTTTTATTATCATCCCTGGATTTTGAAGAAGCCGCATGTGCAATTTTTCATAGATTTCTTTTAGGTATTCAAGGCTGTCAACAAGTAATTCCCACTTCATTGTGTCGTGTAATCTCTAGCGTAGCTGAGTTGAAAATGAAGTCAGACTTGCATGTAGGATTGGTCTTTTCGAATTGTGATGGTGGGGGTAATTGATACAACCAGACAGGTTGAAACATGTTCAAGGTCAACCATTTGGAGTTTTAAAAAAGAAAATTTTATTTAAAGAGTAGTGTTGAAAACTGGCAATTTGGCTGCTTTATCTGTACACTCGATGCATCTTAGACAGTATACAACCGCGTAGACCAAGTAGAAGAAGATTGCAATCAATAAAGCCAAGATCATGAAGAGATCCAATTTTAAAATTTTCTGAAGTAGCATATGGTCCTTCCTGATCCGTCTTTCTTCCATCCTTCTTTCCATCATCTCCACTAGATCCACATGCTGGCATCTTCTCCTCCCCAGGCTTTCTGCTTCATCAGCTTCATATATTGGTGGTGGAACATCCATGTTTGCAGGTTGAAAGATCAAGATGTAATGAAACACATTGGTGTTGCCTCTCAGGTCTCCCAGAGGAAAAGTGGTGGAAGATGAGGTAGAATGGTGGGGGAAGTTTGAATTTGAAAAAAAAATATTATTTGAATATTTTTATTTAAGTTTACACCTGAACATGTTAGAACATGTCCAAGGTCATCCAATTTGTGTTTAAAAAATCCTATCTTGCTACAATACTGTAGCAAGATAGGTTTTTAATTTTGTTTTTATTTTATCATTCTTTTATTACAATACAAAAATATGCATATTGAAGTACAATGAGGATACAAAATATAAATATTAGTCAGGAGAAATATTCCAAGTTTGGACTGGCTTGAGTCTTCATGGATGATCTGGAGGAGTAGGCTGAAGAAGTTGATGATGGTGACCTAGGCGGCTCGTCATCCCTAGGGACATGAGGGCATTTTGTGTTGCAAGCAAAAATTTGCATGTTCAATCGGTATCCCTGTTCGATTATTGATTTAAATTCTTGAACAATATTGTTTAATTCTTCCATATTTCGTACAAATACCTCTTCATAATTTGCAAATTTTACAGTCAGAGCCATCTTGATGTTTTCCGTATGATGTCCAAAGGCGGAATGAATATTAGCATGGTTGTTTGAAGGTAGTATGAAATAGTGGTGGGGGAAGTTTTTACACGCTGTCTGATGGGAGGTGGTTAAATTTTTTCCAACTAAACATATTGATTGAACAAATGGCGCAAAGTTCTTTAGGTGTATGGTAACTTAAAACTGGAGCTACATGGCCTAATTGTAAACATCCATCATCTTGTAGGAATTGTGCTGGGTTAGATACAGCAGCCCTTCCACAATTTTGACAAAATTTTGTACCATCACTAAACTTGTACCACCCAAAAGTGTTGTAACCTATGTTGTCTAGCTTGTACTGTTTGATAAAAATTTTAATTTGTTGAGGAGCGTTGGATCGTAAAGTATGGTTAAATAGCTGTTGATCTTCAATAATTTTTCTTACACAAAGCTCAAATAGGGTGCTCATTGTTTGACAGTTGCAATCAAACTGAACTTCTTTACAGTCTGTATGCTGGTAAACTGAAATAGTGGGGGAAACACACACGCGCGCGCCCACACACACACACACACACACACACACACACACACACACACACACACACATTGCTGTTTGAAAAAATATTTTTCTTTTTCGTTTAATTTGTGCAAAGGTCAAAGGTCAAGGTCACCCCAGAGCTTTTTTAAAAAAAAGGCAACATATCAATATGTGAAATTATTTTGTTCCACATATTGATATGTTGCCTTTTTTGTTTTTTTTGTTTTTTTTGTTTTGTTTTTTTTTTGATTTTTTATCTTTATTTAATACAGTACAAACAAGATTAGATGACAAAAATTATATAGTTAAAAAATACAAACAGATACAAGAAAGAAAATTTTTTTTTTTAACATTGCTGCTTGTCTGCGATGTGGATGGTAAGCTCGGTGGAGTTGCTGCCGCTGCATCCGTGGGACACCAAGTAGAGACATCCCGGTTGAATGGAGCGTAGATCTTCATTTTGTAGTAGGTGGACAAATCTCTTCGGAAGGTAAATTTGGAATTTTGCTTCATCCCCCGGAGTATATGGTGCTTCGCTGAGACTGCAGCAGATTGCTTCGCCGACAGTAGTTTCCATTTTCTTCAGTGCATGTATAATATAATGTTTTTCATCCTTGAGTTCAGAACATTTTTTTACCGGCAAAATTGTAGACTTGGAGTGGGCGTTGAATTGTTCCACCAAAGACTGCAGAAACTGGTTGGATGCCATGGTTGTTCTAGAGGTCCTCGCTGTCTTCTTGCTCTGAGATGTTGTCGTCTCGGAATCTCGAGTAATACTCGTGCCAGGTCTCGGTCTGCTCCTCGCTTTTATAATCGCCGTTACCCCCACCACCATCGCCGATTTCTCCATCTTGCAGGTAAGTCGCTAATTTTAAAGCGTTTTTTAACGCACAGTGCCTGTCCCTTTCATGTTCCACACTTTGTGTGCAAATACAAATGTTTTCAGCAATAAATTTAAAATTTTTATCTATTTGCACATCTTTAACTGGAGTAGATGTAAATTGTTCTATCCATCTTTTCTTTTCAAATCCTTTTGTGTAAATATTAGTAAATCTGTTTGAAAATTGATGCATAATATGATACAAGTCTGAATAACTGGTAAAACCGTCATACCAATCGATGTCATGAAAATATTTCCAAGTCCATAGGTTTGTTGTTGCGGCTTTGGTGGTTAGTGAAGAAAAAGAGCATGGTGGTTTAAATAAAAATGTGTAAGGAATATTTTTATCTAAATCGTAAAATACGAGTTCCTTAATTATAAACCGATCATCGTTACCACGAAAAGCTTGAAATTCAATAATACCCGGCTTGGACTTGATTTCTTCTTCCATGTCCATTTGAAAGGTCACCCGTCTATCCATCACGGTGTCAGAAGGTCAACTGTTTTCCACACCACGGTAGGCATTTATTTATGCCAGGCCGTACAGTTGAAGGCGCGTTGGTGTATATTTAACGTGGGCACCATCCCCGGTAGGCCTACACCCACAAAATTTTTAATTTTTTATTGAAAATTTGCCAATTCAAGTGTAAAGTGTTGTGAAAAATTTTAAAATTTTATTTAACTTTCCATCTGGTCATTTTTGTTGTAGTCATTCTCATCACTTTGATCCTTTTCATCACTGAAATGTGTTTCTTCATCTTATTTTACAAAATTATTTTTTTCTTGCACATATTGTTCCAATTGTCTCCACATTTGAACTTCATGAGGAATTCTGTTGAATATTGAAGTGTCCACAGGTCCATACAAAATTGGTGCATCCGGTTGTTTGTCCAAAGTGTCTGTTAAATAATCTTTAATAATTGAACTGGAGAATACTAGCTGTCTTAAATATCTTGTTATTGGTTCCGTTGCACATGTTAAAATAAAAAATTCTTCTCTGTTTAGTTGAATTTTTATGTCATGTTTGGTTGTATCTCTGAATCTCATTTGATGTTCACCTCGGTGTTTAATAATATCAATTTCCAAGTCTGAATCCAATAGTCCTACTTTTGTTTTCCTGCCAAACATGTTGCTATTAAAGTAACATTCCAACAAATGGAGGTGTTTCATAAAAGATTCCCAAGCGTTGGCTGTAAACAAAATCATATTTGTTCCGTGGGTTAAAATTACTGTAGGTGAATAGTCGGTTGATTTCATAACTCCAATTAAAACACTTTTATCCAAACTTGAAGAGATTGGATAAAAAATTCGTAAAAATACCTCCATCAAAATATTTGGTGAAATATTTTCTTCCACATTTCTTTTCCTCTTGGACAAATATTTTTCTTTTTACCTTTTTCTTCTTCTTGATTTGTGACGTCTTGCTGCTCATTTATGTCCAAAAATTCTGAAATTTCTTTTTCTATATCGCATTCGGTTGTACCACTTGTAGAAGCCATATTGAAGATGATGCTACCCATACGACGTCAGGCAACAAACTGATCAGGAGCGGTCTGCACGCTCCGCTTTTATACTCGCGGAATGTAACAAAACCGGTTTTTTACAATACATTTTTAACAATTCCAGTTAGAGGTGTGTATGTTACAATTTTATCATGTAGAATTAAACAGTATGCAGTTGTATTTGCAGGTATAGCTGCATTAAACTCCATTTCAATCTTTATGTCAACACTTGATGATTTTACTGATTCATTTTGTTTAGAACAATCAATTACAACTATTGTGTAACCATCTAAGTATTCTTCTGGTGATAGTAAAGGTGTATTTGTTTTACCGTAATATGAATTTTGGAATCTAGCATACATATCGTATAATATACTGTACTTTTTATTAGCGAATGACATTTAAATTGTCGTAGGGGAAAAATTGTGAATTCAAATATACTTTAATATTTTTTAAGTTGCAATGATCAAATTTGCCTGCATGTTTTGTGATGCTGTCTCTCCTATCTGTTTGTAAACCAAATATAATATACCTGGCTCGTTCTACGTAATTAGATGTTTTAACAGTCCAAGTGTGACGATCCGTAGTTGGCAAGCTTGGATGTTCATGGAATTCCCAACTTCTAAAAGGAATTACAATATCACGATCAGCCTTTAACTTCCTTAATAGTAGCATTCTATGCTCGTCAGCTAATTTAACATGTGGAACTCTCCATACAATTTTGTCTAATGTTAATTTCCATTCTAGGTTTGCATCCGTTGTACCATCTGGAGCTTTAATAATGTCTTTATCGTTAGAAGATCTCAACAAAACTAATTCTAGTTTAACATTTAATATTATTTTTCTATAATCTTCAGTAAATCCAAGCAACAAACGTAATGGAATATGAAAATCAAAATATCCCTTTGTATTTGGAGTGATTGTGTCATGTTCAGGTAAAACCCATCCGGCAGGTTGAAGTAAATTGGTTTCATTAGGTGATATAGATGTTATCCCCTTTAAAGTTGTTGCAATACCTACTTTTTTAGTGGAATCAACTGTTACACCTGATATTTCATATCTAATTTTATCAAACAGGAAAGCCATAGGATTATTTATAAATGGAACTGTTGTACCTACACTATTGTCCTTTTTTAGCGAATTTCCCTATAGGGAATACGCTATTACGGTAGTAGCCATGGTAAGACCTAAGCCCGGGACCACTTTACTTTTTCATTTTGAGGTCCCCAGAAGCCAAAAACACCATTCGTTCATTTTCATATATATGTATATATATATCTATATATATATCTATATATATATATATCTATATATCTATATATCTATGTGTCCGTGGTACTGATAACTTTTGAAGGGGACCTCCGATTTTGATGAAATTTGGTATGAAGGTGTAAGATCAGGTCTATTTTCATGACTTCGCGAACCAGCATGATCGGGTTATGGGAACGGGGTTTTATGGGGTTTCAAAGGGGTAAAAAATGGGTTTTTGGCATTTTTGGACCTTAATTTTTAAAATTCGACAATTTTTACTGAAACCATTTAAAATAGCTTAAAAAAACAAACAATTTTGTATTTTGAATTTTTAACTTGGCTTAACAGGTTACGGAGAAAAGCTAAAAATAGGTTTCCAATGTTAATCTTATGGGAAATCAACAAAACCCTGCATCTCGCTTATTTATTGGAATAACTTGATACAATTTGGTATGTACATTCACTAGGTAGGATTTAACTGATATTTGCTTTCAACACCCATATGGCGGCAAACCTACATACTCACCCCCATGGGGTTTATGGGGAAAATTTAAAAGTGTCCAATATTGATACAATTTGATATTTATATCACCTATTACATTTTTTAACAAAACTAACATTTTCTAACAACATCCAATGGCAGCAAACCTACATACTCATTACTATGGTGTTTATGGGGAAAATAAACAATCTCAAGATCCTTTGGAAATTCGCTGAGTACGCAGGTGGTCTGCTGCGACGGGGGGTATTGTTACTTTTCCTTCGATATACAAGTAACTTTCACATGGTAGTGTGTAAATGTCTTGATGTTGTATAGGAATACGAATTTCATCGTTATTATTCAATTTTGATGAAGTGTAAGGGTTGTGGGTGTGATATTCTTTTTCCCATAGGGTTTCGTCGAATGTCGGACCCTGTGCTATATCCAGTATATCCATAATCGGTTAATTTTAAACCAATCTTTTCTAAGGAACGAATGTTCTCGCGTGTTAACTCCTCCACAGCTGAAGAGCTACTAATGCGGTTTCCCATGAGCTTAGAAACCGAGGGGTAATCTCATAAAAATGCGTTACTCCCTAAAATGCTATTCAGTTGCACCATGAGTGTCGACAAGTTCGGACGGTATTCCTCGGATGGATTATATTACGCGAATAACTTAAAAAGAGGTGCTGGTTTACCACAAACACCTGAAGGAGATTATGATATTAGTAATAAAAGGTTAAAAAACATAAAAGATCCCACGGACGAAAACGATGCCGTAAATTTAAAAATAGTAAAGGAAAAGATATCACCAACATTAAGACTACACAATAACACATATGATGCAGAAGATCATAGAATTATCAACGTTGGTAAACCAAATGAAAACGGAGATGCAATAAACAAAGGTTATTTATCATCTGAATTAAAAAATACGTTAAAATTCAATGGAAAAACGTACAGTGCTAACAATAAACGTATATCCAACGTAGACTACCCTAAAGATGCAAAAGACAGTGTAAATAGACGCTATTTACATTCCTTAATACCTGAAAAGACAAAAGATGGATTTTCTTTTTATAAATTTGTTATTAATGATATAGGTTATCCGAAAACTGAAAACGATGCTGTAAATCTAAAATATATTAAAGATCATTGTATCATACGTGATGTAGGGGTTATAGATTGTTTTGGTAATTGTTTAGCAAATGTTAAAGATGGTTCGGCACCATCAGATGGTGCAACAGTGGGTCAAATGATGGAAACCTTAAAACAAGAAACAACCTCTTTTGTAAAACAAGATCAAGTAGTATCGAAGCAAGGGGATGAATTTGTTCAAGGTAATGACAAATTTAATTTATTAACATACAAAAATAATGCTTGGGATTGCATGGATAAAAAGTTATCAAATATGGGATGGGGTTATGAGGATCATGATGCAGCTGCTTTATCACAAACCGTACATTTAGATCCAAATCATTACTTTGTATATTTTACATGTAATAATAGAGTGATAAAACACTTGAAACAAGGAAGAGAAGCAAATGATGCTGCAACTGTAGGACAGACCATTACAACATCATTAAAGGATAGTAAAGTGTATAATTGTAATAATAAACGTATAACAAACCTTAAAGACCCTGAACATGTAGATGATGCTGTCACTGTTAATTTTCTTGTAAAGGTTTTAGGTAATGCGATATTTGATTTACACAATCATTTTACACCAGATATTCTTCAAGGAAAATCGGGTCATAATACTTATGATGAATCCGCGAGAGGTGATTATATTAAACGAGAAATTTATAATAAATACTTTATTAACCCTAATACGCAAAAGTTTAGATCATCAGATTGGGGTGATATTGATGTTTAATTAAATAACACAATAAATGACTTAATTTATGTGCAACCTGTCATAGAGGTAACACATAGGTTACGCTTTTCGAATATAAAAGACAATCATGACGTTTCATTACACCTGTCCATATCGAGACACTATACGGAAAGGAGGTGGTATCACATCCACAGCGGTTTCTCTGTTAAGTAAAGCTTTAAATCGAATTCCAGTAGGATCTGTCGTAAATAGAGCAATAGACGCTTTACCATACGAATTTCACATACCGGGAGGTTATCAGTATTGCGGACCAGGAACTAAATTGAAAAAACGACTGGAAAGAGGCGATCCAGGCATAAATAAGTTAGATCAGGCTTGTAAAGAACACGATATAGCATATTCCACATTTAGCGATACAAAAAATAGATCAATAGCTGATAAAAAGCTCGCGGATATAGCTTGGCAACGAGTAAAGTCTAGTGACGCTAATATTGCAGAAAAAGCAGCAGCTTTAGCGGTAACAGCAGGTATGAAGGCTAAAACAGCAGTAGGAGGTGGAAAAGGGAGGAGAAGAGTGAAAAGGAGATCGGCAAAGACAAAACATGGAGGGAATATTAGAAGAAAACGACGTTCCACCAGAAAGGGTAGCAAAAAACCAACAGTATGGTCAATGGTAAAAAACGGGGCAGGTCTATACCTAAGACCGTATCGTGCATATTAAATAAAAGAAATCAATTAGTAATACCACATAAAGCGTTAACAAATATCGAATTATTTAAATACATTTCATGTTTAAAAATACCTTTTTTCGCGGTGTCTTTATGAAAGATGATTTACCAGTTAAAATGTGGAAAAACGAAACAGGTATTGTAAATTTAGATAATTCTGAAGGTCCTGACACTCATTGGGTTTGTTATAAGAAATTAGGTGATAATATATATTACTTTGATAGTTTTGGCAATTTACCACCACCTAAAGAGCTTGAGCATTACTTTAAATCTGCTAAAAACATATATTAAAACTATAAAAGAGAACAACCTGATAACACTTTAATATGCGGTCATTTATGTTTGGAATTCCTAGCTAAAAGTTTCAGTCACAATTGAGATGTCTTCCTATACGGTATCATTAACAGGAAAATCGTCCACTTTACGAAGTATCCTTTTCCCAGCGTTACGCTTGCAAAAAGGAAGATTTTGGGAGGCGGCACTGTTAGATTTTACAACTTACAACTCTATTCCCAATGTTACGGAAGATAAAAATAACTTATTGCATTATTATAAAGGAAAAGATGCCAGTGGGAAGTTTACAGACTTAGAAGAGTGCAGTTTACCCACAGGTTCTTATGAAATTGATCATATTACTGAATTTTTGCAAAATAAAATGGGAAAAGAAAATATAGCATTAAAAGGTAAAAACAATACTATGAAAGCTGAAATTAACTCCAAATATTATATAGATTTTACTCAAGAACACTCAATCGGTGAATTGTTAGGATTTCCTAAAGATGGGCCAATTTTAGAACCAAATCAAACACATTCCGGTAAAGAAACCGTAACAATATTAAAAGTCAATAGTATAGATATAACTTGTAACATTATACAAGGAGCTTACAGAGATGGAGCAAATACTCATATAATACATACTTTTTACCCGAGTGTACCTCCAGGATTTAAAATTGTTGAAAAGCCACAAAACCTAGTATATCTGCCGTTGAACACCACTTTTATTTCAGACATCGTGTTGAACGTATTGGATCAAGACGGTAACTTGATAGATTTCCGAGAAGAGCCAATTACAGTTAGATTACATTTAAAATCAACACTTAAATACAAAAATCATGGGTTTATCATTTAAAAGTGGACAACCTACGGGAAACCGCATTAGTAGCTCTTCAGATGTGGAGGAGTTAACACGCGAGAACATTCGTTTCTTAGAAAAGATTGGTTTAAAATTAACCGATTATGGATATACTGGATATAGCACAGGGTCCGACATTCGACGAAACCCTATGGGAAAAAGAATATCACACCCACAACCCTTACACTTCATCAAAATTGAATAATAACGATGAAATTCGTATTCCTATACAACATCAAGACATTTACACACTACCATGTGAAAGTTACTTGTATATCGAAGGAAAAGTAACAAAAAAGGACAATAGTGTAGGTACAACAGTTCCATTTATAAATAATCCTATGGCTTTCCTGTTTGATGAAATTAGATATGAAATATCAGGTGTAACAGTTGATTCCACTAAAAAAGTAGGTATTGCAACAACTTTAAAGGGGATAACATCTATATCACCTAATGAAACCAATTTACTTCAACCTGCCGGATGGGTTTTACCTGAACATGACACAATCACTCCAAATACAAAGGGATATTTTGATTTTCATATTCCATTACGTTTGTTGCTTGGATTTACTGAAGATTATAGAAAAATAATATTAAATGTTAAACTAGAATTAGTTTTGTTGAGATCTTCTAACGATAAAGACATTATTAAAGCTCCAGATGGTACAACGGATGCAAACCTAGAATGGAAATTAACATTAGACAAAATTGTATGGAGAGTTCCACATGTTAAATTAGCTGACGAGCATAGAATGCTACTATTAAGGAAGTTAAAGGCTGATCGTGATATTGTAATTCCTTTTAGAAGTTGGGAATTCCATGAACATCCAAGCTTGCCAACTACGGATCGTCACACTTGGACTGTTAAAACATCTAATTACGTAGAACGAGCCAGGTATATTATATTTGGTTTACAAACAGATAGGAGAGACAGCATCACAAAACATGCAGGCAAATTTGATCATTGCAACTTAAAAAATATTAAAGTATATTTGAATTCACAATTTTTCCCCTATGACAATTTAAATGTCATTCGCTAATAAAAAGTACAGTATATTATACGATATGTATGCTAGATTCCAAAATTCATATTACGGTAAAACAAATACACCTTTACTATCACCAGAAGAATACTTAGATGGTTACACAATAGTTGTAATTGATTGTTCTAAACAAAATGAATCAATAAAATCATCAAGTGTTGACATAAAGATTGAAATGGAGTTTAATGCAGCTATACCTGCAAATACAACTGCATACTGTTTAATTCTACATGATAAAATTGTAACATACACACCTCTAACTGGAATTGTTAAAAATGTATTGTAAAAAACCGGTTTTGTTACATTCCGCGAGTATAAAAGCGGAGCGTGCAGACCGCTCCTGATCAGTTTGTTGCCTGACGTCGTATGGGTAGCATCATCTTCAATATGGCTTCTACAAGTGGTACAACCGAATGCGATATAGAAAAAGAAATTTCAGAATTTTTGGACATAAATGAGCAGCAAGACGTCACAAATCAAGAAGAAGAAAAAGGTAAAAAGAAAAATATTTGTCCAAGAGGAAAAGAAATGTGGAAGAAAATATTTCACCAAATATTTTGATGGAGGTATTTTTACGAATTTTTTATCCAATCTCTTCAAGTTTGGATAAAAGTGTTTTAATTGGAGTTATGAAATCAACCGACTATTCACCTACAGTAATTTTAACCCACGGAACAAATATGATTTTGTTTACAGCCAACGCTTGGGAATCTTTTATGAAACACCTCCATTTGTTGGAATGTTACTTTAATAGCAACATGTTTGGCAGGAAAACAAAAGTAGGACTATTGGATTCAGACTTGGAAATTGATATTATTAAACACCGAGGTGAACATCAAATGAGATTCAGAGATACAACCAAACATGACATAAAAATTCAACTAAACAGAGAAGAATTTTTTATTTTAACATGTGCAACGGAACCAATAACAAGATATTTAAGACAGCTAGTATTCTCCAGTTCAATTATTAAAGATTATTTAACAGACACTTTGGACAAACAACCGGATGCACCAATTTTGTATGGACCTGTGGACACTTCAATATTCAACAGAATTCCTCATGAAGTTCAAATGTGGGGACAATTGGAACAATATGTGCAAGAAAAAAATAATTTTGTAAAATCGGATGAAGAAACACATTTCAGTGATGAAAAGGATCAAAGTGATGAGAATGACTACAACAAAAATGACCAGATGGAAAGTTAAATAAAATTTTAAAATTTTTCACAACACTTTACACTTGAATTGGCATATTTTCAATAAAAAATTAAAAATTTTGTGGGTGTAGGCCTACCGGGGATGGTGCCCACGTTAAATATACACCAACGCGCCTTCAACTGTACGGCCTGGCATAAATAAATGCCTACCGTGGTGTGGAAAACAGTTGACCTTCTGACACCGTAATGGATAGACGGGTGACCTTTCAAATGGACATGGAAGAAGAAATCAAGTCCAAGCCGGGTATTATTGAATTTCAAGCTTTTCGTGGTAACGATGATCGGTTTATAATTAAAGAACTCGTATTTTACGATTTAGATAAAAATATTCCTTACACATTTTTATTTAAACCACCATGCTCTTTTTCTTCACTAACCACCAAAGCCGCAACAACAAACCGATGGACTTCGAAATATTTTCATCACATCGATTGGTATGACGGTTTTACCAGTTATTCAGACTTGTATCATATTATGCATCAATTTTCAAACAGATTTACTAATATTTACACAAAAGGATTTGAAAAGAAAAGATGGATAGAACAATTTACATCTACTCCAGTTAAAGATGTGCAAATAGATAAAAATTTTAAATTTATTGCTGAAAACATTTGTATTTGCACACAAAGTGTGGAACATGAAAGGGACAGGCACTGTGAGTTAAAAAACGCTTTAAAATTAGCGACTTACCTGCAAGATGGAGAAATCGGCGATGGTGGTGGGGGTAACGGCGATTATAAAAGCGAGGAGCAGACCGAGACCTGGCACGAGTATTACTAGAGATTCCGAGACGACAACATCTCAGAGCAAGAAGACAGCGAGGACCTCTAGAACAACCATGGCATCCAACCAGTTTCTGCAGTCTTTGGTGGAACAATTCAACGCCCACTCCAAGTCTACAATTTTGCCGGTAAAAAAATGTTCTGAACTCAAGGATGAAAAACATTATATTATACATGCACTGAAGAAAATGGAAACTACTGTCGGCGAAGCAATCTGCTGCAGTCTCAGCGAAGCACCATATACTCCGGGGGATGAAGCAAAATTCCAAATTTACCTTCCGAAGAGATTTGTCCACCTACTACAAAATGAAGATCTACGCTCCATTCAACCGGGATGTCTCTACTTGGTGTCCCACGGATGCAGCGGCAGCAACTCCACCGAGCTTACCATCCACATCGCAGACAAGCAGCAATGTTAAAAATTTTTTTTTCTTTCTTGTATCTGTTTGTATTTTTTAACTATATAATTTTTGTCATGTAATCTTGTTTGTACTGTTTTAAATAAAGATAAAAAAAAAAACACACACAAAAAGGCAACATATTAATATGTGAAACAAAATAATTTCACATATTGATATGTTGCCTTTTTTACAAAGCTCTGGGGTGACCTTGACCTTTGACCTTTGCACAAATTAAACGAAAAAGAAAAATATTTTTTCAAACAGCAATGTGTGTGTGTGTGTGTGTGTGTGTGTGTGTGTGTGTGTGTGTGCGCGTGTGTGTTTTCCCCCACTATTTCAGTTTACCAGCATACAGACTGTAAAGAAGTTCAGTTTGATTGCAACTGTCAAACAATGAGCACCCTATTTGAGCTTTGTGTAAGAAAAATTATTGAAGATCAACAGCTATTTAACCATACTTTACGATCCAACGCTTCTCAACAAATTAAAATTTTTATCAAACAGTACAAGCTAGACAACAGAGGTTACAACACTTTTGGGTGGTACAAGTTTAGTGATGGTACAAAATTTTGTCAAAATTGTGGAAGGGCTGCTGTATCTAACCCAGCACAATTCCTACAAGATGATAGATGTTTACAATTAGGCCATGTAGCTCCAGTTTTAAGTTACCATACACCTAAAGAACTTTGCGCCATTTGTTCAATCAATATGTTTAGTTGGAAAAAATTTAACCACCTCCCATCAGACAGCGTGTAAAAACTTCCCCCACCACTATTTCATACTACCTTCAAACAACCATGCTAATATTCATTCCGCCTTTGGACATCATACGGAAAACATCAAGATGGCTCTGACTGTAAAATTTGCAAATTATGAAGAGGTATTTGTACGAAATATGGAAGAATTAAACAATATTGTTCAAGAATTTAAATCAATAATCGAACAGGGATACCGATTGAACATGCAAATTTTTGCTTGCAACACAAAATGCCCTCATGTCCCTAGGGATGACGAGCCGCCTAGGTCACCATCATCAACTTCTTCAGCCTACTCCTCCAGATCATCCATGAAGACTCAAGCCAGTCCAAACTTGGAATATTTCTCCTGACTAATATTTATATTTTGTATCCTCATTGTACTTCAATATGCATATTTTTGTATTGTAATAAAAGAATGATAAAATAAAAACAAAATTAAAAACCTATCTTGCTACAGTATTGTAGCAAGATAGGATTTTTTAAACACAAATTGGATGACCTTGGACATGTTCTAACATGTTCAGGTGTAAACTTAAATAAAAATATTCAAATAATATTTTTTTTTCAAATTCAAACTTCCCCCACCATTCTACCTCATCTTCCACCACTTTTCCTCTGGGAGACCTGAGAGGCAACACCAATGTGTTTCATTACATCTTGATCTTTCAACCTGCAAACATGGATGTTCCACCACCAATATATGAAGCTGATGAAGCAGAAAGCCTGGGGAGGAGAAGATGCCAGCATGTGGATCTAGTGGAGATGATGGAAAGAAGGATGGAAGAAAGACGGATCAGGAAGGACCATATGCTACTTCAGAAAATTTTAAAATTGGATCTCTTCATGATCTTGGCTTTATTGATTGCAATCTTCTTCTACTTGGTCTACGCGGTTGTATACTGTCTAAGATGCATCGAGTGTACAGATAAAGCAGCCAAATTGCCAGTTTTCAACACTACTCTTTAAATAAAATTTTCTTTTTTAAAACTCCAAATGGTTGACCTTGAACATGTTTCAACCTGTCTGGTTGTATCAATTACCCCCACCATCACAATTCGAAAAGACCAATCCTACATGCAAGTCTGACTTCATTTTCAACTCAGCTACGCTAGAGATTACACGACACAATGAAGTGGGAATTACTTGTTGACAGCCTTGAATACCTAAAAGAAATCTATGAAAAATTGCACATGCGGCTTCTTCAAAATCCAGGGATGATAATAAAAATGAACTTGGAATACGACTGTCCACTCATCGACGACAGTATGGATGAAGCAGAAGGGGTAGTCCAAAATACACAAGGAACATGTTGCTGTGAAGAAAATTCTTCGACAACATCAAGCACAAGTCCGGACAGCACATATGGGGATAAAGGAGGATTTTTGTAAATAAAATTAAAAAAAAATATTTTTTTTTAAAACTTCAAATGGTTGACCTTGAAAACGTTTGAACATGTTGAAGAGTGTAGGTAAAAAAATCATTTTTTATACCTAGTCATGAAAAACAAACTCGGTTGTAAGGTTTGCAAAAAGAATTTTTTTTTTTCATCTGACCACTTTACCCCCACCACCTCTTTCCCCCACCACGCGACCGAGTACCTGAGATACACGGAGCGACTTGCTCAGTTGCTGTTCAACTCTTGTGGTGTGCACATCTCACTTTTTGCACTCAATTTACTTATATTGAGTTTAAATTTAAATATTTAGCCAAATATTAAACATTTCTTAATTTTTCAGCAAAGTTTCAAATAACAAAAATTTTTTTTCACTTTTGGTTTGATTAAAATTTCACAAGTTCCAAGATCACCTGAGAAAGAATAAAAAAATAAATATTTCTCAGGAAATATTTCCAATCCGAGTTACGGAGGTCCGGTAAAGGACCGGCTGGGACATGTTGTTTGAAAAAAAATTTTCTTCCTTCTGACCACTTTACCCCCACCAACTCCTTATCCCCACCACTGAGCCGGGTACCTGGGATACCGTCTGTGTCCAAGTCAGTACGTCTTCGGACGCGGTGCTGTTCGGATCGCGTGTCGTTTGTCGCACTATCGGGTGTTTGAAGAAATTATTCTTCGTCTCTCAGTCTCTCGGTGGGTAAGTAAAATTAAAAAAATATTTTTTTTTCAAGTGGGGGTGCTGGGACGGGTCAATGACCCCTGACGGATATATTAGGTCGAGAGTCTGATCGCTAGGGAATAAAAAAAAAAATATTTTTTTGCACTTTTGTGATTCCTCGAGAAGTTTCAATTTCTCACCATATTTTGAGGAATCGCAAAAGTGCAAAAAATTTTTTTTTTGTATTCTTGCGTGACCTTGACCTAATTAACGTCAGTGACGTCATCATGATGACGTCAGCGGTAATGACGTCACCATGACGTCATAGGTGTGACGTCATGTGACGTCATATGACGTCATTAGTGCCGTCATTAGTGACGTCATTGCTGACGTCATCACTGCTGACGTCATCGTGATGACGTCACGTCTCAGCTCCGCCATTTCACCACTACTCGTTTCCACTACATATAATATTTTATTTAAGTGGATTCGGCGCGAGAGCTGATTCTTGGATACCCGCGAGCTCGACGCAAGAGCGCGAACCACAACAGACACAATACCGTGCTATAAATAAATCCTATCGTCTGTTGAAAATATAAAAAATCAGTCAGTGTTTAGGACACATTGAAGAGAGGAAGTAGTTGCTGTTTATGATCAGGTTTTAGTTATGGCTATATAGTTTTTAGTTATAGTTTTTAGGTATGGTAAAATCTTGTTTATTTAATTGCACTAACCGAGCTGACGGACAGAATAAAGACCTGTCATTTTTCAGGTGAGCTGTTATATAATTTTAGTTCTAAACAACGTAGTAATAATTTTAATATATTAAAGAACATGTTCTATATTACATATGTAGATTTATTGCCAGTAAATTACAATCGAGATTGTCATGTCAACATTGTTTAAATGTAATTTTGTTAAGAGATTATATTTAAAATGAAAGGTACGTTGACTTTGTAAATGTGGTTACTTTTAAAAGTAAGTAAAGATGTAGGCCTATTGCTAATTATTGTCAAAGCTTTGGATTCAATTGTTAACAATTGTAACCAAACCCAAATATTTATTAAGTTTGTAAACAAGATAGCATTGCTTGCTTGCAATTAACTGGGGACAAGGTTTTTTAAACATCCATCAGTCGAGGAATGTGGTGATGACCTTGATCTTATAAAATTAATTAAGATAATAAGTCTAATGTTTTTTTTTATTCGTCGCCATGATTTGGCTAAGAAATTAACTGCCGCAGCAAATGTATCTCCAGGAACTAGACAAAAACTAAACGAGTTAATTTTATTTCGTCATGTTTAACAGGGATTGTAAATAAACAGTGTATGAGTTTTTAAAGTCTTTTATTCTACCACCCATTAATCTCTTCAAACACTAATTTGTAGCATTCTGAAATATGTTACTTCCTGTTGTATAAAAACTGCACCGTAATATCAACTCATATCATAACAAAGAGATGCGAGATACTCGCGCGCGCTTCCACGAAATCCTCAAACGCTCTAGAAAATAATTTGTACAACGATATCTGCTGGTCTCACGAAGAAATGCTTGAGATAAAAAATAAAATTCAGAATATTAGCTACAATACTCCCGCTGACAGTTTTTATTTGGTCGAAAAATAAAAAACTTTCCTGCATCTTACTTTTTTCATGTCATTACTGAATTGAATTAAAAGTAAGTTTGATTAAACTGTGTATTATTATTATTTACAAAAGATTTTCTTAATCTATTAAATACTGTAAGAATCACCATTTCAAGCATAAAATTTTAATATAAAGTTAACGTATTTATGTAGTGGTTTAGTTGGTAAAAATACAGGTTTATTGAAGCGTTGTTTTGATTTCCGTCGCTCGGTTCCGCTGCTTTTTGCCACCCAATGGTCCTGAGACGTCCACGATTTTCGAACATTGAATGCGCGGCCCAGTTATACTTAGTCCGAGAGCAGCCGTCGGACCGGCAACGTCGCTTGGCCGGTTTTGCTCGCAGCGCACCTACTATGAGCCATCAACTTTTATTTTCTAATTTAAATGAATGTCATTTCTGATTCCACATATTTGTAAGATGTAAGCCCTTTCAACTAATGTGTTATTAAAAATAACATGCATTCAAGTGGGAAAATAGTGCATTTCCTCAATTGCCACGTAAACAAATAGAGATACAGGATGAATGTAAATTAGTAAGTTGTTAGAAATTAAAACGACCTTTAAAATTATGTGTTACTTCGCATATGTCACTAATAAAAATTTAATGGTTGTGACAACAAAATATCCAAAAATAATATTTTTTATTGTTTTTATAATATTTACATGTGATGTTATCACATAATGTAGTGATATCCAGTTAGTAACAGTTACTAATTTTCAGACAGAAGGATTCTAGGTGCATTGGTTACAAAAATGCAGGCTATACCGTAAAAATTGAATTTTTTCATAGAAATGGCCACCATTTTGAAACATTTGAAGAGATTAAAGTTATTTTTTCACCAACATGTTTACTTTTTTAAGGCCCGCTTTTCCCAAACACGTTAAACTACGTTTAACTTACACATAGTTTAATTCCAAGCTAAACATATTGTCAAATTCGAACTCAGTTTAATCCATGGTTTAAGTTTAAACTTAGACTTTGGAAAAGCAACCCTTAGACCTTTAAAATTATTTATAACATACCGTATGTTTACAGTGCATTTGAAAATACTGAGATTCGAACAAGTGACGCCTAGTTTTTGTAACACCCTAGATTTATACATAGTTAAAATATTTTTAAGGTGTTACTTGAGGTCAATTGAGTGAAAAAGAATTTTGTTTGAAGGTTATAGGACAAAGCGTTTGTCTGTAATCCATTTAGAACACCTTACGAGATTCACCCTGTATATCACGTTTCACGAAAAAGTTTCATATTCAATTTGAGAGATTTCAATCGAACTGTTGATTTCAATACTTTCATTTAGTTTCAGAATTGTTATTTTCTAAAATAACTACATGTTAGCTTTCATCAATAGTACACCTCATACCGCAGTTATTGGTAATTTCTCAAAGGTTTTTATGATTCCTCAATGTTTACTTTATGAGCATGTTTTATTGTGTATATCACCTATATTTGGTAGCAAAATTAATGAAATATTAATAAAAACAAAAGATCTTATTATGTCACACATTTATGGGTTTGCTCTGGGCAATCCGACCTGCCTTTTCTCGGCAGAATTTGTCATGCGATACCTGTTTTGTATGAGTTTTAACCTCTACCAATTCCTCTACCCTTTCCTGTCCTTCCTTCCAAGACCACCAAACGTGCTTTATTTACCATAGATAATATTTATTTTTTGTCCAATTTCAGTTTGCGCCAGAAACAATAGTCGGTGGCGTCGGATTTATCGCTGATAATTCAAAAGTTGACGAAGCTATTTTGGGAGCCCCAGGAGCTGCTATAGACGCTCTCAAAAGCCCCATTGGCCAAGAATATCTTAAAAATGAAGCCATGAAACCTAAATATACAGCTAACTAGACTGTATTTGCTGACTGGAAGTAAATGTACCCATAATTTATGAAATTAAATTTCACTGATTTGATTTGAGTTTTGTTGTGTTTATACCCCAATCCATCCAGTAATTTACTTTAAATGTGGTAAAGGCCCATGCCAAATACGAACAAAACCCACATATCCGTTATGAAAATAAAAATTATTAAGTGAAAAAAAAAAAAAAAAATGGCGGCTAGCGGGTTATCGAAGCATTTTAGGACATATGTTTATATGCACTTTTTTGTTTCTTTTGGCTTGCTGAACAACATGGATGAGTTTCGGACAGTCGAAGCTGGACAACCTGTATAACGTAAAGGTCCAGCTAAACCTAAAGTAAACCTAGCTGATAAAAAAAGCATGTTAGTCTTCAGAACACGAACCAATATTCTTACATTCTTCTTCTGTGCTTACTGAATTTATATATGAAAGGTAAATTCCACCCCAGCGCACGATGCCATATTGTTCACTCTGCACAATAGAATAGTATAATTTTGACCGTTGTTTCTCAAATAGTAAAATGTTTAAAATGTACTTATCTATATATTAATATTCGCAAGCATGTTTAATTTCCTCCTTTTTTCTCAGCTCGTGTGCATCGTAGGATAAATCCGCGCATACCGTTAGAAAGGTAATAGTCCTGTAAATGAGCAGAATCAGAATCCCATTCTAATTCTCATCGGACTCCAGGGCTACGCCCCACAGACTTTCAATGTTCCAATCCTATACTCTTATACGAGCAATGTTTGCTTGTTTGCTTGCTTGCTTGCTTGCACAATTATCTCAAAAACGGCTCCGACGATTTCCTTCAAATTTTGGAATATGGGGGTTTTGGCCACCAGAAATCGATTGGAGCTGGTCCCATAGCTGGGAAAAATCCGGTTTTCGCGCTAGAGCCCTTCAAAGATCCCATGTTATCCTTATGGAAATTTTTTAACTGAACAAAAATCAGCTGATAACTGTAGATAAAATAAACCAATGTGTTACATCTTTAACCTGTGGTTTTAGGAAAATCATACCAATGTGCAGCAAACCTTCCGCCTGGCGAGTGAGCGGAGCGAACGAGCTTTGTGTGAGAAACGAAAGTAATAATTTTACCGAGCTTAAGCTCGGTCCCCCTGGTACTGTTAATCTTATCTAAAAAGAATTGAATGAATCATTAGACAGCTGTTGTAAAAACAACTGCTAGAAAATTATTAAGAACAGATGTTTTCGTTCTAAAATGTTTTTAAGCTTCTTTGGTTCAGATCAACTGAAATTTTGATCGAATTTCGATCAGGAGGCGATCTCTAGTTTTTCTTAATTAGCTTAACCAGCATAATGAGATTTGAATATTTTATAGTACTATTAAGTTTTTACAGTAAAACAGCAGGAAACTAAACCATCATTGAGTAATTAATTATCGTATGCATGGCTTTTAGTAGAGGGAGATCAGGAATTAACTGATAGTTCTCATCACCTTAAATGCCTGCACTTTTTTGTTTTCTATGCAGGTGGACCAACGGCTTAACGTGACTTAATGTAACTAGATACATTTATAATTAAATTAAATTATATGCGATCAATACAGTAGTTTGAAACAAATTATTTCATGAAACTTAATAGTACTATAAAATATTTAAGCCTTATTATGCTGGTTAAGCTAATTAAGAAAAACTAGAGATCGCCATAGGCATTAATAGGCTAAGAATTTAATAGGCTTTTAACTTTTCTCTCAATTTATTCCATTCCAGTTTTCTTGCCAATCTATCCATATAGTAATAGACAAACATGTTTCGTTTCCTCCTTTTTTCTCAGCTTGTGCGCGCCATAGGAGAAAACAGCGCATACCGTTAGAAACGTAGTGTCCTGTAGATGAGCAGAATCGCATTTTAATTCAGATATGAACCCAGGGCTTCGCCCTACAGGCTTTCAAAGTTTCAATGTTAATATTATGGAGAAGGATAATTGATTGAATTAGACAGCTGTTGTAATAACAAATGCTAGCAAATCAGAGAGAACTGATGTTTCGGTTATAAAACATTTTAAACCTCCTTGGTGCAATATCAACTTGATTTTTGGTCGAATTTCGACCAGGGGGCGGATCCCTAGTTTAAATGAATGTGCAACATATTAAATTCAATTGCAGTTATTATCTGAACACATAATCGAGTAAATTTCTAAATATGTAATACAATCAACGCGGTCAATAAGCATACATGTTTTACAATTTGTGTTGTTAACAAATGTTAGACTAGTGATACATTTGTAAAAAATGCTCTCAAAGCTTGAAACTCTATTCTTTAGCACAGAGTGAGAAACCTTTAAAGGTTCCTTACTTTGTGCCTTTAGGTAAAACAGAATAATCTTAGTCTTACTACTAAACGATAGATTATTACAAATGATCCATATTTTCATAAAGTCCAAACCGTACTGTATATAGAAATTTCAAGAAATTTGAGAAGAAGCATTGTAACAAAGAGCAGTATCATCAGCAAAACTAGAAAGTGAACCTATTCTTTGTTGTGGACCTTAAAAGGTCCCCAACTAAGGCTATTAATAGAATAGAATTGGACCTAAAACGGACGCCACAAACGATTGACTCAACATACCTATAGAAATCATAAATTTTAACACACTTAACGTAATAAACCTTAGACCAAATAGAAATTGAACCTCTAAAATTATCAAGCAACATAATATTTAATAATCGATCGTGATCGACAGAATCAAAGGCTTTAGTAATGTCTCTGAACACACCTATAAGCTATACTCTAATACTCTAAGCTTATTATTAAAGAGCCCATAAATGCTTTAACAATAACTCAGAAGCGCATCTTCTGTTGATAATTTTTATCAATCAAAATTATTTATCGGGAATAGATCCAATAGTTCTTAAAAAATCGAATACATTGTTGTTTTACTGTTTTTTTCAAAAATGTTTGAGAACAAACTAGGAAGAGATATAAGGTAAGTCTATAAGTGGCCAAATAAAGATCATTAATTTTTTATAGAGGAATAACTACGTAAAACTTAAGAAAACCAGGAAAATCTCCAGAAATGCAGCTCAAATAAAATAAGTATGACAATACGGGTGTATTATATCTTTCACTTGTTTCACAAAATAAGATTTTTTTTAAGTCTTTATTTTGGCTAAGTGACAAAATGCCATGACAAGCCCTCAATTGGGAATAAAATTATGATTTAAAAAAAAAAATAAACAATAGAAATTTTACACAAAGCAATCAAATAACAAAAGAATTAAATATGGATATTTTCACTTTTATAAATTCAAAGATAACGTCCAAAACTTCAAAATTTTCATATGATAAAATAGATAAAATATTACAAGGAAGTTCCACTTTCAATTTCGTTAAATCTTTGATCATTTTCTTCCTTTTGTCTTCAATAAAAAGCATGCATGCAAAAAGTAGATGGTCAGGTGTAGCAGAGTCTTGAAGGACAATCACAGACTTGACTGTTGGACAAATTAATACGATAAAGATGATTCCTGGAAAAAGTATGACCACATCTTGATCTGCAAAATAGTGTGACGAATCTACGGCTCCTGTTACAATCATAAAACCAGGGATGAGTAACGACACAAGGTTTAGAATGAAAACCCTGCTTCCTTTAAACGCACTAGAAATTTCCCATTCCTCTTGCCATTTCTTGTAGGCATTTCTCCGGAACAGGGGTCTGAGGTTGAGAAAGGATGGGTGGTAGGACGGATTGTAATATGTGGCACACTTTGCAGCATGATCGCTTTATCATTTCCTTCTATCCCTGAGTGTCCAGGTATCCATACAAAAACAATTTTTGAAGCCTTTTGCAGGACAATTCAAATATTTTACTTTTGATTTGATAATTGTTGTGATGTGAATTGAAATTCATTTTCAAGTTTCCAAGGGCCGTGATGACGTTTTAAGAGTCCGACAGAATGACAGATTTTTAATAATTTTTTTTTTCAATATAATACAGGTCATTATGTATGGCAATCGCCTCTGCAGAAAATTTGGAGAAGTTATGATTAATGGTAAAAGATATAGTGCAGTTTTCACGAGAATCAACTAAAGCACACGAGGTAAAATGTGTATCCATATTCTTTGAAGCATCAGTGTAAATGCGATTGAATTCAGTCCAGTATCTATTCATATATTGAGAAAATTCTTCCTTAATACATAATCCGAGCTTTTACAATGAAGGTGGTATGTCTGTACATTTACTAAAAAGCATTGTAATCTATGTGAAAAAAATTGTTTGTAAAGATTATATAATGTGTTCCTGGTATAATTCGGTTATCAATCATATACCTATAGCTTTTAACTAAAGGGATTCCTTTCTTTTCTCAATATGGGAACTGAACACAGTATCGATTGAGTTTGATCAATTTGTTTTGTAAAGGATGAAAAGGCACGGAAAATGGTTTTTAACACATATCTATCACGCAGAAGCTGTCTTCTAAGGTACAACGGAATAATGTTTGCTTCCACTTCATTGCATTACAAGGTGAAGATGTCATTAGACCTAAGCAGGTTTCTGATAGCCCTGTATTGTATTTTCTCAAGTTGACAAATAATATGTTTAGAAGCATTACCCATATACGAAACATCCAAAGTCCAAAACTGATCTTATAAGGGACTTGTACAACATTAACAACGTTTGTGGATCCGCCCCCCAGTAACAAGTCGAGACCGACCTTATTATATTTAGTCTTCTATTACATTGTTCTTCTAATACATTTATATGTTTCTTCCATGAGAGTTTTCGGTCAAATGTGAGACCTAGAAACTTCAATTCCTGAACACACGAAATGGGGGGCTGTTATTGTATAAGATACTGAGAATAGGAAGAACATTTTTTCGTGAGAATACACAAACCGCAGATTTCGAAACTGAAACTTCTAGCCCTCTATGCCTACACCAATTGTAGAGATTGCATAAAGATTCATTCAAATATTCTTCACATTTCTTCCATGACTTTTCGGTTACATATAATACCCAGTCATCTGCAAACTCAAGGGTTTTGATTTGAAAGTCAAAACAACTTGGACAAATCCTTACAATATATTGAAAACAGCAGCGGACTCAACACTGAGCCTTGAGGTATACCTTTGCTGGTCCACTTTGGAGGTGATAGGCAGTTGTTAAACTTTACTTGTATTGAACGTTCAGAAAATAAATTAAATACATATTGCGCAATTTACTCGGGATATTTAGGGACAGCATTTTTTGTGATAAAATGTGGAGATTCACACTATCATACGCCCCTTCGATATCCAAAAATACAGCAGCAAGGAATTTAAGATTCATTGAAATGCTTTCTGAATGTCAGTTGTTAAAAGAGCTAAGTTGTCAATACAACTTCTACCGTTACGAAAAAGCAAAACTGAGTGGGAGAAAATTTGTTATGCTTTTCATCCAATGTTGAAGTCTATTTTTGAGTAGTCTTTCAAACAATTTTCCCATTGCCGATGAAAGAGCAATCGGTCTGTAGCTGTCAGCAAGGTGAGGGTCTTTATTAGGCTTATTTAAGGGCACAATGGTATATTCCTTCCAAGGAATTCGGGATGATATTGTAGATCCATAGTTTGTTAAGGAACTTTTAAAAGAACCAAACGTGATTTTTCTGGAAGACGGATTAAAATAAAATTGCTAATAGAATCTTTACCAGGTGAAGTACATTTAAGAGACGAGAGTGCAAACATCAATTCCTGCTCAGAGAATATTTCCACGAGATTTTCATTCTCATCGTTAAGTGGACGTTCATTGATGAAAGAAGTGTACTGTAGATGAACTGACGGGGTTGCTAGTTTATCCAAAAATTCATCCAAGCACTCCGAAAAATATTTGTTTGCTTTGTGGGAGTTGATTGTTAAGAACCTGTATTTCAGATTCTTTACATTATGCCAAATTTTCTGAGATAGGAGTTGATCGATTAATATTACTACAAAATGACATCCAATATTCTTTTTTTGTTGTTCGGAGGAATCTTTTCGTTGAAGCTGCAACTCTTTTATAGTTTAAATAATTTCGTATGTTTGTTTACGTCGGTATTTTCCTAAAGGCAACTCGTCGATTAGCAACGTGTTGAGAACATTCCAGGGTCCACAAGACGCAACGAGAAAAATTATATTTAGGGGGGTTTTATTTTTGGAATAGACAGTTCAGCAGCTTGAACTAAAAATTCAAAAAACCTTTCATAACAATCTGTTTGGATTAGAATCGAAATCTATTTGATCTACCAAAGAATCGACGGTCCTGGAAAAAAGAGACCAGTTTGCCTTCTTAAGACTGTAGTAAAATTTGTCTGGGTCAAGCGAGGGTTCTTTCTTGTTCGAATCTCTCGAAGTGCAAGAAAGCTGTAACTATTATAGGCACATGTTGCGTTTCCATTCACAGTCTTGTAAAGTTTCCCTTCAGAATAAGTTGATCAATGCTTAATTTCTTCTCTTGAAAAAAGATTTAGATCAGACCTAATATTACCTGTTATAAGTTCTGTTGATGCATTCTGGGCGGGCGAAGGAGGGTTCATCCACACAGTTTTTGCTTTCGGGCGAGTAAACTGGCTTAGAAGGAACCACTTCCTTGCTTTGGAGGTCCTTGTAGTAGTTGTAAGTGTATTTGCGTACAGGCAAGATTGGGCGATTGTGTGTTTGTACAAAAGACTTGGTTTGATGAACTTTATTGGAGGACCAAGCTTGAGGAACTTTATATTGAGTCGGAAGAGTCAACCGTTCCTGCAGCCGTGGTTTAGTTTCTCCGGTTCTGTTGAGGCTAGGGAAGGATTCTTCATAATTTCCTCTCTGCTACAGATGAAAATGTTGGAGGTGACCTATTCTTTCGCACCTGATTGGAAATAGAAAATTTCTAGCTTCAATAAAAGATAAATTACGGTATGCCCATAGTTTCTTTTATCTGCATCTGCACTTTTGAATTCAGGGAAAAGATCGATCATAAGACTAGTGGGGACCATTGCAGAAGATGCAAGTAGGATCGTTTACTTTGTTGCAATCAGAAGAATGATGGTCCGACGCGCAGTTACGACACCGACGTCCACTTTTACAATTCTTTGAAACATGACCATATCTTACACATTTAAAACACAATACTGGAGATGATTACATAGGGTTCTACAGGACATCTGGTAAAAAACATGTTACACAAAGTCCGGCAATCTCTTGCCTCTAAACTTCACAGAGACTAATGGTATGGGTTTTAAGAGTAGTGTAAAATTGCGGCCGCTGGCCCAGTCTAGGTCACCTGAGGGATGACGTCATCGAGGTCAATGACCCTCACCGATGACGTCATCGATGACGTCATCGATGACGCAATCGATGACGTCATCACTAATGGACGTCATTTCGATGGACGTCACACCCATGACGTCACAGAAATGACGTGCTGATGACGTCATCACCCCTTACGTCATCAAAACGACGTCACCGACGCCTCTAAGGTCAAGGCCACGCAGAACTTAAAATTTTTAGCACTTTTGCCGTTTCCTCGCACTACGCTCCGAGTTTCAGTCAGAGTCCCCGTGACCTGACCACTTGGAGCGAATTTTCGACAAGAAACGGCAAAAGTGCCAAGTTAAACTCGAGTTTCTGACATGACTCTGCCTAAATGGGCAATCGGTTATCCCTCAGGTGACCTTGAACCAGTACAACGCCCGCAATTTTATGTTACTGTGACCTTTGAACACTTAACAACGGAGCGCCGACACCGATGCGCACCCCACGACAGCCATCGAGTGACTGACTGTCAGGCTCTGTGTATGCTAGGTATATCGGCTTGAGAGACTAAGACTCTAAACTGTCAGGAATGGGAGTAACTAACTGAATTTTGCAAGGAAAAGTCATTTCATCCAATATTTTAAACCAAACTCCTCATCAGTAAAACTGACATTAGTCTGTTTTGTATAAAACTTAGGGTGTCCGCGCAACAGTTTGCGCCACTTAGCTAAGTTGAAACTCTCTTAACTTTGGGTGGTGGACAGTGAGCAACTAATAAAGTCTTAACACGGCTAAGTTTCTTACCTAAAGTGTCCTGCGACATGGCTTCACCTCACAAAAGTCCGCACAATACTGAGAGACCGCTTGTAGCGCATGAGTCAAGGGAAAAGAGGTGGGGGAAACAGCAGGAGTGGGGGAAGGTCACAATGGCGGGGGAAGGTGAGGTGGTACGCTGGAGTATCGCATCACTTCACCATGAGCTGTCCTACAGTCAACACACTGTTCTCTTGGCCCGAGTTGGCACTAGAAGAAACATTTCTGTACAGCTTAGGCTGTGAGAGCCGAGGAAGCAAAGTCAAAGTGGAAATTGTGTTAAACTCCAAGATGAAGAGTCTCCTAAATAAACTAATTGTATCCTTGCAATCTCCTATAACTTTAGAGAAATACCACTTTATTAAGCGACACCTTATACTTTGGCAAAACGAAGCGGAAATGGAAAAGATTACAGTAAAATTAATTTAACTTAAAACCTGGACTGGACACTCATGGCGATACCACGTGGCGTGCAAACGCCACCCATAAACATTACAAGTTAGGTTATTGAGCACCTCTGGTACGATAACCGATGTGCTAGAGTTAAAGTGTGATGACCTTGAGTCAAAACACTGAAACACTACAAGTCGATATCGTCCCAGAGTTAAAGTGTAGTGACCTACATTCAGAACTTGTAAAATTACTTACATATAGAGAGCTAGAGAACAGCGAGACGCACCGCATGGAAGCCGG
This sequence comes from Neoaliturus tenellus, assembly GCA_030545055.2. Classification (NCBI taxonomy): domain Eukaryota; kingdom Metazoa; phylum Arthropoda; class Insecta; order Hemiptera; family Cicadellidae; genus Neoaliturus; species Neoaliturus tenellus. The sequence continues at coordinate 193,116,186 of CM061534.1, read as the reverse complement.
AGACATACTGGCGAAGCGGTGTTGTGCAGCCTAGGGACCCAGTTGTGGTGGGGGTATAGCCAACACTTAGAGTACAAGTGTTGTGGGTGACCTTGACCCACTTAACTTACCTGACCCCCCCCCCCCCCCGGACAAAAAGTGCGAACCCCCCCCCCCCCGACAAAAAGTGCGAACCCCCCCCCCCCCGACAAAAAATGCGAACCCCCCCCCCCCGACAAAAAATGCGAACCCCCCCCCGACAAAAAGTGCGAACCCCCCCCCCCGGACAAAAAATGCGAACCCCCCCCCACCCCCACCCCCACCCCTGATATCCTGGGCGTGGCAGCCCCGGCGGGGATATAAGGGGGTCCAGCCAGAGCCGGCTCGCAGTCCGCTCCCGCGCGTTGAACGTGAACGACCGGACGGACCGCCATAGGCATCACTAAACATTGAATGGCGCCTTCAGTGTTTAGCGAAGTCTACTCTAACTTTAAGACTTGTATTAGTTGTAAGATATTGCGCTTGCGTTTGGGTATTGGGAATTGATTTATATGAGAGTGTTTTACTTGTACCCTATGTCTCCTGTGTCTTTTATCCTTTGTGTCTTGTTTGTTATATGTGTTTAATGTGTATGTGCTTGTTCCAGCATTGACTACGTTGAGCTCAATTGTGTGTTGTAAGTGTGTTATATGTTTGTAAAGTGTATACGCTTGTTTTAGCAATCCCCCCTTGAGCTTTTCAATGCTCAAAGTAAATTGTAAAGTCAGGGAACGGGAGTAGGCCCCCGTGTAAAAGCATTTTATACCAACGTTAGCATGAGTCCTCTCAGGCATGCAATATTGCGGCTGGGTTTGGGACTCGGTCCGTTTGTATGCTGACATGCAGACCACAGCTGTGGCCAATTTGCGGTGGCCTCTGCACTCGGACCGAGGGCGTAAGCCACTAGGGCTGTCCTCAACCTCTTGTTTCCCTTCTGGAAACTCAAAATTATGTAAATGAATCTTTGTTAGCTATTTGTGTTTTTAGTCCCCAAGGCCCCGAACATTCGTGGTTCGCCATGGATGTACGGGGGCCGAAATTTTTTTAATGTCCGTGTGGCCTTGACCCACAAAGATTTATAAAAATTTACTGCATTGATAAAGTTAAATAGTAAAGGTAGGGTACGGGAGTAGACCCCCGTGTAAAACAATTTTAAACCAATTTTAGCATGGGTCCTCTCAGGCATGCAATATTGCGGCTGGGTTTGGGACTCGGTCCGTTTGTATGCTGACATGCAGACCACAGCTGTGGCCAATTTGCGGTGGCCCCTGCACTCGGACCGAGGGCGTAAGCCACTAGGGCTGTCCTCAACCTCTCTCAAAATTAAGTAAATGTTTTGTTAGCTATTGAAAAGACAATGCAGTAAATGTTTACAAGTCTTGCGTGGCGAAGGGAACACGACATTGGATGTTGCCTTGTTGTCATAGTTGGGTCTCTTTGGAGGCTACAGCGATGACAACCCAAGTGCCCCACACCCCCATCGGGGGTGTGGGGCTTAATTTTTTAAAGTTTTACCGTGACCTTGACCTAAATATATAAAAGTTTTCAAAATTCTTTAACAGTCAGGTCTTATTAACAAGGTAAATATATTAAGCTCTTTTAAAAAAATGTACAAGTCAAGTAACACATAAGGTTTGACTCGTCTATAAGTGTGTCTTTTTTGGAGGCTTCAGCGATGTTAACATAAAGGCCTTAAGTGAGGCTTATTGTTTTAAATTGACCCCCCCCCCCCGACAAAAAGTGCGAACCCCCCCCCCCCCCCGACAAAAAGTGCGAACCCCCCCCCCCCCGACAAAAAGTGCGTACCCCCCCCCCACCCCCACCCCCACCCCCACCCCCACCCCCTCCCCCACCCCTGATATCCTGGGCGTGGCAGCCCCGGCGGGGATATAAGGCGGCCGGGTGGCATGCACTTCTCATTCCTGTCCAGGTTCCCGTACCGGACGGTCCTCTCTCGCTCCTGAGATTTTATTTACTTATTTCAATCTTCTTTTCATATTTACTCTTTTCATATTTACTCTTCATTTATTCGCTTCATCAAGATGGGTCTTAAGCTCAAGAATTACCCACCAGCTTCTTCAACCTCGGCCAACACGCCTCAGCCCTCATCGTCCTCCGCTCCGATCCTAGAATACCTCATGACAGCGCAGATTCTGAGCTGCCTGACGATGCCGCCACCGCCGCCGCCACCGCAGCCTGCCTCGATGCCCAGCCTTTCACCATTGCCACCAACATTGGAAGAGGTTGGCGCACCTTCGGCTTCGGAAGAGGCTGGCGCACCTGCGGCATCTTCAAAGAACCCCAGCGGACGAGTCCTGATAGCCTTTCCAGCACTCTCTCTGCTATCGGACTCGGGATCGGAGTCTGCGGTGTTCGAAGAGGCGCCAAGGTCGAGGATAACCCCCTACAGTCGAACTAAGAAAATCCTATCCTACACCAAATCCCAATGTCCCTCACCCATATCCCCCATGCCACCTACACCAACCAAACCACCCCGTAAATCAATCTTCTCCCCCGAACTTCCCTCAATCGACCTAACCCGTTCACCTACCCCACCCAAAATTGTCTGCAGCCTAACCTTTTGACCTACTTAAACCTTCACCTCCCACCCCCATTCCTTCTAGCCAGCCTAAACCTGACAAGCTCCAAAACACTCCAGTAAAGCGTCCAACACAAAAACGTAAGCGTGTTAAACTCCCTGCTGGCAAGGGTAATAAATGCGATTACGTGTGGATGTCAAAAGACTTTGGGATTCTTTGCTGTCAGAAGTTTGCTGTTTTAGATAAAGACCGTTGCCAAACGCACTTGAACAAAAACATCAATCTTCCGAGAGTAAGACCCTACAGTCTTAACAACATTAGGTCTAAAACATCCCAACCCAGACATCCCCACAGTCCGCAACCGCTTGATATTAGAAGACTTAAAATGGATGAAAAATATTATTTTATTGCTCAAACTTATGGAGCTTTTGATGCCAAAGTAGAAATCATTGTAAAAGGTGATGGCAGCCTTCATACAATGAAAGTACCCGTTCGGATGGTACAAAGACAATTTTTCATCCATAAAAAAGGCTATCTAATACGAAGGGAAGGATGCCAATCTGTGTGGGAAATGGATTAGGATGTAGGCCTACCAAAAGAAATTCTAAATTGTTAGGTTGTGTTGGACGATATTTAAAAAACAAAAATTCTTCTTCCAAATTATTTTTTTCCAAATTTAGTCCTAACCCTCTTAAAGTAAGGGAGAGGAGTATTACACAAGTCAAATAATAAAAAAAAAATACTTGACTTGTATAATACTTTAACCTGGCGGTGATGTAAAGTCACTGGGACAATCTCAAACCGTGTCCTTGAGGGTGAAGACTAAGTTACGAAAATCTTTAACAAATAAAAACTTACCTCCAAACACTTGTAGCTTGCTACAAGTGTTTGGAGGTAAAAATTTTTCAAAGTTTGAATGACCTTGACCCATATAAATTACTGTTTAAAGTAAAGTGCTAACCTTACAACTAATGTCGTGTATCACGTGATACCCCCCACTCTAATGCTCTTACTAAGCTTGTATGAGCCGTTCATTTGCTTCAGTCCGTTTCTGTACTCCGTGTAAACATGTCACGGTACAATTACAAAGGTGGTGACTTCTTGATAGATCCACACAATGTTTGGGAAGTGCTAAATCGGCATAGAATGGAAGTTGAGCACTGTATAAGACGAGATGGGTCTACATTTTATCTATGTATTATAAACAACCAAACTCATAAGTATGAACACTGGACAAAAATTAATTATAACAACATAGATGAGCTGTTTGCTTGGGTCTTTGAGCTGTGTAAAGTTATTGAAGAAACCAAAATGATGGGTTTGCTAAAGGTATGTAAAACCGATGACCGGGAAGAGTAAGGGAAATTTAGTGGAAGTCCTTAAGCTATCCCCCCCCCCCACCCCCAAATTCCCCATTCCCTCCCCCACCCCCTCCCCCACCCCCTCCTCCACCCCGCCCCTACCACTACAAATAGGTATATATAGGAGTGGTAATCCAATGTCCGCTCATTCAGCTTGCATCCGTTAAGCAGAACACCTCGCACCATGTCTGGAAACTCTTCAGCTTCTAGCTCAAGTGTTGGGCCCAACCGATCGAGCCTTCTGTTAAGCAGTCGAGTCCGGTTTTCTGGCTTTGGACCTGTGAAGAAGGACCCGTGCAGCAGCAGTGGAGCCTCTAGATCAGCCTGGTATTTAAGGAGTCGCGTCCGGTTATCCGGCTTTGGCCCTGTGAAGAAGGAGCTTTGCAGCAGTGGAGCCTCCAGCTCGGCCCGGCCTCCTACCAACCCGCAACCAACCACATCAAATGCATCTACACAGACACCACCAAATGTATTTGAAGCGTACAATGAAATTATAGAGGAAAAGGATAGGGTGCTAGAGAATGTAATCCGTGAGGCAAATTCAATCCTGAGAAAATATGACAGACTAATTATGAAGTGTCAAGATCTTTTAGTGGACAGTGATGCTAGTGAGGATGAGAGTGGATAGGTGTGTGGGTAAAGACTCGGACTGGGACTTGTGTGTTTGTATGAATGTGTGTGTGAATGCGGAATACAGAGCGGGGGATAGATCACTCTGTGGCAATGGACTAACATGCCACTTAGTGATCTATCCCCCGTTCTGGTAATGTTTTTGGATGGCCTTGACCCACTTTACCAAGGCTAGCTAGTACCCCCACCACTGATAAGTGTATATATACGGGTATTAACGTGCAGTTTGGTTATTCTGCTTTGTACCGCTTAGCTGAATACAGCACTGTAACATGGCTTTCAACTCCAAAACTTCTCAGGCTTCCTCTTCTTCTTCAAGAAGGCGTGCTGCCAACGTCCTGCCTGCTACTCGTGGACCTGCTCGACCATTCCACAGCATAACTGTTGCTCGGGCAAACGCCTGCAAAGCTCCGATGCTACGGACCTTGCTGGAGGTAAGCCAAGACGGACAAGGCTTGCTCAGTCCTGGTCAACGGCAGGAGCAAGAAAGGCGTATGGCGTACTTCAGGCTGCAGGGTGTAGTTCCCAGCTTGAAGTTAGGCGATCCGAGAGTAGCAAGCATCAACGAGGCAGCGGACTACATATCACACCTTCACAGTGTTTTAGAAGTAAAGGACCAACAAATTGAAAACTTAAAAGAACAATTGAAACAATTTAACTTTAATCCTGTGGAGTTTGTGGAAGCAGTGATGAGTGATAGTGATGATGAAGGAACTGAATATATATTGGGTATGTAATGAAAGACTTGGACAGGGACATGTGTGTGTGTGTAGAATACAGAGCGGGGGATAGACTACTTTGCGGCAATGGACTAGCATGCTGCTTAGTGGTCTATCCCCCGCTCAAAGGGTACTTTTGAATGACCTTGACCCACTTTAAACGAAGGACAACCGGTTAACTGGTATAAAAGAGGGGGGTCTGTACATTCCGACTTCATTCTGCTTTGAACCTTCCAGTGGAACGCTAGAAAATGAGTGGATCACTGATCATTGGTAAGGAGTGGGAGTATGTAACCATAAACTATTTAAACTGTAGAGGGATGTTGAAGAAGGTGTATGATAATGTTAAAAGAATGGTTGTTGAAGAAGGTAGGGTAGTGATTGTAGCGTGGAAGAAGAAGCAGTATACAGGACAACAAGTGAGAGCAAGTGACTTTGGGGGGAATAGTGTGTTTCAAATTGGACGAGCGAACTTGGTTAATTTGGACATTGTGTTTTGGGACTTGGAAAGGTTAATTGAAAATAGTGGCAAACATGGGGAACTCTTAATTGGCAGGGAGGACAGAGTATATGAGTAAGTGTAAAAGACTGGGGGGCTTATGTGTGTGTAAAGACTAGGACTTGTGTGGAATACAGAGCGGGGGATAGATCACTTTGCGGCAATGGACTAGCATGCTGCTTAGTGGTCTATCCCCCGCTCAAAGGGTATTATTGGATGGCCTTGACCTATATAAAGGTAGAGGGGGAATGGGTAATAGGAGGGGGAAATTGGTATATATATGTAGGACTGATGAATAAAGCATTTAGTCAAGCATTTGTCTAGACACTATCAACAACAACAATGGAGAGCTTCAGTGTTGAGTTCATCCTCTTGGAAGAAGACATCAACGAAGTGGTGGAACTTATAGAGGATAAGACCAGCCAGGGCACATTGGAACTTGTGAATTGCGAACCGTTGGACAATGCCGCAATCGATAAGATTGCATATTTCATGATGCATTTGTATAACGAACAAACAACCAATATGGAGTTTGTGCAGTACCTTTATCAAAACCAAGTAAATGTGCGAGTGACAATTACTTGGTGGCAGTAATAATAATAATAAAGTGTAACATATGGATGTGGACTTGGATGTGGACTTGGACTTGAGTGTGGTCTGCGGAATAGAGCGGGGGATAGATCACTTTGCGGCAATGGACTAGCATGCTGCTTAGTGGTCTATCCCCCGCTCAAAGGGTATCTTTACGTGACCTTGACCCACATAAATTGTATAGTTGGTGGGGGTATAAAAAGGGTAAGCAAATTGGATGGATACAACACTTCCATACCATGGCTCCACTTGACAACACCGTGTTCCATCGCAACAGAATTGTCTCTATTCTGGAGGTAATACCTCTAGAAATTATAGAAGTAGAGGACCAACTACCTGCGGTTGATCAAGAAGAGGAGGAGGAAGAGATAATGGATATTGAAACGGACTCTGACGAAGCTGGTTCAACGGACAATGAGGTGGACTTGCACGCCTACGAAACATTAGAGTCGTCATCTGAGTCGGAAATGGAATTCCAATTGGAAATCGAAGAAGAAGAACAAGAACAAGACACTCCCCATCGTCCAATGGATAGGATGTTAGTTGCCAGAAGAATTATGTATTGTCATCGCTGCCTATTCCGTGATGAGGATGATTCCGACTCTGATGGTGATGTTTCACCCTTGTAAAAAAGTTTAAACAAAAAGTTAAAAAAGAATGTGAGCGGGGGATAGAGCACTTTGTAGTAAATGATGCTGCTTAGTGCTCTATCCCCCGCTCAAAATAATAATTCCAAATGACCTTGACCTACATAAACTTGCTCAAACAGACGTCTTTGAAAAAACTTGTACAAATTATTGAATCTAGACCAAATATCATCAATTTATCAAGCCTACTGATAAATGTATTACAAACGGTTGTGTAAAGGCTAAATTTAGCACATGAGTGATAACCTGTTTCCATATGACGTCACTTTCCCCACCTATCTGCCTCGGATATAAAGGGTCCCGGTGGAGTGCGCTGCTCATTATTGCGTGGACATTCACAGAGTGTGCATTCAAAGCCAAACTGTTTGAAATGGCTCTTTGCGACATTTGTGGGGAAATCTTTCAAGACGAAGATCTTTTCACCATACACAGAGAATTACATGAAGACGAAGATAGAAAAGAAGATATTACCATGGATGAAATAGACTTAGACTCAATTGACCGGTTTTTGGAAGAGCACCAGAAGCAGACGGACTACTGGGACAGATATCTACAGCAAATGCAAAGAAGAAGACCTAGTGTGATCCAATTTGCTGGTGCTGGACCATCTACTGCTAGAAGACCTTTTGAAGAAGAAGACACTGAAGAAGAGGACACTGAAGAAGAACTAGAAGATGTGAAACAACTGCGCACCACGGCCTTGCCAGGACGAGTTGTAACACATTTTAAAATTAATAATGTTCAATTGGAACTGGAAACATTTATAACCCAGGCTAAGGAACTTGTTGGTGGAACCTTGAGGGAAGAACTACAAAGATTAAATTTTATTAAATTTGGAATGGTGTTAGAGGCTATGTTTAACAATACTGATGGTGAAACAGCATTGAGAGCGTTCATTACCAAAAACCGAACCCTTACCTTCACCTCCAACATCGATGATATTATTGAAGAATGCTTGGAAGAACTTATAACAAAACTTCAAGAACATGAAGGAAGAGGATCTGGATGGACTTTGTCATCAATTGAAGGTATGGATGTAAGGGTTCACAAGCATGGATATGGTTTTAAGGGGTAGTAGTTTTATCCCTTTACCAAAGAAAATCCAAAACACTAAATCGTGTAGGAATGTGCAAAATGAAGGTAATGAATGTTTTAAGTATGCAATGTTAACCAAGTATGTTAAAGATCATCCTGAAAGAGTTGGTAGAGAGTATTACGAAAATGAACACCGCTACAACTTTCAAGGCCTCACCTACCCAGTTACATTGAAAGACATAGACAAATTTGAAAAGAAAAATCCTGGCGTTTCAGTGAATGTTTTCGGTCTGGATGATTCGAACAACGTTTATCCTTTGCGGGTAGTAAAAGTTGAGCAAAGAAACCACACTGATTTGTTACTGATCACTAAGGGTGAAATTTCACATTATGTGTGGATAAAGGACTTTGCATCCTTGATTCGAAATCAATTATCAAAACAGAGGCGTAGGTTAACAGTGTGTAAAAGATGTTTTTGTTTCACATATAAAGAAATAAGACAAGGAGGATTAGAGTGGTTGATAGAACACAAAAGACTTTGTAATGAAAATTATGAAGTGAAGATTAGTCTGCCACCACCATCTCGAGCGTGTATCCAATTTAACAAAACAGTTCACCAATATCGGATTCCAGTAGTCATCTACGCAGATTTTGAATCTACGTTAGTACCACAGGAGCTGCCGGACGGTGAAGTGACTAGAAGAACAAAATATCAGTTGCATCAACCCAACAGTTTTTGTCTAATAGTGAAATCAACCTTGTCTGAAAACCAATTGCAAAACTATGGTTTAACATCCACTCCAATACTTTACCGTGGTGAAGAAGCCGCTAAGTATTTCGTAGACCAGTTGTATGACATTGCTGAAAAGGTACAACGCTTGTATGGTAATGTCGTACCTATGGAACCTTTGAATGAGAATCAACAAGAAGAATACAATATGGCATCAAGATGTTATCTATGCGAGAAGAGCTTCAGTGAAGAAAATCCAAAAGTAAGAGATCACGATCACCTGACAGGTTTATACAGAGGAGCTGCTTGTAATTCATGCAATATAAATTACAAACTGCCCCACTTTATCCCTGTCGTGTTACACAATCTTAGCGGCTACGACTCCCACTTCATTATTCCAGAGTTAGGAAGAGATGATGGTAAAATTGATGTTCTTGCTACAACATTGGAAAAGTACATCAGTTTCTCAAAAACCGTAGGTAAAATTAAACTTCGCTTTGTAGACTCTTATAGATTTATGCCATCTAGTTTGAGCAGATTGTCTGAGAATCTACGAAGAGAAGACCTAAAAGAAACCAGCAAGATTGTACCTGAAGATAAATTGGACTTAGTATTACGTAAAGGAGTATTCCCCTACGACTACATAACATCTACAGAAAAATTTGAAGAAACCAGTCTACCACCGATCGAAGCCTTCAACAGCAAATTAAACGAAAGTGAAATCTCCGTTGAAGACTACAATCATGCTTGTAATGTTTGGAACCAACTAAACATTCAAACCTTAGGGGAATATTCTGACTTTTATATAAAATTGGACGTAACTCTGCTGTGCGATGTGATGGAAGAATTCCGAAACACCTGCTTCTCCGCCTATGGACTGGACCCTCTACACTCGTACACATCTCCAGGATTAGCATGGCAAGCTATGCTAAAGTCAACCAACTGTCGACTGGAACTTCTAACGGATATCGATATGGTGCTCATGATGGAATCTGGTGTACGGGGCGGTTTGACACAAGCTGTAACACGTCATGTCAAAGCCAACAACAAGTACATCCCCGGCTTCGACGAGCAACAACCATCGGTCTACCTTGGCTACTTTGACGCAAACAACCTTTATGGTTGGGCAATGTCAAATCCGCTTCCCTACGCTGACTTCAAATGGATCGACCCGGCCACCATTGGAGACATCTCACAGATTCCAAAGAATGGTCCAAAAGGCTATATTTTGGACTGTGATTTCGAATATCCAGAGCACCTTCATGACCATCACTACGACTTGCCTCTCCTAGCCAAGACTGAAGTTTCACCGACAGGAAGATGGCCAAAATTGATGATGACCTTGGAGAATAAGGATCGCTATGTGGCTCACTACTGGGTAGTTCAACAGGCTCTTGAATTGGGTCTACGTATAGTGAGAATTCATAGAGCAATTGAATTCACCCAGTCTTGTTGGTTGAAACCATATATTGATTCCAACACTGCAAGAAGAGCTGCAGCGACAACAGCATTTGAAAAGGACTTCTATAAATTAATGAACAATGCCATCTTTGGGAAGACCTTGGAGAACAAAAGAAAACACAAAAATGTAAAATTAGTGAGTGATCCTAGGAAATTGGAAAAATTAGTGCAAAAACCAAATTTCGGAACATCCATGATTATAAACGAAAATCTAGTCGCTGTCAGTATGAAGAAAACAACAATAGTCATGGACCGTCCGTTATACATAGGTATGTCGATTTTGGATATAAGTAAAACCCTGATGTATGATTTCCATTATAACAAAATGGTTAAACATTACGGAAGGGAAAACATTGGAGTCGCATACATGGATACGGACGCGTTTATCTACTGGATAAAGACTTTGGACATGTATGAAGACCTAAGGACTTTTCCATACAAAGAAGATTTCGATTTTTCTGACTATCCGAAAAACCATCCAAATTTTAATGAAAAATATAAAAAAGTAATTGGAAAATTCAAAGATGAAGCAAATGGAATGCCTTTAGAAGAAATAGTGGCGCTGATGGCGAAATTGTATTCATTTAAGATGTACCACGAGAACAACACACCGACAGTGAAGAAAGCAAAAGGAGTAAAGACATCTTATTTGAAAAAACACGTGACATTTGACCACTACAAGACTTGTTTGTTTGAAGATACTACGATATCAGCAACATTCAACAATATCCGAAGCTTCAAGCATCAAGTCTACAGTGTCACCGAAATTAAAAAGCGTTGTCAGCTCGGGATGATAAAAGATACATTATGCCCGACAAAATCCACACTCTTCCTTTTGGCCACTACTCTCTAAACCCTATCAACTAGTAACCTATTCTTCGTCCTTCTACAACTACGACCTTATTCCTTTCTCCTTCCGTAAAAAAATGGGGAACACGGCAAGTCCAACGCCGTGTTCCCCATTTTTTTACACAAGTTTGGATGACCTTGACCCATATAAATGATGTGAATATTTAAAACAACATTCATTGTGATTATACATGTGATACAACAAACATTGAAACCTGCAATATGAAGGACTTAAAGCAACAAATTGTCAACGAACTTCATAAACCTGCAAGAAGAAAGTTTCCACGAAGAAATACGGTGATAAAAGGAATTAATGATTTATATCAAGCGGATTTAATCGAAATGATTCCTTATAGCAAACAAAATAAAGGATATAAATACATATTGACTGTTATTAACTGTTTTTCAAAAATGGCAGATGCTTTACCACTAAAAGATAAAAGTGGCAAAAGTGTTACAAAAGCAATGGAAACAGCTATACAAAGAGACAAACATACTATTAAACATTTACAAACAGATGATGGAAAAGAATATTTTAATAAGGAATTTGCAAATTTAATGAAAAAACACAATATAAACCATTATTCAACCAATTCAGAAGTAAAAGCCTCAATAATCGAAAGATTCAACAGAACTTTAAAAAGTGCAATGTATAAAATGTTTTCCAACAGAGGATCGCACATATGGATTGATATGTTACCAAAACTTATAAACGATTACAATAACAAATTTCATAGGACTATCGGGATTAAACCAAACCAAGTAACTAGTAAAAATGAAAACCTTGTATTAAAACGTATAAAAACGAATACTAAACCAAAAGTTGAAAAACTAAAGCCTAAAAAATTTAATGTGGGTGATAAAGTGCGAATAAGTAAATATAAAGGTGTATTCAGTAAAAGATACCTGCCAAATTGGACCAATGAGGTTTTTACTGTATTCAAAGTACAACCTACAGTACCTGAGACATATATTTTAAAAGATAATAAAGGACAATTGCTTGAAGGAGGGTTTTATGGACATGAAATGTTAAAATCAACAGTAGGCGATGTATATTTAGTTGAAAAGGTGTTGCAACGGAAAAAAGATAAGGTCAAAGTACGATGGTTAGGATTTAATAAGACGGAAGATTCTTGGATACCTAAAAAGGATTTGATATAACGATAGAGAATCATTTTAGGTTGAACCATTACAAAGGATGGAGATAGTACCACAAAAAGAGAGTTTTACTATTAATAATATAGATGAACTCACAGTGGATAATTCAGAATTCAATAGTGGGAAGCATGGCAATTTGTTACCAAACACCGTTCGTTGTCTGGTTACCGGACCTTCCAACTGTGGAAAAACTAATGTAGTATTCAATTTGATTACAAACCCTAAAGGATTACGATTTAACAATCTATATGTATTTTCAAAATCACTACAACAACCAAAGTATCACTTATTGGAAAAAATACTGACTAATGTGCCTGAAGTTAAATATTTAAAGTTTAATGCAAGCGAGAGTGTCATGCAGCCACAAGAAGCTAAACCATTCTCCGTGTTTATATTCGACGATGTATCTTGTGAAAACCAAAACACAATAAGGAATTACTTCGCTATGGGTCGACATAACAACATAGATAGCATTTATATTGGCCAAACTTACAGCAAAATACCTAAACAACTCATTAGAGACAATGCAAACATGTTAATTGTATTTAAACAGGACGAAACCAACCTAAAACATATATATTTTGATCATGTAAATGCGGATATGACATTTGAACGATTTAAAGAGTTGTGTGGAAAGGCTTGGGCTGAAAAGTATGGGTTCCTAACAATTATGAAGGAACAACCGCTAAACAATGGTCGATACAGGATAGGATTTGATAAATTTATATTAATACATTAAACGTGGTATAACACATTCATTGTTGTACAACACGTCTTGCTACAAACATGGTTAACCAAGAAAAATTAGTAAAAGAAATAAAATCACTTAGTGATTCTATTCGGGCTAAAAACAGAGCATTGAAACTAGGTATTAGCGAGAGGGAGAAATTCCTTGAATCTACTTTTAAACCTATTACTGAACCCTTGAAACAATTAAACAAAAAATTTGCTAAACCTGTATTGGAAGGAGATGCGATTGCACCTATTACGAAGTTTGAAAGAGAAAATGTAAAGTCAGAAGATTTTAGTGATGAAGACCTGGAATCCTCTACGTATAGTGGTTTTACCGGTGGAGAACCCGAAAGAGAGCTAGAATCACCGGACTATAGTGGAATAAAAGAATTATATGAAGTAAAAGCCAAAAGAGGACATGAAGTTGTATCAACTGCTAGTGAAGAGGAAAAAGAAGAAGAGACAAGGGAAGGTCCGTCAAACATAAGCTTATTGGGTGAAAACATTCATAACAAAGGACCTTTAGGAAGGAAATACATGGTAAAAATGTTACTCGGAACAATTCCTAATAAGAATTACCATAGTTATGGAGCGAGATTAACAGAAGACGGTTTAATGATAGGTAATAGCCCGTTAAACGTTGACGAACATGATAATATTGTCATTGGTGATCAAAGGTATAAGGGCACAAAAGGATTATTTGAATTATTATTTGAAAATAAGCCTTCAGTATCGGTAGTGAAAGAAAAAGACATGGAAGCATATAAAAATATTTTGGAACAGACAAATGCATATAGGAGAAAGTATTTACCTGACCAGCCTCCTTTTAGATCTAAGTCTTTAAAATATAAAGAATTTGTATCCAAGTTAATACCAACTAGAAGACAAACAATGCCGTTAACACAAAGAAAACCTGTAAAACGAAGATTTATGGCATCCACTTTGGATGTAAGTGCTCAGGAACGAAGAAAAAGAAGTAAGTCCGTTACGGGTACAGGTTTAATGAAGAAACTATATAACACAAATGTGATTTATTACAATAATATCAATAAATTGGTGGATAGAATGAAACTAATACATGAAGCTAAAGAAGCGGGTCATACTGGATTGGAAAACGAATGGGTGGCTTTAGTGGATGAACTCCGAAACCGTGGGGTAATCTCATAAAAATGCGTTACTCCCTAGAATACTATTCAGTTGCACCATGAGTGTCGACAAGTTCGGACGTTACTCCTCGGATGGGTTATATTATGCCAATAGTTTAAAAAGAAGTGCTGGTTTACCACAAACACCTGATGGAGATTATGATATGAGTAATAAAAGGTTAAAAAACATAAAAGATCCTACGGATGAAAACGATGCAATAAATCTAAAAATATTAAAGGAAAAGATATCGCCAACATTAAGACTACAAAATAACACATATGACGCAGAAGATCATAGAATCATCAACGTTGGTAAACCAAATCAAAACGGTGATGCAATAAACAAAGGTTATTTGTCATCTGAATTAAAAATACGTTAAAATTCAATGGGAAAACGTATAGTGCCAACAATAAACGTATATCCAACGTAGATGACCCTAAAGATGCAAAAGACAGCGTAAATAGACGCTATTTACATTCTTTGATACCTGAAAAGACAAAAGATGGATTTTCTTTTTATAAATTTGTTATTAACGATATAGGTTATCCAAAAAATGAAAATGATGCTGTAAATCTCAAATATATAAAAGATCATTGTGTCATACGTGATGTGGGAGTTATCGATTGTCTTGGCAATTGTTTGGCGAATGTAAAAGATGGTTCAGCACCATCTGATGGTGCAACAGTGGGTCAAATGAAAGAGACTTTAAAACAAGAAACAACTGGATTTGCAAAACGAGATGAAGTATTATCAAAGCAAGGGGATGACTTTATTCAAGGTAATGAAAAATTTCATTTATTGACATACAAAAACGCTTATTGGGGATTGCAGGCATGGAAGGTTATCAAATGTGTCATGGGGTCATGCAGATAGAGACGCGGCTGCCTTAGGACAAACAGTACATCTAGATCCAAATAATTACCATGCGTTTTTTATATGTAGTAATAAAAAATTAACAAACATGGCGCAAGGAAGAGAAGCAAATGATGCTGCAACTGTAGGACAGGCTATCACATTATCACAAATGGATAATAAAGTGTATACTTGTAATAATAAACGTATAACAGAGCTTAAAGACCCTGATCATGCAGATCATGCTGTAACTGTTAATTTCCTTGTAAAAGTAATAGGTAATTTATTATTTGATATGCACAATTATATTGCAGATAAAACATATACTTCGCTTGATGAAAACTTGAGAGGAAGATGGATAAAACAGGAAATTGTTAATAAATACTTTTATAACCCTAAAACTATAAAATTTAGAACTTCTAACATTGCTAATTGGGGTACTTTTGATATATAACTTGAATATCTTAACAAACAACTTCATTTATGTTTAACTCCTCATAGAGGAAACACATATGTTGCGAATTGCAATTATAAAAGACATTAATGACATTTCGGTATATCAGTCCAAATCGGGACATTGCGAGGAAAGGAAGTGGGATCACATCTACAGCGGTTTCTCTGTTAAGTAAAGCTTTAAAACGAATTCCAGTAGGATCCATAGTAAATAGAGCAATAGACGCATTACCATACGAATTTCATATACCGGGAGGTTATCAGTATTGCGGACCAGGAACTAAATTGAAAAAACGACTGGAAAGAGGCGATCCTGGCATAAATAAGTTAGATCAGGCTTGTAAAGAACACGATATCGCATATTCCACGTTTGCCGATTCAAAAAATAGATCAAGAGCTGACAAAAAGCTTGCGGACATAGCTTGGCAACGAGTAAAATCAAGTGACGCTAGCATAGCAGAAAAAGCAGCAGCTTTAGCAGTAACAGCAGGTATGAAGGCTAAAACAGCAGTAGGAGGTGGAAGAAGGAGGAGAAGGAGAGTAAAAAGGAGGTCAACCACAAGAAAACATGGAGGAAATATAAAAAGAAGACGACGATCTACAAGAAAAGGCAGGAAGAAGCCCACCGTGTGGTCAATGGTAAAAAACGGGGCAGGTCTTTACCTAAGACCTTATCGTGCATATTAAATGAAAGAAATCAATTGGTCATACCACATAAAGCATTAACCAATATTGAATTATTTAAATATATTTCCTGTTTAAAAATACCATTTTTCCGCGGTGTGTTTATGAAAGACAGTTTACCAAAGAAAATGTGGCAAAATGAGACTGGAATTGTAAATTTGGATAATACTGAAGGGCCTGGCACCCATTGGGTTTGTTATAAGAAACTAAATAACAATGTATATTATTTTGATAGTTTCGGTAATTTTCCACCACCAAAAGAACTTCAAAATTACTTTAAATCTGCTAAAAACATATATTATAACTATAAAAGAGAACAACCTGATAATACTTCAATATGCGGCCATTTATGTTTGGAATTTCTAGCTAAAAGTATCAGTCACTATTGAGATGTCTTCCTATACGGTATCATTAACAGGAAAATCGTCCACTTTACGAAGTATCCTTTTTCCAGCGTTACGCTTGCAAAAAGGAAGGTTTTGGGAGGCGGCACTATTGGATTTTACAACTTACAACTCTATCCCCAATGTTACGGAAGGTAAAAATAACGTATTGCATTATTATAAGGGAAAGGATGCCAGTGGAAAATTTACAGACTTACAAGAGTGCAGGTTACCCACAGGTTCTTATGAAATTGATCATATAAATGAATTTTTGCAAACTAAAATGGGAAAAGACAATATAACATTAAAAGGTAATAATAATACGATGAAAGCTGAAATTACTTCCAAATATTATATAGATTTCACTCAACCAAACTCAATTGGTGATTTATTAGGATTTTCCAACGATGAGCCTGTTTTAGAACCAGATGTAACACATTCCGGTAAGAAAACAGTAACAATATTAAAAGTCAATAGTATAGACATAACTTGTAACATTATACAAGGTGCTTACAGGGATGGGGCTAACACCCACATCATACATACTTTTTACCCAAGTGTACCACCTGGATTTAAAATTGTTGAAAAGCCACAAAACCTGGTATATCTACCGTTGAACACCACTTTCATTTCAGACATCGTGTTGAGCGTATTGGATCAAGACGGTAACTTGGTAGACTTCAGAGAAGAGCCTATTACGATTAGATTACATTTAAAATCGACACTTTAATACAAAACCATGGGTTTAACATTTAAAAGCGAACAACCTACGGGAAACCGCATTAGTAGCTCTTCAGCTGTGGAGGAGTTAACACGCGAGAACATTCGTTTCTTAGAGAGAATTGGATTAAAATTAACCGAGTATGGATATACTGGATATAGCGCAGGGTCCAACATTCGACGAAACCCTATGGGAAAAAGAATATCACACCCACAACCCTTACACTTCATCGAAATTAAACAATAACGATGAAATTCGTATTCCCATACAAAATCAAGACATTTACACATTACCATGTGAAAGTTACTTGTACATTGAAGGACAAGTTACTAAAAAGGACGGTACTACTGTTGGTACAACAGTTCCATTTATAAATAATCCTATGGCTTTCTTATTTGATGAAATTAGATATGAAATATCAGGTGTAACAGTTGATTCCACTAAAAAAGTAGGTATTACGACAACTTTAAAAGGATTAACATCTATAACACCCAATGAAACCAATTTACTTAAACCTGCCGGATGGGTATTACCTACGATTGACACGATCACTCCAAATCCAAATGGATATTTTGATTTTCATATTCCATTACGTTTGTTGCTTGGTTTTGCTGAAGATTATAGGAAAATAATATTAAACGTTAAACAAGAATTAGTTTTGTTGAGATCTTCTAACGATAAAGACATTATTAAAGCTGCAGATGCTACTACAGATGCGACTTTAGAATGGAAATTAAAATTAGACAAAATTGTATGGAGAGTTCCACATGTAAAATTGGCTGACGAGCATAGAATGCTACTTTTAAGAAAATTAAAAGCCGATCGTGATATTGTTATTCCATTTAGAAGTTGGGAATTTTATGAGCATCCCAGTTTACCTACTACGGATCGACACACTTGGACTGTTAAAACATCAAATTATGTAGAACGAGCCAGGTATATTATATTTGGTTTACAAACAGGTAGAAGAGACGCCATTACTAAACATGCAGGACAATTTGATCATTGTGACTTGAAAAATATTAAAGTTTATTTAAATTCACAATTCTTTCCATACGACAATTTAAATGTGTCATTCACTAAGAAGAAATACAGTATATTGTACGATATGTACGCGAGATTCCAAAGTTCATATTACGGTAAAACAAATACACCTTTATTATCACCTGACAAATATTTCGATGCCTACCCAATAGTTGTAATCGATTGTTCTAAACAAAATGAATCAGTAAAGTCATCAAGTGTGGATATAAAAATAGAAATGGAATTCAACGATGCTATACCGGCTAATACAACTGCATACTGTTTAATTCTACATGATAAAATCGTAACATACACACCTTTAACTGGAATTGTTAAAAATGTATTGTAAGAACCGGTTTTGTTTCATTCCGCGAGTATAAAAGCAGAGCGTACAGACCGCTCCTCATCAGTTTGTTGCCTACTGTTGTATGGGTAGCATCGTATTCAATATGGCTTCTCCTAGTGGTACACCTGAAAATATGGTAGATATTGAGAAGGAGATATCTGAGTTTTTAGATCCTCAAGGTCACCAGGAAGGAGGTGAACAAAACGTTTGCGGACAACTTCACGCCAGTAATAATGTTGAAGAAAAAGGTAAAAGAAGAAAGACTATACAAAAGAGAAAAAGGGATATTGAAGATAATATTTCTCCAAACATATTGAGTGAGGTATTTTTGCGAATATTTTACCCAATCTCTTCCAGTTTGGATAAAAGTGTTTTAATCGGTGTTATGAAATCTACAGATTATTCCCCTACTGTAATTTTAACTCATGGACCCAAAATGATTTTGTTTACGGACAGTGCTTGGGAATCGTTTATGAAACATTTGCATCTGCTAGAATGCTATTTAAGTAGTAACATGTTTGGAAGAAAGACAAGGGTAGGACTTTTGGATTCAAATGTGGAAATTGATATTATTAAACAACGTGGTGATCATCAGCTACGGTTTAGAGACACAACAAGACATGATAACAAAATTCAACTTAATCGAGAGGAGTTTTTCATTTTAACTTGTGCTACTGAACCTATAACAAGATACTTGAGACAACTGGTGTTTTCAAGTTCGATTATTAAAGATTATCTGGAAGACACTTTGGACAAACAACCGGACGCACCTATATTATACGGACCTGTAGATACTTCTATATTTAATAGAGTTCCTCATGAAGTACAGATGTGGAGACAATTGGAAAAGTACGCTCAACTACATAAGAAATCAGTAAAACAGGAAGAAGAGGAAGATGGAGGAGAAGAATCAAGTGTTAGTGATGAAAATGAAAACAAGGAAAATATAAAGATGGAAACTTAAATAACAATGGTTAGTTTTTAAAACAATAACCAAAATTTTGTGGGGTTAGGCCTATTGGGGACGGTGCCCACGTTAAATATACACCAACGCGCCAACAACTGTACGGCCGGGTATAAAAGTAGTACCTACCGTGGTGTGGAAATCAGTTGACCTCCTGACTTCGTAATGAGCAGACGTGTGACCTTCAAAATGGACAAGGGAGAAGAACAACAAGTAAAGTCCAAGCCTGGTATTATTGAGTTTCAAGCGTTTCGTGGTAATGATGATAGATTCATTATAAAAGAACTTGTGTTTTTGGACATGAATACAAGTGTTCCTTATTCGTTTTTATTTAAACCACCATGTTCTTATTCGTCTTTAACTAGTAAAGCCGCTACTACCAACAGATGGATTTCAAAACACTTCCATCATATCGATTGGTATGATGGTTTTACAAGTTACACGGACTTGTATCACATTATGCATCACTTTTCAGACAAGTTTACCAATATTTACACAAAGGGGCTGGAAAAGAAAAGATGGATCGAAGGATTTACTCATGTTCCGGTTAATGATGTGGAATTGGATAAGAATTATCAATACATGCTGGAAACCATATGTATTTGTACAAAAAGCCCAGAACATGATAAAGATAGACATTGCGCTTTGAAAAATGCCTATAAACTCGCCTCTTACCTTCAAAATGGGGAAGTGGGGAGTGGTGGGGGTAACGGAGAGTATATAAGTGGGGAGCAGACAGGGACCTGGCATGAGTATTACTCGAGATTCCGAGACGACAACATCTCCGAGCAAGAAGACGATCTGTAACCTGACCATGGCATCTCACCAGTTCCTTCAGACTTTGGTCGAGCAGTTCAATGCTCACTCCAAGTCAACAATATTACCTGTAAAGAAGTGCTCGGAACTAAAAGACGAGAAGCACTACATAATCCATGCTATGAAGAAGATGGAGACTACAGTTGGGGAGGCCATTTGCTGCAGTCTCAGCGAGGCGCCATTTACTCCGGGGGATGAACCAAAGTTCCAGGTGTACCTGCCCAAGAGATTCGTCCATCTTCTACAAAACGAGGATCTTCGCTCTATTCAACCCGGGTGTCTATACCTGGTGTCGCACGGCTGCACGGGTAGCAATTCTACAGAGTTGACCATCCACATCGCTGACAAGCAGCAGTGTTAGATTTAAGTTTTAATGTTGTATATATGTTGTTGTTGTAATGTTTTATAAATAAACGAATCATAAAAGACAAAAAAAATAAAAAAAAAACAAAAAAAATGCAACATATCAATATGTGACAGACTTCACGTATTGATATGTTGCATTTTTTTTTAAACTTCGCGGGTGACCTTGACCTTTGACCTTTGCATTTCACAATTACCCCCACTACCGTAATTACCCCCACTACCGCACTAGGATTCAAACCTGCTTGGATGCAAAGAACGGTCAGTCTGTTGCCAACTAGCAAACGATGAGCACCTTGTACGAGCTTTGCTTACAACGAGTTATAACTGACGCATCTTTATTCCAGACGGCTTTACGAGATAATATCCCTATAACAGTAAAGCAGGATATCGAGGAGTACAAGAAAGATAATAGAGGGTATTCGGGATACTCCTGGTATAGGTTCCAAGACGGGGAAAAGTTTTGTAGGCCTTGTGGCAATGCTGCCGTCAGAGACCTTCGACGGTTCGTACAGGAAGGTGGTAGAAAACAGTTTGGATTTCTAGCACCAATGTTTAGATTTGAAAACTACAAGGACACCTGTGCTATTTGTTCCATCCCTTTGTATCAATGGAAAAAGTTTAGAAGTGTTTAATTGCATCTTCCATACCCCCACCACCATCACCCCCACCACTTTTCCATGTACCTCCAAACGCTGTGCCTCGGCTTCATTTCTACTCCAGCAGCCAACCTAGCAACATCAGGATGTCCCTCAACGTCAGTTGCGCAAGTTACGAGGAGGTGAGCATCAAGACTCAGCAGGAGCTAAACGACTTATACAAGGAGTTGCAGCTGATGGTGGCACGAGGCTACCGTATAAATGTGCAAGTTTACGCTTGCAATATACGGAACACCCGGCAGTCAAAGGAAGAGCCTGGACACTCCTCGACGGCTTCCTCACCAGCGTCCATGAAGACCGAGCCAGACAACTTGGACTACTTCAGCTGACTAGCTGTTGTATTTCTTGTCCTAACCATTGTAGAATATGTATATTTTTTCATTATATTAAAGAAGTAAAAGAGCAAAAACACCTATCTTGTTACTGACATATAAGCTCAGTAACAAGATAGGTTTTTTTAAAACACAATTTGGATGACCTTGAAACTTCCCCCTCCACTGCTTTGTTACCCCCACCACTTGACTATTGGTGTACATGGCACATCGCAATTGGAAACCTCATTCCATCTTTAACAGCCACACCGACAACATCAACAATGGCAAACCTACCAACAGATGAAAGATGTCCTCACGCATGTTGTGACTTCGTCCACGAGTTGGAGAAGAGGATGCAGGAGAGGGCGATAAGAAGAAAACAGATCCACTCAGAAAATATCATGATAGTCAACGGCTATCTTTTATTGTTCGGCCTTATTATGGTTGTACTTTTCATACTGTATGGCATAGTCACATGTGTCGGCAAGGTTGCAGAAGAAAACGCTCGCCACCATCAATTGGAAAGTTTCAATGTTACTTTGTAAGTTTTCCTTTTTTTAAAACTCCGTTTGGATGACCTTGAAAATTCCCCCACTACTCCACCACACCCCCCACCACTTCACCATGTTCCTGCATGAGCATCACATCAACCGTCATTCCTTGTCCGACAAGCAACCATGGCAGACAACAACACCATCAGCCAAGCTGACTCCACTACTGATGTCGGTACAAGTACGGGTTGGACACTGTCGATCGATAGTGTACACTATTTGGAGTCAATTTGCGAACGTATGAAGGAAATACTGCGGGACAACCCTGGGATCATAATACAAATGAATTTAAATTATGATTGGTCCCAAGTTAGAATGCAAGGGGACGACAACAACGGTCAACAATCTCCACAATATTCGCCCATGTCCCCGATCTATCCTTACGGCGAGTCTGACATCGATGAAGATGAGGCTGATGAAGATGCAGGGGACAACGAGGCTGAAGAGGAGTAAGCTTCATTCCTTTTTTTTAAAACCTAAATTGGATGACCTTGAGAATTCCCCCTCCACTATTTCCTTTTTTAAAACCCAAATTAAATGACCTTGAAAATACCCCCTCCACGTACTTTTGGTTTACCCCCTCTACTTTTCAATACTGTTACCACAGTCTGTAGCTCACATCATTCCTTGCTTAGCTATCATGGCGGACAGCACTCTTTCTCGAGTTGACTCCACTACGGATGAAGAATGGCCATTTTCCTGGAATGTTCATCTGCAAGACTCGGCAGAAGTGGATATGTTGCATGAGAAATTGGTGTATGTATTAAACGAAAACCCCAACATTGAATGTAGAATGACTATGGATTTCGATGCGACAGGGGTCCACACTCAACCTTCCACTTCCAGCCAGCCTGAACCTCAGCTACAGCCGAAGAACTTTACACATCTTTACACTCCAATACGGCCGGAGGATGTGGTTATCAGCGAGGCAGACTCTACTACAAGTTATATTGAACCAACGAATTGGAAGCTTGTTGTTGACACCTTACACAAGGTCGACTTAGTATGTGACAAATTAAAGGAATTGATGATGCAAGATCCTGGTCTTCGTTTTAAAATTGATTTGTTTTTCATCTGGGGAGCACCTGCACGGGGCTCTTCGTCTGACAGCTCTCTAAGTACAACGGATGAGGAGGAGGAGGAGGACGACTAGTTATCTTTTTTAAAACTCCGTTTGGATGGCCTTGACCTTTCCCCCTCCACTGAGTTTATTTAAGGTGCACTCTCAATGACTGCAGCATCATTTCATCGCGCACCTTCACCACAGCAACATGGAGAGTCAACTCAACTACTGTTGCGAACGGAAATGTTTTTCATGGCCGAATGACATTGATGTTGCGGATGGCCTGGCGTGTAGAAAATGTGAAGCTTTTGGTCAATGCATGTGTAAGTGCAAGTCTTGGAAGAAGCCGAAACCGGAGTTGAAGACATTCCATGTGTACCAGATGAGAGGGCATAAGTACACTTGTTGCCCTGAACGTTGCATTGAATTCACATTAAAACAGCTAACTGGCTGCAAATTGTGCAACAATCATTTTGCAGGTTTTTGCAAACATTATTTAGGAGCCTGTCAGTACAGATCAACTTGGCATACAGAAGCACTCACTATCAATGAAATCGCTATAGATACACAAGAGTAGTCTTTCTACTCTTTTCTTTTTTAAAACTCCATTTGGATGACCTTGACCTTTCCCCCTCCACTCACCTTAGTTTATATAAACCCCATTCCCACTGACCACAGCATCACTTCATCGTGCTCCCTCGTCAAAGCAACATCAACTATGGAAAGTAAGCGCATCTCATGTTGCGAGCATAGGTGTTTGGAGATACAAGGCGTCACATATTGTGCAAAGAAGCGTTGGGAGGAAGAGACGGGGACAACCTATTGCTGTGAGGATAAGTGTTTCCTCTTACCAAAGTGGCAAGTGGATGGGCTGGCCTGCCGGCAATGTGAATGCTTCGGATATTGCAGGTGTAGATGCAAGAACCAACAGCTGCCACCGCCGGTACTACAAACTTTCAAAATCTACAAATCCAAATACTTTTATACTTGTTGTCCGCAGCGGTGTATTAAATTTCACTTCTCCAATCTTACCAATTGTCGGAAATGCTACGGACAACCTGATGGGTGGTGCACCTGTTTTCTGGACTCCTGCCGCTACAGATCGGATTGGTTTACAGATCCATTAGAGATTGATGAGGTCGCCCAGGAAGCACAAGAGTAGTCTTTCTACTCTTCAACTTTTTTAAAACTCCATTTGGATGACCTTGAGATTTCCCCCTCCACTTCCCCATATACCTAGAGTACACAGAGCCTGATAGTCAGTCACTCGGTGGCTGTCGTGGGGTGCGCATCGGTGTCGGCGCTCCGTTGTTAAGTGTTCAAGGTCACAGTAACATAAAATTGCGGGCGTTGTACTGGTTCAAGGTCACCTGAGGGATAACCGATTGCCCATTTAGGCAGAGTCATGTCAGAAACTCGAGTTTAACTTGGCACTTTTGCCGTTTCTTGTCGAAAATTCGCTCCAAGTGGTCAAGGTCACGGGGACTCTGACTGAAACTCGGAGCGTAGTGCGAGAAACGGCAAAAGTGCTAAAAAATTTTAAGTTTCTGCGTGACCTTGACCTTAGTGGCGTCGGTGACGTCGTTTTGATGACGTAAGGGGTGATGACGTCATCAGCACGTCATTTCTGTGACGTCATGGGTGTGACGTCATCGAAATGACGTCATTAGTGATGACGTCATCGATTGCGTCATCGATGACGTCATCGATGACGTCATCGGTGAGGTCATTGACCTCGATGACGTCATCCCTCAGGTGACCTTGAACTGGGCCAGCGGCCGCAATTTTACACTACTTTTAAGGTTTTGTTCAACTGTTTTGTTTACTGTTTTGTTCAACCTCTTAACGGACATAATGGCTAGTTCGTTTGAAATTTTTAAATTGTCGAATATTTCTTCTTCTGACAGAGCTACATCGATATTACGTAACAGACCAATTCTTTCCAGTTGATAGGTAGGGATGAAAGCTTTTAACTTGTTATTTTTAACAAAAGAAGATGTGGTGAACATGTTTGCATCAGCAGCTGTTTGAAAGAAGCATGCAACTCGATTTTTATTTAGAGGTTTGATGTCCAAGATTCCCCTAACATTGCCATTAAAAAGCTTCCTGCCCAAGGTGATGGGATGCATACGGCCAATATTTCGTTGGTCGTCCAGGTTTTCAACATATACCAAGAAGGTAGCAACATCATCATTACCATAGAGATTAATGTGAGGTGAATTAGGTTCTTGTTGATTCACTGTAGAGCTCTGGGAATAGTTATGATCGATAGGAATGTTGTTTTCTGGTATTACATCAATGTTGGGATGGCCATTGACGCCTTGAGTTTCGATACTGTCGTGCACAGAACTAACATCAGTGAGTACAGTCACTTCTTGAGAAACTTCATTACCGGTTTCAGTCTCCATAATTTCACCAACTTCAGATTTAAACAACTTATTATTTCTCTGCTCATTTGAGGTACTTGAACGTCTTTGCCCGCGCCTTTTTACAGATATTGACCATCCTGTGTCACCATTGAGACCGGGGCTATTTACACTCATTTCAAAGAGACCCACTAAGGAAAACGACCAAAAAACGAACTACGGTTAAGTAAAAGATAAAATCAAACTGAAAATAAAACAATCCTCCCACAAAGACTATGTTTTAGTTAGTTAAAGCAATTATTTTACTTCTGAAATAAAACACGTCCTTCTTTTACAGAATGTAAACAATCATCACAAAATAAGATTAGATTCCATCAAATTTCAAATTCCAGATGATTTAATATAATGAAGGGAGTTGATTTTAGTTTTGATTTTAACAGGATCAACTACATAAAAACAGAATGACTCCAAGGTATGCTCTGTATAATCCATACTTGCAACAAATGTTCCAGACCTGTTGTACTTGCAGTTGTATGTCAGAGTAAATAATGAGCCCGTATGGTACAACAAACCATCCGAGTTGCCTCTACCATTAGAAGCAGTCGTGTTATTGTATGATCTAATTTTTCAAACAAAATCAAGTAGTTTTAACTGTGCTCGTTACTTTGACTGAAGGTATTTTTCCTATAACTTTGCACCGCGTACCGTAATATTACAGCTATGAAATTACAATTCTTATTCGGAATAATTTGTTTTTTAACTTCTCAAACAAGTGCTCCTTCAATTCCTCCTGGTATCATTGAAGAGGTTGCAGAGGTAAGTTAAAGATTAACTTTTGTGTTGCATATAGCACAATAGTATGTTAGTTTAGAACATATTACAAAACCAAAACGATGTATCAATACTGTGTGTTATAACTGTACAGATTCCGTATTTTTCAACAGTTCGTTAGTAGTATAATAAAAGCATGTTATTAAAAATACATTTAATTGCATATAAACTCTAGTATATTTAAAATTGGAAAATACCGTATTAGTGGATTTCCTTATGATCTATACAGAGTATTTATTCATCTTATTTAAAATTTCTTGTGATATAGTAAAATATTTTATAACACTTTACTAGAGGTAGGAGTAATTTAACTATACTTAACTAAAACAAAATTTTCATTTGTTCTTTGAAACTTCTGTGGTCCCTTCCAGTCAAACCAATCCCCCCCTCTTAACCAAAACTGCACCACTGTTTAGAATTGATAGAAAACTTGATATTTTCGCACTCTAGGCTATGTTATTTTAACTTAGTAGAGCTATGTTTACAACAAAACCTGTTCTTATAAAAAACAAAATCTAGTATTAATTCATAATAAAAATATACAGTATATAGCAAACTATACAGAGTGTTTGGTAGTCGGTGTCAAAAAATTTAAGGGGTTGTTATGCATGTAAAATGCAATAAAAGTGCCACCGAGTAAGGAACCTTTAGGAGCTGGAAATGCCAGGCAATAAATTTTTTCATTAAAATCTTTTATTACAATTTCAAAATTCAAAAAACTTCTATTTCCTGCTACTTCTGGCTCGGTTGTCTGATTGAGGTCGGGTTTGCGGCATTGTGTTCTGTTAATTGAGGTCTTTAATATGAGGTATATTGCCCTATGCTTACACTTCTAGTAGGCCGTCTCCCATTGGGGCTAAAAAATCACTTTGTACCTCAAAATGAAGTACTAATGGCCAAATAGAGATGGTTGGCGTTACATTACTCTAAGTCATCCCTTATAGAAAAAATAAAAGGGAAAGACATTAAAATTTAATAATGTGTGTACTAAAATGGGGCCAAGAACGCGGCTGTTTTCACGAAGCTACGTTTTTATGAAGCTGTAGTTAATTTTCTAACATACTGCAACTTTAACTTTAAAGGGACGTATTGCGGAAAGCTCGAGGGGATTTTCGGGACTTTTGGGAAAATGCACACCTTATCATAGTCTATCAAAAAACTCAACTGTGAAAAATTCATCTCCTCTAGAATTACTTCCGACAAGAACCTATTTTGACTGGGCTAGTCCGAGCGAGGCTACAACCCAGGTTGTGTAACCTTGGTGGTTATTGTTTCATTTTATGTTATCTTGTATTGTATTGTACAATTTACTGTATTTTAATGAAGAAACTATAAATATTTCTTTAAAAGTTTGTTTATTTAGTTTAATAGTTGTTAAATTTAAATTAAAAGGCATTTTTTTACATTTTTAGCCGTATAATTCCTTTTTAATGCTGACCACCCAGCTGGTTCACCAACTTAGGTTCATGTCTTCAAACGGATGGTGTTTTTTTCAAGGCACCTAAAATCTAAAAACGATCTGCCTAAATGACGATCGGCCCGAATATATCTTATTCCGTGTGGGGAGTTTTCTAAGAAATTTATTTGTTGAAGCTAATGATATTTCTATTTTATTTTAGGTAGCAGAATCCAAGTTTTCCAAGGACACGGTCGCCCAGTCGGTCATGGCGGTAGGGGGAAGCGAGACGCTGACCGGTTGGGCGAAGAAGCCGTTCCAAGCCGCGTATAATTCTATGGCGGCCCCAGACAAGCACGGAGAGTTCAAAAAATATTACACTTCACCTGAAGGCATGGCCAACTGATGTTGCATCAACAGTGCAGATGCTTGGTTCTGTTTACATATTTGTGTTTCGGTAAATGTATTCAGAATTAATGGATTTTATTGTACCCCTCCCCATTTTGTGATATCCAGTTACAATAAAAACCTATAGTATTTGTCACAGTGTTTATAAGCCAAACTAAAGCCCTCCTTAATGTTATAAATAACGATTGTTTCTTAATATGAACTTGTTCATAAAATTTAACAGTAATAATGATGAACACGGCACTTAAAACGAGAATAAGACATTTTCAAAACCTTTGGGCGGAATTGTTTACTTAAACTTTCCCTAAAACTTAAGTGAAATAACAGAGTCTATGAATAAAATAAGTCAAATTTTAAAATTAAACAATTGTAGATTAAATAATTTAAAAGGGCTAGAAAAACAACTTTGACTTTTAAACCTATCTTATAGTCGGGAGCAATAGAACAGGCGTGTCAAGGTCAAGTCTTTTAATAAGCCAGCTGGTTTTTGCTCATTTAACTACATGTTAATTAGCTTGACCTTCACCCGCCTGTTCTATTGCCCCCGACTATAACAGATAACGGAGAAAATCCAAAATCACGTTTTCCATGTTATTTTTATAGAAATCAACAAAACCCTCTATCTAACTTTTTTATTAAAATTACTTGATAAAATTTGGTATGTACATCCACTAGGTAGAGTGTAACTTATATTTGCTCACAATACCCATTTGGCGGTAAATCTACATGGTCACCCTCACGGGTTTTGTAGGGAAAATAGTAAATACCAGATTTTTATACAATTTAGCGTGTACCTGCACTCGGAAGGAGTTATCGTCTATTTGCTTCACCCTCATGTCAGCAAACCTTCATCCTCATTCCCATGGTGTATATAGAGGAGATAACAAATTTTATTGGAAATTCGCTGATTACGCAGGTCTGCTATTACGGGGGCAATACTATTGCAGGGTGATTGGAAAAACATTTTATTTTAGATTTTCATGGTAATAATAAGTGTTAAGAAAAAAAAAATACCAAGAAGCAGAAGTAATTTATTGTACTATTAATGGTGGTTTGGTTTTGTTGAAATATACCTTTTAATACCTTTATTGAAATGGCGACCTCAATAGGTAGTTTAAAGCCAAGTATGAATGAGGGATGAGTGTAGGATGATTGTGGCGCGATCTTGTAGTCTTGTTACTGACTAAGGCCGACATTCTCCTTAGACAGGACTATTAATTCATAGCCCAATAGCCAATGGTATCTAGGGACCTACAGTTTAACGTGGGATCCGAACCACAATTTCAACCTCCCATATACGAATTGGTCTAATTATGAAGATGGTACTTATGGATGAACTAGTATTCACTATTGCGGACGTTAATCCCCACCAGGGAATATCGCATCCACAAGCCATCGCTCATAACTATCCACAATTCGTGACCTCCAAGTAGCTACACAATATAACCTTACACTGGGGTTGATAAATGCAATGACTGCAAAATCTGGTATTTCGGGGGCAATCGTGAAAATTGCATCAAAATACTAGGATATCACAATATTAGGAAATCACTTTAGCAAATTTAATCGATGATAGAGAGTATTATATAAAAAACTGCTATGATTGCACTTTTAATCTCATCTTTTATTTAATATACAACATCTACATACATTAGTATAATTTTTAAGATGTTACAAAATTATTTACAATTATGTCTTAAAGTACAATTTATAGCTAAAATCAAACATAAATTTTGACTTCCTCGTTATTTGATATTTTTTCTAATCTTCTAGCAAATCTTTTTTTGAAAGTATTCTTCCTGTGTGTAGAAGTCCTGTATATAGGTGAAGTAGTCTTCTGTGTATAGAGATTTAGAAAAAAGGAACAATTTTAATTGCATGTATAATATTTCGAATTTTATATAGTTACTAGCAGTTACCCGGCGTGCGTTACCCTCAGGGGCAGTGGGCTTTCCACTGTACGGGTGTTTCTTGGCGACCCCGGGAGCCAAGCTGTGAGACCCTCCTCACAGTTCTTCCCGAGCTAGGGCCTTTCTTCTCATCTTTCAGGTCTTAGCTCACCGTCTTTATTCTTTCCTGAGCTAACCTTGCTCACCTTCTTGTTTCCGACCCCGAATCAAGGGTGTCTTTCCACCTTCTTTCGACCGGCGCATGCTGGGGGGTCCTGGGAGTGTCCCTGTTGTGTTGCAGGGACTGATGTGTGCCTCGCACTGCCGATGGTCTCCTCCAGTGTGTCGTCAGAAGCCAGCCGCTTCGGACCTTAGTCAGGGAGTGCGGCATGGATGCAGGGATCGGACTCTGCATTGCCACGGTGCGACCCCTAGCACGTCCGGCACATGTTGTGTATCGGTGCTGGGCAAACGGAGGTTCGGGCCCCGGAGTACCGGGGTAGGGGTGTCTTATCTCCTACGGGGGGTAGACCTCCGAGGGTGTACCCGCTCTCGGCCGATGAAGGGCCGCCTCTTGCCGCACGATGCGCTGGTTACAAAATAGCATGGATTTTAAAATGCAAAACACGAAGTTAAAGGAGAATGAGCAGGCCGCCTTTAAGCGCAGCTCAAAACTGCAGAGGTCCCCGACCTCGAAGACTGGGATGCCGACAGGGGGAATTAAAACCTCCCCTCCGCCGATCCCGTTCAAGACTACTGGTGTCGCCGGGTCATTGACCGTAACCGAAGAGGAGAAAGATGAGGTCGAGCTGGGTACGGGGGTGACTGAGCCGGTAACACCTCTAGCCGGGATGCAAGGAATTCCTCCCAGGAAGAGTCCTCTTCGTCCGGCATTCGAGATGCAAATGCTTCGGCAGCAGCAGGACGATGCCAACGAGGAGGAAAACTCATGTCTGAAGAAAATGAACGATCTTTTGAAGGAGATGGCCAAGGCTCTCCTTATTCAGAAGAACGTCAACAAGGCAATTAAGGACGGAATTCCAAAACTCGAGGATTTCCTTGGCGAAATCGAGGAATGCCGGAAGATCAGGCTGAAGGCAGTGAAGCAGGAGCGCGACGTTATGAACCGAGTTATGTCTGCTTCGCCTCAAGCTCATCTGGCTGAGTCCCAGACTCGAGCCAGAAAGCGAAAGAAGAGGCAGAGCGGTTCTTCGCAGGAAAGCCCTGAGCTTGTTGAGGTGGAATCAGTGCCGAGACCGGTTTTTGTCACTGCGGCATCGCAGACATCTCCTGTCCAGGCTACTCAATCCGCCCCGGGCGCTGTCGCGATTCCAGCGGCTACTCCTGTAGAGGTTCCTGCTCCGGCGGCTAATCCTGCCTTGGCAGCAAACTCTGCCTCAACACCTTTGGGGGGCTGGAAGACGCGCCTGTCTAAGAAAGAAAGGAGGAGGCAGAAGCAAGTGGAGGCAGCTTCGAAAAGTGCGTCGAGGGTGGAGCGGACGTAAGTCTCAAACCCGGTGGGGGAGGCCTCTGGCAAGTCTGTCAGAAAGCCTAAACAACCCAGGCCTAAGAAGCCCAGGACGGAGGCAATCTTGATCAAGCCCTTAGGGGGGCGATCTTTTGCTGATGTTCTGGGTCAGATTAGATCGCAGGCCAAACCGGAAGAGACCGACACCGTTATCAAGTCTATTCGGCGAACCCAGAACGGGGATGTCCTCCTCGAACTGGGGAAGTCGAATGACAAGATCGGTTTTGCCGCTTTCCTCAAGACTGCACTTGGGGACAAAGGCTCCATCAAGGCCCTAGAACCGAAATGTTCGGTCGAGATTCGGGACCTTGATGCCCTCTTCACCGAAGAGGAGGTGACCCGTGCGATCCAGGTGGCACTCCCGGAGATACCGGCTGATGGAGTGAGGGTATGGCTGACAAAGCCTAACCGAAGTCAACTCAGGATGGCTGTTGCTGAGATGGGCGAAAAGCACGCCAATAAGCTGCTTAGCCTTCAGCACCTCAGAGTCGGTTGGGTCAGTTGCAGTTTCAAACGGAGGGTGGTAGTTTCGAGATGCTTCCGCTGTCTCGGTTTCGGCCACTCCTCCCGAAACTGTAAAGGGACCGACAGGAGTGCCAACTGCTTCAAGTGTGGAAACCAGGGCCACAAAGGCAAGGAATGTTCCTCGAGCCCCTCCTGCTTCCTCTGCAAGGATTCAGGCTCCAGTGCCCTCGGTCACTTACCCGGGTCTGGTCAGTGCGGTGCTTTCAGAGCCGCACTTGAACAGGCAAAAGGCAGCAGCCGGTAATTCGCATCCTCCAGGCCAATCTTCATAGATCCTGGGGAGCTGATAACCTTCTAGATCAGCTCGCCCGAGAACTTGGTGCTGACGCGCTCCTTATCAGCGAACAGTATCGGGACAGAGACCCAAACATTTTGATCTCCGACAGCCTCGGTACTGCTGCATTTTGGGCACGTAATACACAGGATGTCTTGGTGCGGAGTCACGGGCGCGGCCGAGGATTCGTCTGGGTTCGGTGTAGGGACGTGACTATCTTCAGTTGCTACCTCACACCCAACGAGGCCGTCCAGGACTTCCGCGACAAGATAGATAGTCTAGAGGAGTGCGTTCTCGGCACCACCGGGCATGTCGTCATTGGTGGCGATTTCAACGCCAGGGCCGTCGAGTGGGGAATGCCCTCTACCAGCTCCCGGGGGAAATACATCCTGGATTTCATCGCCAGGGCCGGTCTTGTCGTCCTCAACCAGGGTGACACACCTACTTTTCGGCGCCCCGGGCAGAGAGGCACGATCCCTGATGTCACCTTTGCGTCTGAATCGCTCCTTCCGAGGATCTCTGGCTGGAGGGTTGTGGAGGACTACACGGGTAGCGACCACCAATACATCGTGTTTGACCTGCATGATCAGGCAAATCGTCGAGTTTCCGCATCTCGGGAAGGGCCACGCCGGTGGAACACCAACAAACTGGACGTGGTCAGGTTCACCGAAGTCATCTCTCGGGGAGCGCAGGGGAATCCTGGTGAGGCTGGGGCCGAGGCAATAGTAACATCCACGATGGAACTGATCGTCTCGACCAGTCTATGCCGCGAAGGAAACCCCGACGCGACAAACAACCCGTTTACTGGTGGACTGAAGAGATTGCGGAACTCAGAAGAACATGTTTAAGAACTAGACGAGCCGCCACTAGAGCGAGAATTCCCGCAGACAGAGTTCGTAAGTCGGAGGCCTATAAAGCTGCGAGAAAATCTCTCCGCCAGACGATCAACAGGAGCAAGGCGAATAGCTGGAGGAGACTTCGTGACGACGTTGACTCCGACCGCTGGGGCCTGGGATACAAACTTGTAACACAGAAACTTGGCGCCCGCTCTCCACCTTCCATC
This sequence comes from Neoaliturus tenellus, assembly GCA_030545055.2. Classification (NCBI taxonomy): domain Eukaryota; kingdom Metazoa; phylum Arthropoda; class Insecta; order Hemiptera; family Cicadellidae; genus Neoaliturus; species Neoaliturus tenellus. Next base: position 193,082,598 of record CM061534.1, on the reverse strand, counting down.
ATGGAGGGCGCCACCATGGGGAGGATCGTTGCTGCGTTGTTTCCTGAACATCCACAGCGACCGCCGGTTGACTTCGGACGGGTAGAGGACGTTCCAATCTTCACCTTCGAGGAGCTGGAAACGTCCGTTCTCTCCCTGAAGAGCAACAAGGCTCCTGGCCCGGACGGGATTCCCAGTAAGGCTTTAAAGAAAGTATTTTCAATCAACGCTGACTTGTTATTGAGAATGTACAATGCCTGTTTGGTAGAAGGGGTGTTTCCGGCACCCTGGAAAACAGCCAGGCTTGTACTGATCAGCAAGGGCAAAGGTGATCCCGAGCTGCCGTCGTCCCACAGGCCTCTCTGCATGTTGGACACGGCTGGGAAGCTGTTCGAGAAGCTGATCCGTTCCCGCCTGACTTCTGCCGTGGAAGCTGCCGGGGACTTATGCCCCCGTCAGTACGGCTTCAGAAAGGAACGGTCAACGATCGACGCTGTCACCGAAGTTCAGAGAGCTGTGGAGAGAGCCGAGAGACACAACCATTTCTCCCGCCGAGTAGTGCTTCTTGTTACGCTTGATGTCAAGAACGCCTTCAACTCGGCGAGGTGGGTCGATATGTTGGATGCGCTTCGCAACACCTTTAGTATTCCTGCATATCTGTTGCGGCTCGTCGAGGATTATCTACGCTCTCGAAGCCTGATTTATAACACGAGGGACGGAACGCGGACGGTGGAAGTCACTTCTGGTGCCGAACAAGGTTTAATACTCGGCCCGGATCTCTGGAACGTTGCCTATGACAGCCTCCTGAGGTCCGAGATGCCTGAGGAAACCACTTTGGTTGGGTACGCCGATGAGGTCGCAGCTCTCATTGCTGCACGCAACGTTGAGCTGGCCCAACTAAAGTTGAACCGAGTCATGCGTGTGGTCAACACCTGGATGTCAGATCACGGTCTCTCGCTTGCTCTCAGTAAGACGGAGATCGTGATCCTCACGAAGAAGAGGATCGATACCGTCATCCCACTCCGAGTGGGAAGGGAGGTGGTCACATCAACTCGTGCCGCCAAATACCTTGGGGTTATGGTGGACACCAAGTTAAGCTGGAGGGATCAGATCTTCCGTACGGCGGACAAGGCCGCTAAGGTACTTACCTTAGTAGGCTGATGGCCAATGTCGGGGGTCCCCGATCCAGCAGAAGACGTCTGTTGATGTCCGCGGTCCAGTCCGTGCTCCTTTACGGGGCAGAGGTGTGGGCAGGCGCTCTAGATAAGGAGTGCTAGAGGTTGCGACTCGTCCGGGTTCAGCGTCAAGCTGCGCTTCGGTTGTGTTCCGCCTACCGGACAGTGTCCGAGCCTGCCGTCCTGGTGGTCGCCGGAGTCATCCCTGTCAAGCTCTTGGCAGGGGAGAGGAAAGCGATTTATCAGAGACAAGGCGAGATAGGCAAGGACACGGCAAGAACATAAGAGCGCTCCCAAACCTTCCAGCAGTGGCAACACAGCTAGGAGCACGACACCCGAGGACGATGGACTGCGCGACTTATCAAGCAGGTCCAACCATGGGTGGAAAGGCGGCACGGGGAGGTGGACTACTACCTGACCCAATTTTTGACAGGTCACGGCTATTTTCGGTCGTACCTGAACCGGATGGGAAAGACCGGTTCACCGGACTGCATTTATTGCCCGGGTGTTCCCGACGATGCGGAACACACATTCTTCCGCTGTCCCCGTTGGGAAGGGCCCCGCCTGGAGGCCACACAAATATTTGGTGCATTTTCGGTGGACTAGGTCTGCCAAAAGATTTTGGAGGATGAGGGCAACTGGGATTGTTTGTCACAGTTCGTCCGGGGCATCCTCCTGGAAAAGAAAACCGATCTGGACCGTGAAGTGGCCCAGACCCCTTGATCGAGCGGCTGGATAAGGAGCGAGCCCCACGGGCGTAAGCCAAATTTAGGCATAGCCTGACGTAATGTGATAAACAATTCCAGGTTAGATTCCTAAAGAGTAGAGGAGGTTTTTTAGTGGGTAAACCCGTTTTTTAGGGGAGCCCCACACTACAGGCTGGCCACCTGTGTGCGTAATGCATTTTTCCGCCTCTCCCTCAAAAAAAAAAAAAAAAAAAAAACCCGACGTGCCTTGCTGCGCTCAAATTAAAGTTGTTTACATAAATAAAGCTATATTAATATAACAAAAAAAGATAAGTTAAGTTTTAAGTTTTTTAATATAACAAAAAAATCCAATGGCACAGAAAGTAAGTATATTAATATTACTCTAAGGCCAAAGGATAAACAGGCATTTTGCAAATTTAAACCCAGAATAATCAAAGTTTGCCTTGTATCTTATTGATCGTAATTGCAAATTTAAGAGCACCTATGAGCAAAGAGGCACGTCCATGTCAAATTCAACCCCGGAGGCCCTAAATTAATTTTAAAGTCCAGTGGAGCACAGCCCTACTAAAAATATATATTCGCAAAACCATTCTTGGTGAGTACCTATGAGCAAAGAGGCATGTCCAAGTAAAATTTCAACCATGGTGGCCCTAAAGTAATTTAAAGTCTAGTGGGACGGAGCCCTAAAGAGCTTAAAAATTATATTTGCAAAACCGTTTCCTAGTGAGTAGCTATGAACAAAAAGAATCATCCATATAATTTCCACACCGGTGGCCCTAAAGTGATTTTAAAGTCCAGTGGGGGGGGGGGGGGGGGAGCTCTAAAGATCTTAAAAAAACTATATTTGCAAAACTGTTTCTTAGTAAGCACCTAAGAGTAAAGAGGATCGTCTGTCAAATTTCAACCCCGGTGGCCCTAAAGTAATTTCGAAGCCCAGTGGGGCAGAGCCCTAGAGAACTTCAAAAACTATATTTGCAAAACTGTTTCTTGTGAATACCTATGAGCAAAGAGGCACGTCCATGTTAAATTTCAACCCTGGTGGCCCTGAAGTAATTTTGAAGTCCAGTGGGGTGGAGCCCTAAAGAGCTTAAAAAGCTATATTTGCAAAACCGATCCTAGTGAGTACCTATGAGCAAAGAGAATCGCCCATGTCAAATTTCAGCTCCGGAGGTCCTAAAGTAATTTCAATGTCCAGTGAGGCGGAGCCCTAAAGTGCTTAAAAAACTATATTTGCAAAATCGTTTCTTAGTGAGTACCTATGGGTAAAGAGCATCGTCCATCAAATTTCAACCTCTGTGCCTAAAGTAATTTTGAAGTCCAGTGGAGTGGAGCCCTAAAGAGCTTAAAAAACTATATTTGCAAAACCGTTTCTTAGTGAGTACCTATGGGTAAAGAGTATCGTTCTTCAAATTTCAACCTTAGTGCCTAAAGTAATTTTGAAGTCCAGTGGGGTGGAGCCCTAAAGAGCTTAAAAAACTATATTTGCAAAACCGTTTCTTAGTGAGTACCTATGGGTAAAGAGCATCGTCCTTCAAATTTCAACCTCAGTGCCTAAAGTAATTTTGAAGTCCAGTGGGGTGGAGCCCTAAAGTGCTTAAAAAACTATATTTGCAAAATCGTTTCTTAGTGAGTACCTATGGGTAAAGAGCATCGTCCATCAAATTTCAACCTCAGTGCCTTAAGTAATTTTGAAGTCCAGTGGGGTGGAGCCCTAAAGAGCTTAAACAACTATGTTTGCAAAACCGTTTCTTAGTGAGTACCTATGGGTAAAGAGCATCGTCCATCAAATTTCAACCTCAGTGCCTAAAGTAATTTTGAAGTCCAGTGGGGTGGAGCCGTAAAGAGCTTAAAAAACTACATTTGCAAAACCGTTTCCTAGTGAGTATATCTATGAGCAAAGAGAATCAATCTTTCATGACAAATTTCAGCCCCGGAGGTCGTAAAGTAATTTCAATGTCCAGTGAGGCGGAGCCCTAAAGAGCTTAAAAAACTATATTTGCAAAACCGTTTCTAATGAGTACCTATGGGTAAAGAGCATCGTCCTTCAAATTTCAACCTCAGTGCCTAAAGTAATTTTGAAGTCCAGTGGGGTGGAGCCCTAAAGTGCTTAAAAAACTATATTTGCAAAATCGTTTCTTAGTGAGTACCTATGGGTAAAGAGCATCGTCCATCAAATTTCAACCTCAGTGCCTAAAGTAATTTTGAAGTCCAGTGGGGTGGAGCCCTAAAGAGCTTAAACAACTATATTTGCAAAACCGTTTCTTAGTGAGTACCTATGGGTAAAGAGCATCGTCCATCAAATTTCAACCTCAGTGCCTAAAGTAATTTTGAAGTCCAGTGGGGTGGAGCCCTAAAGAGCTTAAAAAACTACATTTGCAAAACCGTTTCCTAGTGAGTATATCTATGAGCAAAGAGAATCAATCTTTCATGTCAAATTTCAGCCCCGGAGGTCGTAAAGTAATTTCAATGTCCAGTGAGGCGGAGCCCTAAAGAGCTTAAAAAACTATATTTGCAAAACTTATGGACCTATGGTGAACCTATGGACAAAGAGAATCGCCCATGTCAAATTTCACCCCCTATTGGCCTTTTGGTGTAATTGTGAGCTTCCGTAGGGTGGAGCCATAAAGATAACACAAACATCAACATTATACCTCACACCTGGTTACTTCTATGATTATAAGCATCTGCTTGAATGAAACTTTCAAATTTTTTAATTACAGAAGTTCATTTTGTAAACACTAAATTTCTAAAATCTGACACTGCACCATTGTATGCCCTCTGGGTCAGAGCCCTTTGGACAGATTTGCACTAAACTTCACACAAACTATCCTTGAATAATGCTTAATAATGCCTGAAAGTTTCGTTGCAATCTGTTGAGCGGTTTCGGAGTCTATCGGCAACATACATATATATATATATATACATACTTCCTCTTTTATAGATATAGATGTAACTTTGTATGAACCGTAGTCCCATGTACGTCGGTGTTTTATTGTAAAAATTTAAACTGTGATGACTTCTTGTAATGATTTGATTATTTCTTGTGTCATAAATGCAGGTACAGTACTGTTAATTAATTTTAGAAAGGTACTGCTGTTTTGTGAATTTTATAGTTTCAATTATAGGCCTACTAAAGCTGTATAGGCCCTACCGTTAAAAGTTCTATTTCAGAAACAATTCTTTACTGATCCTGATGCTTTTAATTTGAGCATTATCCTTATTGCTTTCTTTTGCAGGAGTAATATTTTATTTAATTTTGATTAGATGTTTTCGCATCATGAAAAATGTAAAACTCATTACCAAACATTGTAGGGTAAAATTTCGGCGCGTTCCTCAACACCAGCAAGTTTCCCGATTTTGCAGCCCTATCGACCCTCTCAAAATAAGCTGATATTTCAACAAACCCAGCCATTAATGGTATTAAATTTCCTCTCGTTTTGCTATATTGTTTATCTTTATAACATGTATCGTTCTAATAAAAAACAATTAAAAGTCAGTAAATTAAACTTTGTAGATGGCGTCATGCTATAAATAATTAAATATGTTAATAACTTTAATAAATGAAAGATATTATAGAAACATTAGGTCACGTTTTTGGTGCGCCGGGTGCGAGCTACCAGCCGCTGAGTTGTCACGCAGGTACTTAGTCACGTAGTCCGGCCAGTCACGTACATAAATCTCGTGCACGGTCGAGGCAAATATATTGCTTTTCAGTTTAATTTGCCACTATATTTTTGTTAAAGAAATGTTTTTTCCAAAATATTCCATAATAAGTATAAAGGGTATACAAATTCCAATAAATTGTCTATTATAGTGTTAGCGTTTTGTAAAAAAAGGAAAACAGCGATATAAAACAAGAAAAATACTGATGTTACAACACAGGTGTTTTTCGCGTCACTCGTTCTGTGAATACAGTTGTCCGCAAGAGTCTGTTTGCCTTTCAACGTCACATAACCATCGCTGACATAACTTATGCAACAAACCTTCATATGCATATAGAAAAAATATTATATATTGGACATGAAGATAGATTCAATCAGATAATTTGAAATTTATAGATTGAGAAGGGCAACAAGTCAACGAAACAAACTTAATAATGTGTGTACATACATAGCATAAAAATTCTCCTTATGGTTAGCGTATGGTATATAATCACCTCGTAGAACTGGAACGCTCATATCGATTTCAGAACCCGCAACCTGGCGAATAGAGGACAGGAAAGAAAGACCACATTACTGATTCTGGTTGAAACACGGTTGTTTTTGCACATACAATAAATAAATAAGTTGAACCTTATGTGTTTTTAATCTGCATAAATTGCTGATTCCAATTCTATGAACATACTTGCCTCGACTCGATGGGGCCTCCGCCCCCATGCCCATTTAGGGGTTGATGTGAACTTATTAAACCCTCAAGCGTTGAATATAATACGGATCGAATTTCAAAATTGGTCTTAGGGCTAATCGGTTCGAGATACGCTAATATTTTGAGTATATAAAATTTTGATTATTTTAAAAATATTTTCTTTAATTTAAAGACACCAGTTTCTTCCATATTACCACCCTTTTATAAGTTAAAGCTCAGAGTGGAAAAAAAGAAATAAATAGTGCAAACACGAAAGAAATGAAAATTCCATTTATATGAAAAGTTTACTTTTAGCATTTTCTCAGAAAATTTTCAGTTTGTTTTCACAAAGCAGCCTCGCTACCGCACTAGTGGCTATGCAACACCATGCTGTGTTGGTGAGTTGTATTAAACAAACTGTGGAGTGTGGTATGTTCACTATGACTGTCTGTCATTTATCTATACTTATTTAATACGCTAAGTGGGTTTTTGATAATGGAACTCCTCCTACAATTTCCAACTGATATCCAAATTTCTGGTGTCGTGGATAGGGAATATATTATGTAGTTGTTTCCGCAAAAAATATGAAAATCAGACTTAAAAATATAAGCTCTGTCCATAGTTCAAATAGGATATTTTCTCATTAGAATAACATTAACCTTTGGTTTAGATTGTTAAACATCTGTTGACGTACATCTGTAAATAAGTGTAATTTTGGTGATTAGGTACAGATAATCATAATATTGGATTGGTAGGGTGTTGTTGATTTAAAAAAAATGTAACAATTTTAGCAGTTACATGACAGATTACGTTCAGATTGCTCGATTTTGGGCAAAACGTTTACTAGGATTTAATAAAAGTAGCAAAATTATCCATAACATTATATTGAGAATAAGTAAAATTTAGGTTGAAAGAATAAAACGTCTTCCAAACTTCTCGATACTGTAATTGTTTACAAGACGGTAAATATATATAAAAGATCTTATAATGGCGATCGATTTCGACCAGTCATCATCGAACCTACTCCAAGACTTATCAGTCTCGGATTGGGCCTGATGATGACGGGCTTACCCTGATTGCGCACAGCGGTCAAGTTTTTGACGGAGTCAGTTTTATGGCCCCCCGTGGGTCGAGCATCATTGCGCACACGGTCAGTTTTGCCCGACCCTCCGCGGCGGCGCCGCACCGGCCGCTGGGCCGCTCGCCCCGAAACCAAAGATCATTTACATGAAGAATATTAAATTAAGTGGATATATAAAACTTTGTGACCACATAATATTGTCTGTTCTTTTAAAACAATTGTATTCGTGTTTTTAAGAGAAATTATTTTACCCTTCGTTAAAACGTTTGTAAGTGAAGATTTTTTCTAGACAGACATGATTATTTTCTAGATAATTAAAATTATTTTGAGTGTCTGGATTATTTTTTTTAGATATTACCAGTTTGTTCATTATAATATTGTAATTTTCCTAACAGTTTGCCATAATTAGTAACACAATCCTTTATTTCTCTTTATATTTTATTGTTGCTGCAATATAGTACCAGGTTAACCGAGCCTTGCTCGTTGGTTTTACTTCACTTTTGTTATGGTGTCATTGTAAAAAAGCAATTCAATTTCCACCAACAACCAACTATACCTCTTCACAGTTAACAACTGTTTCAAAAAGTCTGCATAAAGTCTGCTGTTTCAACCAAACATTTTTCTTTTTATAGAGGCTTTAAAAAATGTTCAAATTTCTACATATGTAACATTTAACACGTTGACTCCTAGAAAGCAAACTTATGTAAAGTACAAAAAAAGAATTCAGTCTTTGGAAAAAAATCCAAACAGAGCTGAAGGAAGGAAAGATTAGCCGCCTGCATTTCATGCAGAAGGCTTCATTTTACTGAAAGAAATAAAGTTCTTGTAATGGCTGTTTTATGCTGTATGTTTGTAAATTTTGTAAATATATATATATATATATATATATATATATATATATATATATTAAACTTTTATTATATGCTATACCGTGTATTTGTTAAAATAACCTTTATATAGTAATAAGAATGGTTTAACCGGCTAAGACTATTTTCATCGTTATTTGCAAAACAATATCCAATTATTAGAAAACTTATATTTGATTATGAAGCAATAATACCTTATTACACGTATAATTATAACATGTATGCTTATATGTCACACAGTAATTATAAAATAAAGTTTATATTGCTAGATAATTATAAGTTTGCTAAAAAAAAAATAGATCCATAAATTATAACTATTATATTAGTGAAATGAAACAATTTGAAGTTTAAATATGCAGCTATGTAAATATATATATATATAGCATATATATATTGCTACTCCATTTATTTAACATAGGAACGGGACTACAAGTTTCATTTTTGACCGTGTGCGCAATGATGCCACCCTCAAGCGGGGCCCCGAGTGACCACTGTGCGCAATGATGCCCCGAAGTTTGACAGTTTTCTGACCGCTGTGCGCAATGAGGCTATCCCCGATGATGACCGGTGTGACTGGTCGAAATCGATCAACAAATGTACCAAACTTTAATTGTCACCTGTGTGACCTTACAAGGAATATTCAAAGTGTTGCACCTGTTTTTGAGTGGAGCCATGTAAATCTTCTATATATTAATAGGCAAGCATGTTTCTTTTCCTCCTTTTTTCTCAGCTTGTGTTTATAGTAGGAGAAATCAGCGCATACCGTTAGAAAGGTAGTGTCCTGTAGATTAGCAGAATCACATTATGATTTCCATCCAACTTCAGGGCTACACCCTATGGGCTTTCAAAGTTTCAATGTTAATCTTATGGGAGATGGATAATTGATGGAATTATTAGACAGCTGTAAAAATTAAAAATGTTATCAAACTAGAAAGAACAGATGTTTTAGTTAAAAAATCTTTTAAATCTATTTGGCTCAAGTTTAATTGAGTTTTTGGTCGAATTTCGACCAGTGGGCGATCCCTAGTATACTTTATGTCATCAACACTGTACATAGTTTTAAAGCAATGGAGAGCAAAGATGTATATGGCAAAATCATAAATTTCTTAAAACAGATTGTCCACATCATCGTACCCATCTTAATCTATCTTATAAACGCATGTTATTTGAAGGGTGTCTCTCCTCATGCACTAAAACTGTCTCGAACAGTACTGATTTATTAGAAGGGATCGCTCAATGAAGTAGAGACCAATAACCGTAATTCCTGTACTGGTCAAAATTTTTGAATCGCTCGTATTTAGTCAAGTGTATTGCTTCTTTGAGAATCAACACCTTCTAGTATCAGCCCAATTCGCTTTAGGAAATCCAAATCCACTGTTCTTCATGTTGAAGAACTTGTTTGTGAAATTATGAATGCTTCTGAAACCGGCAGTCAACTCCAACACTGTTTTGCGAGTTTTGGAATGGTGATATCTCAAACAGTGTTCATGTAAAGCTTGGAGTCCCTCAGGGCTCCGTACTAGGGCCTCTGCATTTTCTAGTCTCAATTTATGACCTGTATTACAAAGTAGGGGGTGGCGTGTTACTTTTTGTTGACGTCACAACCCTGTTTTCAAGCAACAAAAATGTACAAACAGCTGTCTCTACAGAAACTAGCTAGTAGAAACTTAGAACTTAGCTCTTAGAAACTACACCAGTGGAAGTTTTTACCTTTTTAGCGAGACGCCAAAATCTCGACTCCAAAATAAATCATACGCTGTAAAAACCAACTTGCTTTACTTGAAATTTAAGTACGGTAGTATGTGTGTTATGTGAAAATTAGTTGGCTGTTGTTTCCTCCTTAGCCATACATTTGAAGTGTAGTTTTAGGTATTTTTCTCTGCTAAGCAAGAATTTTTAGTTTTATTAAAATGTTAACCTGCTCATATGTTTAGCCACATTTTGGCTAAGAATATCACAATGAAAAAAGCAAGATGTGAAGTTTTATTTTTCTGATTCATTCTTTTTTTAATAAGGGGGTGGAGTACACACTCTGTATGATGACACAGAAAAAGGAAACGATATCGCTTCCTTTTTCTGTGATGATGAGTACACACAATGTACGATGAATTCGGTTTGTTTCAAGTGTTAAAATAATGTTTGAGCCGTAAGTTTTGGGACATACTGTAAGTTTGTAAATGTATATGAGAGTCATTGGTGGCGAGGAAGAGGGGAGGTTAGCGAACTGATCCAATAAGTCCAGTTACGTGACCCAGGGAAGTTTTAATTGCAATTTCTTTCCTTTGGAGTGATTGAATTGGTTTCTTGCACAAAGATTGGCTAGCTTTGGATCACTGGAACAAATGAAAAGTTATCGAGTGATCTCTTTTAATCAGTGTCCTGTTACAGAACACTACACCAAACTCTTGAGTACACGATTTTGTTCTATACTCATCGTATTGCTCACATTTTAAGAGAATGGTTTACAAAAATTCAGTGCCTCGACACTGTAACACTTTAAATTTAACTTAAAAAGTGTGATAGAAAATATGAATATTTGTATCAAAACGTACCAGTTTAAAAATTATAATGTTAAAATTTTATTCATAAATGCTATACATGTTTTTTTTCAAAAGAAGGTGCTGCATTATAATGAAACATAAAAAAAAACAATTAAGTGTTTTTTAATTTGTTTTTTAATTGTAAAACATTGTTAAATGTTTTATCTACAGTTATTAGCTGGTTTTGCAAGAATAATAGGCCTAGGTGCATTTTGAAGGACTGTAGAGGGACCTACCCTAGGCCTCGGCTGTAGGACAGGTGTTCCCAATCGGCTGTGGGGTGTTCCTAATCGATTCCTCGTTGCCAAAAGCCCCATATGAAAAATGAAAAAAATTCTAGGAAAAAAAATTTGCAAGTACAAACAGTGCTTGTTAAAAGTACAAATATCTAACATACATTTGAAATACGTCATTAAAAAAAATTGAAGCACGCAGCTTAGTTTTGGACAACTCAATACTTTATAACTTGTAATGTAGCTTCAATAGGGTAGTCTCAACTACTTTTTCCCAACCCTCATGGCAGCAAACTAGGTCTGAAGCAACGACGGTATACGTGGGCCAAAATATAAGTATCGATACCTATTGACAATTTTTTTATCCCAACAGATACAAGTGTATCTTATTGTTACAAAGCACTCGTTCCACCGTAGTTATGATATGGTTGAAACGCTTTACTTGCCGTTATTTTCCAACTGGGCTGAGTTGAAAGCTTGGTCGGCGGAGGATCCAAGTGTAATGGTTGGCTTAACAGTCCATTAAGTCTTAATGTCCCCCCTCCTCCTCCCACCCCTACTCGGTCGGGCCCATTCCCAGCCTTGCTGTTCCGTACACCATCCAATATTCCAAAAGCAATGAAACTAAACGCAAGGATTCCATTGACATTTCGCCATCGATAGTAGGCTATAAGTGAACTTTCTGTTTGTGTCTGCTAGCTGACTTACAGGATTGGACATTATCTAAAAATTTTAACTGACAATATTATTTAAATTACTGATAATTTAGCTTCACTGGAAACTTTAATTTACACTGTACCTTACTGCTTCTTTAGATGATTATCCTGATTATGAAAATAACAAATCGACATATATCCAATGGAGTTTAAAGTAAAAAAGCTGTAAGTAAAGAACATAATTGTAGATACTTTATTTGAAACACCGACGCACTCTGTGGTGCGTATTTTAAGGTGAGTATGACTGAGGGGGTGAGTGTGATGATTGTAATGTGTTTAACACCACGTCATACCTAAACGTGTAAAGAAAGCTATAAAAGTTCAAATTATCAACTCTATCAAGAGTTTTCAACCCATAACATTAAAATCGTTAAAATAGAATAAAATAATCACTTAAACAACAATGATATCTCTGTATGTTTTATAAGTGTTTTACTGGTATTGAAAAAGATGCATGAATCGTTAGACATATAATTCAGTTATTTTTAAACAAACATCAAGTTTAAACCGTAGGCCTACATATAAAATGCTAGTACAGTATTACCTAAATTTCTTTAGTAACAAATATTAAATTTTAACCATTTAGGTCTTGTATCTTCATCCATAATTTCATTGAATCAGCTCCGAATTTAGTTGATGAATGTGAAGCATAATTTGACAGAACTAAGATAAGACGCTCGCAAGCGGCTCGTTATGACGAAGCTTAGGTTGAACCCTCAACACCCCACCCCTTCACACAACGAAGCTTAGCTTGAACCCTCAACATCCCCAGCCCTTCACACAACGAAGCTTAGCTTGAACCCTCAACAATCCCCACCCCTTCACACAACGAAGCTTAGATTGAACCCTCAACATTCCACCAATTCACACAACGAAGCTTAGGTTGAACCCTCAACATTCCACCAATTCACACAACGAAGCTTAGCTTGAACCCTCAACATTCCACCAATTCACACAACGAAGCTTAGCTTGAACCCTCAACAATCCCCACCCCTTCACACAACGAAGCTTAGGTTGAACCCTCAACATTCCACCAATTCACACAACGAAGCTTAGGTTAAACCCTCAACATTCCACCAATTCACACAACGAAGCTTAGGTTAAACCCTCAACATTCCACCAATTCACACAACGAAGCTTAGGTTAAACCCTCAACATTCCCACCCCTTCACACAACGAAGCTTAGGTTAAACCCTCAACATTCCCACCCCTTCACACAACGAAGCTTAGCTTGAACCCTCAACATTCCACCCCTTCACACAACGAAGCTTAGGTTAAACCCTCAACATTCCACCCCTTCACACAACGAAGCTTAGGTTGAACCCTCAACATTCCACCCCTTCACACAACGAAGCTTAGGTTGAACCCTCAACATTCCACCCCTTCACACAACGAAGCTTAGGTTGAACCCTCAACATTCCACCCCTTCACACAACGAAGCATAGGTTAAACCCTGACATTCCACCCCTTCACACAACGAAGCTTAGGTTAAACCCTCAACATTCCACCCCTTCACACAACGAAGCTTAGGTAAACCCTCAACATTCCATCCCTTCACACAACGAAGCTTAGGTGAACCCTCAACATTCCACCCCTTCACACAACGAAGCTTAGGTTAAACCCTCAACATTCCACCCCTTCACACAACGAAGCTTAGGTGAACCCTCAACATTCCACCCCTTCACACAACGAAGCTTAGGTGAACCCTCAACATTCCACCCCTTCACACAACGAAGCTTAGGTTGAACCCTCAACATTCCCACCCCTCACACAACGAAGCTTAGGTTGAACCCTCAACATTCCCACCCCTCACACAACGAAGCTTAGGTTGAACCCTCAACATTCCCACCCCTTCACACAAAGAAGCTTAGGTTGAACCCTCAACATTCCCACCCCTCACACAACGAAGCTTAGGTTGAACCCTCAACATTCCCACCCCTCACACAACGAAGCTTAGGTTGAACCCTCAACATTCCCACCCCTTCACACAAAGAAGCTTAGGTTGAACCCTCAACATTCCCACCCCTTCACACAACGAAGCTTAGGTTGAACCCTCAACATTCCCACCCCTCACACAACGAAGCTTAGGTTGAACCCTCAACATTTCCACCCCTTCACACAACGAAGCTTAGGTTGAACCCTCAACATTCCCACCCCTCACACAACGAAGCTTAGGTTGAACCCTCAACATTCCCACCCGTCACACAATGAAGCTTAGGTTGAACCCTCAACATTCCCCACCCCTTCACACAACGAAGCTTAGGTTGAACCCTCAACATTCCCACCCCTTCACACAACGAAGCTTAGGTTGAACCCTCAACATTCCCACCCCTCACACAACGAAGCTTAGATTGAACCCTCAACATTCCCACCCCTTCACACAACGAAGCTTAGGTTGAACCCTCAACATTCCCACCCCTTCACACAACGAAGCTTAGGTTGAACCCTCAACATTCCCACCCCTTCACACAATGAAGCTTAGGTTGAACCCTCAACATTCCCACCCCTCACACAACGAAGCTTAGGTTGAACCCTCAACATTCCCCACCCCTTCACACAACGAAGCTTAGGTTGAACCCTCAACATTCCCACCCCTTCACACAACGAAGCTTAGGTTGAACCCTCAACATTCCCACCCCTCACACAACGAAGCTTAGGTTGAACCCTCAACATTCCCACCCCTTCACACAACGAAGCTTAGGTTGAACCCTCAACATTCCCACCCCTCACACAACGAAGCTTAGGTTGAACCCTCAACATTCCCACCCCTTCACACAACGAAGCTTAGGTTGAACCCTCAACATTCCCACCCCTTCACACAACGAAGCTTAGGTTGAACCCTCAACATTCCCACCCCTTCACACAACGAAGCTTAGGTTGAACCCTCAACATTCCCACCCCTTCACACAACGAAGCTTAGGTTGAACCCTCAACATTCCCACCCCTTCACACAACGAAGCTTAGGTTGAACCCTCAACATTCCCACCCCTTCACACAACGAAGCTTAGGTTGAACCCTCAACATTCCCACCCCTTCACACAACGAAGCTTAGGTTGTACCCTCAACATTCCCACCCCTTCACACAACGAAGCTTAGGTTGAACCCTCAACATTCCCCACCCCTTCACACAACGAAGCTTAGGTTGAACCCTCAACATTCCCACCCTTTCACACAACGAAGCTTAGGTTGAACCCTCAACATTCCCCACCCCTTCACACAACGAAGCTTAGGTTGAACCCTCAACATTCCCACCCCTCACACAACGAAGCTTAGGTTGAACCCTCAACATTCCCACCCCTCACACAACGAAGCTTAGGTTGAACCCTCAACATTCCCCACCCCTTCACACAACGAAGCTTAGGTTAAACCCTCAACATCCCACCCCTACACACAACGAAGCTTAGGTTGAACCCTCAACATTCCCACCCCTTCACACCACGAAGCTTCGGTTGAACCCTCAACATTCCCACCCCTTCACACAACGAAGCTTAGGTTGAACCCTCAACATTCCCACCCCTTCACACAACAAAGCTTAGGTTGAACCCTCAACATCCCACCACTTCACACAACGAAGCTTAGGTTGAACCCCCAACATCCCCACCCCTTCACACAACTTAAACTGGCCCTCCGTAACTCCTGAATTTGAGCGAACGATGATGGAGAGTTAAAATAATAACATTTGAATTAGTGTCGTAAAGAAGTAAAAGCTATTGCAGTTTATTAGAAATCTTCAACTATTTGATCAAGTGTAAAATAATGCTCTTCTTATTTAACTTAAAATTCACTTTTTTGTTGTTATATAATTGTTATTTACCCTAAAATATATTCTGTTATAAACATAACTATTTAAAAATATAACATAAACATTGTACAAGATCGAGATAGAATCACGCTGTATTGTTAATAATATTTTCAAAAACCTTTTAAAGTTTAGCATTGAATGATATTTTGTCGTTTAACAATCAATAATGGCTAAGATAAGATTCATGTTCTGTAAAAATTATATCTTTCAATTAGTGTTAATTAATTAGGCCTATTAAAATTTTTTTTTATGGTTGTTTTGCGGGTTTTTGCTTTTGTTGAAAAAAGGTTCTGTAAGTGTATGGACATTTGCAGAAGATATGTATCATTTTACTGCAAAGATAAAATATGGTAACGTTTACGAGTAAACTATATAGGCTATCTAGTTTAAGTACAAAAACCTACTATTATTGCAAAGTATCACTCATGCCTAACTCTTAAGGTTTAAAGAGGGTTTTCATTGGTTTCACTGAACAACTTAAAAATGTGCACAATCAGTGTTGAGGATAAAACTCATTTATGATAGCTTATTTGCAGGTTTAAATGGATTAGTATATGTAACTTAATACTTTTAAATCAATATCGCTAGGTTTAATGTATTATTTAGAGTAATTATTATTACATATAACATATCCAGCGTTCTTTATAAAGTTGTGGACGAGATGGTTTGGCTGCCAACCGAAGGAACGCAGCACTTGTCAGAATAATATGAAAACAAATTATACGGATGAAAAATGTTGTTTCAACATATTTTAGTCTAAATATATATCTTTCTTAACATTAACATCTAATACACATTCTGATTATGGATAGGTGATGTTAACAATATAAGTTTTATTTGTTTGTCCTTTATATAGAGTTAAACGTTGTCGACGTTCTGCTATAATATAATGACCACATGAAGGGTTAAATTCAGGTACTCTATAACATGTACGTTTATACTGTATTACCTGTTGAAAACAAAATCTATCTATATATTAATAGGCAAGCATGTTTCATTTCCTCCTTTTTTATCAGCTTGTGTGCATCGTAGGAGAAATCCGTGCATACCGTTAGAAAGGTATTGTGCTGTAGATGAGCAGAATCATGTTTAAATTCACATCAGCCCACGGGGCTATGCGCTACAGGCTTTCAAAGTTTCAATGTTAATCTTATGGGAGAAAATTGATTGAATCATAAGACAGCTGTTGTAATAACAAAAGCTAGCAAATAAAGAAGAACAGATGTTTCATTTACAAAACATTTTAAAATTAATTGGCTCAAGATCAACTGAATCTTTGGTCGAATTTCGACCAGTGGGCGATCTCTAGTACTTATTTAATACGCTAAGGGTTTTTTTTGTCTTGAGAACTCCTCCTACAATTTTCAACCGATTTTCAAGTTTTTGGTGTCGTTGGATAGGGCTTGGTCTGTAGTTGTTTCCGCCAAAAACTTATGAGAATCTGACGGAAAATAAAGGCGTTATCCACCATTGAAATCTTAAAATTTTCCATTTAAATAACATTGGGATTGAATAAAGCATTTTAAACATCTGTTAATAATCAGCTGTAAATACGTGTAGTTTTGGTGATTGTAGATATTCAAAATATTGGATTGGTCGGACGTCAATGATTTAGAGATAAAAGTAACATTTGTTTTGTATTAATATAAATTGCTCGATTTCGAGCAACACGTTTACTAGTCGATTCTAAAACCTATAGTAAAAATTAAACTGGATATTTTCCAGTACATTATTATGTACTAACATAGAAATAAGTTCTTTTAAATTGTTATGAAGTCTTACTTAGATAATTTTATATGGAATAAACCCGTTAACTTTCTTAACATTTTAATCCGAATAAAGAAGAAAATAAAAGAATAAGTAATAAAAAATACAAATTAACTTTCTACTCTAACTTAAACACATACTATACTAATATTAATCAAGTGTAAACTAATCCTTTACTACAAGCAAATAAAATAAAACATTGCTAAAAGATAGATAAAAATATCTTATGGCCTTTACAGTAATAAATAGATTGTTTCAATATTAAAATTAATTAAAAACAAAACTTTTCTGCATCAGTAATTCTAATCAAATTCAGCACAAACTTTCAAAACCATGAGGGAATTTTGTGCTGAATTTTTCTTTCCTGCAATACTAATAAAACAATTTGTGCTCAGCCGGTTTAGGCAATAAATAAATAAATTTATAAATAAAATACCAATAGCGTATACTCAAGTACTCTGTACATTCAAGACATTGTAACGTTATTTGCTTAATATACCGTGTGTCTCAGACCACCCGTACACCCCTCTTAAAACTTACAGAAATGACTTTTCACAAAAACAAACTGTGCCACTATGGGTAAAGCAGTTACACATACAAGAACCAACGTTTTATGGAATTTTTTGATTCTAGATTGTCCCAGCTTTGGATTTTAGAACCTCGTTTTAAATCATATTTCATCATAAAATACCAAATATCACGTAATACGGTTTTTGTTTGAACAAACTTTTAATACTTCCTCCATATCATAGATTAAACAGAAAAATTAAATCTTTCACGACAAAATTAACATTAGAATATGGGAATCTATTTAAAGTGGGAGTATGATAAATTTTTATGCTTGAACATCTTTGCTTAAAGCTACATTTTCAAAGGTAATGAATGTAAACATTTTCCTCATGCTATTCTTACGAGAAAAAAATTCAACCACCAGTATCTCCTAGTTAGGATTAGAGATACCAATCAAACTGTAAAGTTGCCTGAAAATTAGTTCTAGAATCCAAAAATTCAATGAAAGTGGGGGTTTGTTCAAAAAATTAGTGATTGCCGGTATGGATAGGTTATACTTCTGGTAGCCTACCATTGAACACTAGTTTCAATCAATAGGGCGTTACTGATTTTGGCACAATTTGTATAAATTATACAATTACAAAATGACATGATTTGCTTTGCGAAAACATTATTCAGTAAATTTTATAAGGGGTGTAAGAGTGGTTTGGGACACCAGGTAGAAAGGAATAAATAAAAAAAATCCTTCAAAACTTTTTCTTTACAAAAAGTTAAAAAAATAAACTGCTGTACCAGAGTCTTTTATATGTTTCCAATATTGATTATTTACAGTTGACTTTGAACGGTTCATGAACTCATCTGCTCAATCTCTCTGGTATTTGTTTGCCATCATCGTCTCTCGGTGTGTGACACATATCGAAAAATGAGATGGATCGTTATTTGTTTTAAAATGGAAACCCTAAAGCGATGGTTCGTATGAGGAAATTGCAACATAGTGAGGTGCACTTTATATTGACCAGAGGGCCACGAATCAATATGGAAATATTTTGGGCTTTAACGATTTTGTTAATATTCGCATTTTATTGATACAATATTAAAATAGTAGTTTTCATCACTAGGAGCAAACGTGGGTCTTTTTGGGTATTTGGATAATAAATCGTTAAATACTTAAAATTGCAATTTTTCATTTAATTGGTTTATTAGCAAAAAAAAAAAAAAAAAAAAAAAAAAAAAAAATAAAATAAAAAAAAAAAAATAAAACCAATTTTTAAATTTTTTGTTTTTAATGTTTTTTTTTTTTTAATGCTAGGATTAGCCACGGAAAGTTTAGGTTGCGTTACGTTAAGCCTAAGCCTAAGTTAAGTGTAAGTCTAAAGGGTACAGTACATAAAGATAGGTAAACCTAGGATAGAGGTTAGGTTAGGATAGGTTAGCTTAGGTTAGGTTGGGTTAGGTTATGTTAGGATAAGGTAAGATAAGATAAGATAGGTTAAGCTATGACAGTTTAGGTTAGGATTTGTTAATTAAATTAGGTTAGATTATTTTAGGATAGGTTATGTTAGGATAGGTTAAGATATGTTGGTTTGTTGTAGGATAGCTTACGTTAGGATGTGTCAGGTTAACACTTACAGGGATAGGAATAGGACAGGGGGGTGTCAGGGGGGATATGATACTTTAGGTTAGGTAAGAATAGATTAGGTTAGGATAGGTTAAAATAGGTTAAGCTAGGACAATGTATACATAACTGAATAAGTAGGGTCATCCTCATGGGGAAATGAGAACGCCGCCCCTGAAACACAGATAGCACCACCAAGATGGTAAGGATTATGCTGATTGGTTGAATGGAAACAGATGGCTAGAATAATTTTACAGAGGTTTGTTATTGTTTTGTAAACAATTATACTCATTTTGACATTTGAGAGGTAGAAAGAGCGCTTCCCGTGACAGTAAGGAGAAGTAATCCTAGCATCAGTGCTTTATTTTCCTCTCGTTTTCGGGGGCAAAACTAAAATTTTTTAACATGGGATGTCCCTACTTATTTGGTTCTGTATACATTAGCTAGGATAAGTTATAGGAAAGATTATCTTGGGATACTTAGGATAGGATAGGTTATGGTAGGTTGTTCTGCGGGACATGATTTCTGATTCGCTACCCCTATAATGTAGACATACCTGGTATATATGCGTCATCCGTATTGGATTGCTTTTTGTGCTACTCACATATGGAATTGAAATATTTTATCTGAAATTGGTCATTAAACATCCTTGAAATATTTGGGTTGACAGAAAAGTGGACGATTTTACCACCCTTGACCGCTAACAGGACTGACCACAAACATACAATCGACGGGCGCTCTTTGAGTCCCTATTATCCGCGCCGATGGGTACGTGACAAAATTGGGCGTTTGCAGTTTTGGCCGCCGGTATTTTTGCCGTTACAGAGCACGCCAATTCTTTCAAACGACAGCACCGTCGTGGCAAAAACAGCCTAACGTGTAACAAGCGTTATAACAATACAGTACACCCACTAGGCAAGAAAAGCTGGCCAAGTACTGTAATACTGTCATTCTTATGTATTAAATTTTTTAAAACTTACAAATACACAAAATAATAGTACGTGCAATTAATATAAACTCATATAAAACAAAAACCTGATATGTAAGTACAATTAGTATTTCATGGGTTCATCAGTTAATTAAAAATTATGTGAAATATACTGTATAGTTGTAATCATAGGTACAGTACATATTAGAGCCTATGTACTATTTGGCTTTGTAAAACCTTTAGAAACAAATATTGACTATCTTTTTATATTAATAAATAAACATGCCATTTACGAGAAAAACTAATTATTTTATTACTTTCCTAATCGTAATAGCAATCTTTTTTTCTATCTAAAAGAATAGCAGTTGATATATTCTAGCCACCGGCTTATATTCAACCTAGATCCTTTATTCATGGATTAAAAAAATGAAGTAGTATTACAGTATTGTGGGCGAAAACCTAGTTTTCAATAAAAGCCTGAGACACATTAAAGCCGTTACTGGTGACTTGACTGGTGCTGCCATCGCACGGTTGTAGCTGGAACTCCATAGTTCCCGGTCAACGACAGGCCGTTGCCTGGTAATAAATAAATTCTCACTATTGAAACAACTTTTAGTAACGATACATTTAGTCTTTCTACATGCTTTGTCCATCAAACCAATGCCGATTTCAAAATATTCACTTCTGTGTTGAAGTCATAAATATATAATATATTTATAATCACAAGTTCACAAAACACTAAGAGAATTCAGAGAGTATAACTTTAGTACAAGTTTCGTGTTAAAAGGAAATTCTTTTTGTGCTTCTTTCACACATATTTGAAGCTTGATTTTTTTCTAATAAACTACCAAGTTCTAACATGCTCTGAAAAGTAGTCTTTTCGAAAAATAGTACGTTCTAAACATGAAATATTTTATTCCAGACCCAACTTGGAGAACTTATTTCAGTAATGGTACAAAGTAACTATCTTTATTTTTTCAATTGGTCTGAAACGAGGTGGACTAAACTTATTGATACCACTAAGAGAGAATTGTATTACACATACATAATTTTATGAACTGACAGCTAGAAGTTTCAGATTACAATGCAATGATATTAAAAATTGTAATATGGGTTTTTTCATCAAAATTTATAAATGAATGCATTTTTGCTACCCAAAAAATTGAAAACATAAAAAAAAACTGAGCATAAATTTACCACCAGTGTCAGGATTTGAACCCCTGACTCAATGAATTACTGGCACTTTAACCCATTGAGCGACTTGAACTGTACATGGAGATGATCTTATTTACTATTTAAACATTCAGAAATCTGCGTCACTAGTGCACAGCACTTGGGAGCTACATCTTACGTTATTCCGAGTACTTGCTAACTTATTGATTGTGAAATAACTTACAAATTGTCCATTTTCAGGTGTTTTAATAATTTCATATAAAATTCAAAAGTTTTAGGTTGTCAAAAGTTTTAGTTAATTTGAATTTTATACTTTTAATATCATTAGAATGCGAAATAAAACTAGTAATTAATACTCCACTTTAATTACCTCAAAAATGTTTTGACAAATGATATATCAAGTGAGTTTAATTTAAAATAAATATTATAAAATTCACCTAAAGATATTAAGAGTTTCTTGATACTTTGTATCTCAATGAAAATCTATAATTTAAATTAATATAGGCCTAATAGTGGAAAATGTATTTCATATTCCGAAAATTGTCAATTAATGAAAAATATTTTATGTTATTTTACTTTGAAGTTTTAAACGTACAAAAATATTAAAAATGCTATGTTATTTCACTTTGATACTTTGAAAATACAAATTTTTTATTGAGGTAAGTTAACACTTTTAATGTTTATTTGACGTAAATAAATATTCTTTGTCACTTGGGTTACAGTGTGAGTAGGCCTATAAGTGTTTCGAGTGTTGGAACGTTGGACGTTTTATTTTTTCTAAAAGAGTTTGTAGAAAAGCAAGATTCTATTGATGTCCCAAAAGAAAACATAGGAAACATTTTCTCTACCAGTATAACTCATGTTTTAAAATAATAATCTTTTATTCTTTTTAGAATAATAAAAAGTTTAATTCGATACTTCTTACTGTTTTTGCTTAAAAAATACTTGAAACCTCTATTAAAATAGTTTTGGATTTGTATCGACATATTAAAATAATAAACTTATATGGAAATAATTTTGATATGACTTTTATGGACTTATATTAAAATTATTTTAAAATAAGTTTTTAATAATTTTAAAATTATTTTAATATAAGTTGACTATTTTGCTTTAAATTTATTTAAAAATTCCTATAAACTTGTATTAAAATAATGTTGACATAAGTTTGATCGACTTATATTAATATAATTTTAAAATTATTACAAACTTATATTATCAAAGTTTTAATATAAAACTGATTACAAACTTATATGAACTTCTTTTAAATTTTTAGGCTTCTTGGGATTCTGTGCGATTTGGGTTACATGTAACTCTTCTAGTCCATATTTTACTTTCTTTTAAAATTTTTTTTATAAAAACAGTTATTCATGGTTAACATTTCTTGAGTAATGAACATCACTTGATTTATTATTCTCTCTCATTAAGATTTACTAATTAAGGATCTGTGAAAGAATAAGCCAAATCTTCAACAAACCTCTACATATAGAAATCCAGAGGTCGTGTGGTGATCAAAGTGACAATTTAGCCAGGCCATCAAGATTTAATTTTGTAATGCATTGTAAGTAAACTGCATTGTTGTTAATCAACTGAGTTGATGATTAAACAGATTTATAAAAAAGCGAGATTATATTCTCTTGAAATCAAGAAATTTAATATGTGTATGGCTATAATGGTACCCGTACAGACAAGCTGTGAAATCAGGACAAGACTTTTTGGATACCCGGTGTTATGGTATTTGGTGGTGGTAGGTAATAGTAAGAATCAGTAATCTAGAGAGTAGTGGGGAATGGCTACAGTTGGGCCAGTTCAAGGTCATTGGTTGGAAGAGGCAGGTGTGGGGTTGGAAGTGTGGGGTGACAGTGATGGATGGGTTTGGGAAGTGGGTCAAGGTCATTTGGAGGGGGTTTTAAAAAAGTGGGAGCCTCAGGGGCTCGGTGGGGTTTGGGAGGGGCGGCGCCGGGCCGCGGGAGGTTTTCGTTTATTTTTAAAATTAAATCAAAGTCGTGTTCTTGTGCAGAGAGGCGTTGGAGTGTCGTCCACCGGTGAGGGAGTGGTAGACGCCGAAGGTGGTGGCGAAGAGAAGGTAGACGCACAACATGCAGAGTACGAATTTGAACAGTTGCAGCAGGCGAACCATTCCTTGTTGATTTTCCGTTTCTAATTGCAGCCTGTTGATCTCTAGTTTGAGTCTGTCCTCTTCCAATCGTGTTTTAAGTGAAACATCATCCATCATGTTTGTGTGCTTGTTTTAATTTGTGTTGGTGAAACGGGAGCGGTGTTGACGGTCGGAAAGTTGGCGATGAAATGAAAAACGAAGATGAGGACAGGGCATATTTACTGGAAAGTGGTGGGGGGTTAAGAAAAACAGTTGTGTGTCCGATCAAACGTCATCGTCAGCTGTTGGTGTAGGTTTGGAGGATGCAGGAGTGAGTCCTAGCAAACCATCTTCATCTCCACTCTCAACTCTATCGCATGTTGGACAACCGTAAACAAGTTCCAAATTCATAGTGATGCAGTGGAATTTGTCTATAATATCTTCTAAAGTTTCCATTAAATCTTTTAAATCATGTCTTGTTCTAATTATAAAAGTAGATTTCATATGTGGTAGCGGATCGTTGTTCATCGTACGGGAGTCGGGAAACAAATGGCGAGCGTCAGTCAGCGGCTCGCTTATATGCTGGCAAGGGCGGTGGAGGGGGAAGTGGAGGGGTGGTGGCGTGGTGGGGGAAGTGGAGGGGTAGTGGTGTGGTGGGGGAAAGGCGATATACCCCCATGCGAACCGTTGGCCAGCGCATTTCGCTGCGAAACGCCGTTCGGGTAGGTAGTAGGAGGTGTACTATAAATATTAAATTTATATTTAACCAGAGCTTGCATTTCTTGTTCCTCGTTGTTTAATTCAATAATTTTAACACCATTAGTTGTCTGTTCCTCTTCCTCTTCACTTTGCGACGATGAAGACATGGAGGTGCTTGAAGAAGATGATGACGATGAAAATATTTTGGTAGGATTGACATATTGCACTGTGATGTTGATCCATCTTAAAGGATGGTTATCCATAAGTGTGAGTAAGTTTTGGAATAGGGTTTCCATCTCTTCTCTGTCGGTAATTAAATGTTGAAAGGAAATGAATTTATCATCCATGTTGTTGTCAGTGCAAGTAATGAAATAAGAATGAGAAGCGTATCGAATGATCCGTAGAATATATGTTGTAAAAAATAAGTGGTGGGGGTAATCTCAAGGTCAATCAAATGGAGTTTTAAAAAAAGGGCTGCAGTCAGTGACTACAGCTATACATTCGAAGCTTCAACAGGTTCAGAAGACCAATCTGATCTATACTTGCACGCACTTATGATGCATGTACAAAAGTCGTCTTTATAATATGCATTGCACTCTCGACAAATGACAAGTTTTTCCGGATGAAACTTGATACACCTCTGGGGACAGCAAGTGTGGAAGTATCGTGATTTATAAATCTTGAAGGTTCGCAATTTTGGTGGTGGTAGTTGCTTTGTTTCGCATCTGCAGTAACAGGATCCAAAGAATTCGCACTTTGTACAGGCTAATCCGTCTACCATCCATCTTCCTAAATCGGTGCATTTCTGTTCACAACAGTAGCGCGGTGAGTCCTCGTTTTTCTTCTCTTCCATGTTGGCGCTTCTAAGTTTAGGCAAGAAATGAAGTTGTATAGTGTAGGATAGAGTGTTTTATAGATTAAGAAAAGTGGTGGGGGTAATCTCAAGGTCATCCAAATGGAGTTTTAAAAAAGATCATCTTACAAGTGTAAGATGTATTTATTTAAGATACTGAGTTTTCATCTTCTTTTTCTTTCTTTACATCTTGTTTGTATTTTTCTTTTTCTTCTTTAGCCATGGCGATGAGATCTTCAGTGGAGAGTGGATGTACTTCAGGAAATTTTAGAATTAATTTTGGTTGGAATCCCTCTTTAGTCAATACTTGAAGATCGGACGTCATTTGTTCTACACTTTGATAGTCTTTTCCGTAGATTTTTCCATTAAATTCAATCATCATTCTGTACAACATGGTATTAGTAGTTGTTTTCGCTGCGTCAGTTGGAGAGCAAATGATGATTCTGTTAGGTTACACGGTCCTTTTATAGATGCTACAGCGACCACTTGATATTATTTAACATTAGTAATATTTCTGGAACTTAACATTACTTTGAGTAGATGGTGTTGTAGTTGAAGGTTGTGTGGAAACGAATACTTCTTCGTTGCAGAACTTCTGTTTAGGAAACATCCTCATGTTGTTAGAGTAAACATCAATATTTAAACGATAACCACCGGCAAGTAACACTCGCAGTTCATTAGTAAAATCGTCGAGTTCTTCAAAAGTTGTAATGGTGGTGGTATCATATGATGCACACTTAACCTTAAGAGACATGTTGTTATTCGTAATAACTGGAGAGCCAACAGAGATGTGTACAGCACGAAAGGTAGTCGTAGACTGATGAGATCCTCAAGAAAATTACGGCCTTTATATACCCTCGAAACTAGGTCAAGGTCATCCAAACGTGTTTTTAAAAAAAGCAACATATCGATAGTGCAGAAACACTATCAATATGTTGCCTTTTCTTATTTTTTTTTCATTTTTATTTTTTATTTATTTAAAATCAGTTACACATATGTACAACAGTATATATATATAAACTACAGACTAGTTGCTAGTAGGCATAACATGAAGTGTAAGTTCAGTAGAGTTGGTTCCACTAGGACCGTGGGATGCCAAATAGAGTGCGCCGGGGTGAATCAGTCGTAAATCTTCATTCTGCAGCAGTTGAACGAAGCGTTTGGGAAGAAATACTTGAAATTTCGGTTCATCACCAGGTGTGTAGGGTGCTTCACTCAATGTGCAATTGATGGCGTCTCCAACTGATGTTTCCATCTTCTTAATAGTGTGAATAATGTAATGTTTTTCTTCTTTCAATTCTGAACATTTCTTAGTCGGTAGTATTGTAGATTTAGAATGTTTGTTGAATTGATCAACAAGCGACTGTAGAAAAGTTTGCGATGCCATTATGTTTTCTTACTATTGTTCGTCTTCTTCTTCTTGTGCTTGCGCGTCAGAGGTGTTGACTCCTCGGAGGTTAGAGTAATACTCATGCATTGTCATAGTGCCGCTCTCGCTTTTATACCCATCGCTTCCCCCACCACTTTGCTGGAGATAGACATTCAAACGATATGCGTTCTTTAAAGCACATTGAGACTGCCGATGTTTAAAGTTTTTAGATGCAATACAGATGTTAGCAAAGTAGCAATAAAAATCTTTCTCCATTTGCACATTTATCACTTCATGGTTTGTATATGCTTGTATCCAATTTGCTTTTTCCAATCCTCTTGTAAAAATAGTTTTGAACTCTTTGCAGAAATGATTCATAATGTGTGGCATCATATTGTAGGTTATAAAACCTTCATCCCATCTTAGATTATGAAAATGTTTCATCAACCATTTGTTTGTTACTTTAGCTTTGGTTGTTAATCTGTTGAACGGCAAAGGAGGCATGAATAAAAAATGATAAACAACAGATGTTATCATATCTAGTACCACTAACTCTTTGATTATAAAATTTCCATCATTACCACGGAATGCCTGAAACTCTATGATACCTCGCTTTACTTCCATTATTTCCGTCTTCTTAGAGAATGAAACTCGTTTATCCATGATGACGTTCAGTAGACAACTGGTATGTCAATGCAGATTGGCAGCCTTTTATACTCCAACATTCTTCTTCTTCTTCTTACTTACAATATTCTTTGTTTGTTTAATTTGTTGTTGATTGTTGATTGTTGAAACGTGATTCGTTTTCCTTGGTTTCTTGCTTTTCTTCTTCATCTAAATTAAAGTTGGTTTGATTGTGGTGTAACTGTCTCCACATCTCTACTTCATGCGGTATCCTATTGAAGATTGAAGTATCTACTGGACCGTATAGGATTGGAACATATGGTTGTCTATCCAATGCATCAATTAAATAGTCTTTAATAATTGTACTTGAGAATATTAGCTGTTTTAAATATCTTGTTATAGGGCCAGTAGCACAAGTTAAAGCGTAAAACTCTTCTTTTGTCAAATGTATTTTTATATTATATTTAGTTAAATCTCTAAATCGAACTAGTTGTTGACCACGTTGTTTAACAATATCAATTTCAATATTTGATTCAAACAAACCTAGTTTTGTTTTTCTTCCAAAGGTATTGTTACTCAAATAGCATTCCAAAAGATGTATATGTTTCATAAAAGATTCCCAAGAAGATTCAGTGAAGGTTACCATTTTAGATCCGTGATTCAAAATAATAGTTGGAGAGTAATCCAATGATTTCATTACTCCAGCAGACACAGTCTTTGTCATACAAGAAGAAATAGGATAAAATATTCGAAGAAATACCTCCATTAAGATGTTGGTAGAAATGTTATCTTCAATTTTCCTTTTCTTTGTTTCTTTTTGAACTTCCTCTTCGTCTGTCTTCTTATGTTTAAACTTGAGGAACTCTTCCATTTCCTGTTCAACTTGTCTTTCTATATCCAAACTATTGTCAGCCATAAGAGGTGTAGTTTCTTCATTAGCACTTGATGTAGTAGAACTCATCTTGCGGACGATGTTACCCATACGACAATCAAAGATGAAATGAATTTCCAGCTCTTCTTTCTCGCTTTTATACTCGCAGATGACCTAGATATTGTTGATCTTTTGTAAAAACCTTACAAATCGTGCAGATGTTGTATTAATCCTTTTTAAAGTACATTCTTCACAATTCCTGTCAGCGGTGTGTAAGTAACTATTTTGTCATGTAGAATTAAACAGTATGCTGAAGTTCCATCTGGTATTTTATCTTCAAATTCCATTTCAATTTTTATATCTACACTTGAAGATTTCACAGATTCATTTTGTTTTGAACAATCGATTACAACAATTGGAGCTTTTGAATAAAATTGTTCTGGTGATAGTAGTGGTGTATTTGTCTTACCATAATATGACGATTGAAATCTTGCATACATGTCATATAGAATGGAATAACGTTTCTTGTCAAATGAAACATTTAAACTGTCATATGGAAAGAACTGAGAGTTTAGAAAAACTTTGCAATTCTTTATCTTGCAATGGTCAAACTGACCAGCGTGCGCAGTTATAACATCTTTTCGTTTAGTCTGAAAACCGACTATTATGTACCTTGCTCGTTCTAAATAAGTAGAGGTTTTAACAGTCCATGTTTGTCTTTCTGTTTGAGGCAATATGGGGTATTCATGAAACTCCCAACTTCTAAATGGTATTACGATATCACGGTCAGATTTTAATTTTTTCAATAATAATACTCGATGTTCATCCGCCAATCTGACATGTGGTACTCTCCATACAACTTTATCCAATTGAAGTTGCCATTCCAAATCGGCATCTTTTGTTCCACTTGGCGCTTGTATTACATCCTTATTCGTTGAAGATCTGAGCAGTACCAGTTCTTGCTTTACATTTATTATTATTCTCTTGTAATCTTCTGCAAATCCCAAAAGCAATCGTAAAGGCACATTAAAATCAAAGTAACCTTTTGAATTAGGAGTAATAGTGTCTTTATCAGGAGTCACCCATCCAGCCGAGATTAAAGAATTCTTTTCATGAGGTGTTATTGAAGTCAATCCTTTTAAAGTTGTTGATATACCAACTTTTTTTGTTGAATCAACTGTTACTCCAGATATCTCATATCTAATTTCATCAAACAGATATGCCATAGGGTTATTTATAAAAGGAACAGTTGAACCAGATTTTCCATCCAATGTTGTTACTCTTCCTTCGATATATAAATAACTTTCACATGGTAATGTGTAGATATCTTGTTGTTGAATGGGAATTCTTATTTCATCATTATTATTTAATTTTGATGAAGTGTAAGGGTTGTGAGTGTGATATTCCTTCTCCCATAGGGTTTCGTCGAATGTCGGTCCTTGTGCTATATCCAGTATATCCATGGTTGGCAAGTTTTAGTCCGATCTTCTGTAGGAAGCGTATGTTGTCCGGTGTTAACTTGTCGAATGTTGAGGAGCTACTGAGCTCCCGACTCTTCCGTTGTGGTTTAAATGATAATCCCATGTTGACTTTATGTTGCCGCTCTGATATGTAACCGTATAGTTATTGTTTCTCCTCTAAAGTCAACACTAATGCCGTCTTGATCCAATATGTTCAGTACGATGTCTGAAATGAAACTGGTGTTTAACGGTAGGTATATTAGGTTTTGTGGCTTCTCAACTATTTTAAAACCAGGAGCTACTGTCGGGTAAAATGTGTGTAATATATGTTGATTTATTCCATCTCTATATGATCCGTGTATAATATTACACGTTACATCAATACTGTTCACCTTTAATATTGTTACTGTTGTATCGCCAGTATAATCATTTCCAGGAGCTAAAATTCCTTTCTTCTTTGAAAATCCGAGCAAATTGCCGATTGAGTGGTCTAAGCTAAAATCTATATAATACTTTGAAGTTATTTCTGCTTTTAATGTATTATTATTACCTTTTATAGAAATATTTTCTTCTCCAAGTTTCTTTTGTAATACTTGGTTTATATCGTCTATTTCATATGCTCCTGTAGATAATGGAATTATTTTTAATTGTGAATAATTTCCTTTTTCGTCTTTACTCTCATAATAATGTAGTAAATTATTTTTTCCTTCTGTAACATTGGGAATTGAATTGTATGTAGTCAAATCCAATAATGCTGCTTCCCATAGTTTGTCCGTAGATAAACGTAACGCTGGGAAAAGTGTACTTTTCAATGTTGACGAATTTCCACTCAGCGACACTGTATACGATGACATCTTAAAGCTGACTGACGCTCTTCGCTAGGAACTCCAAACATAAATGTCCGCATATTTCTGTATTGCTAGGTTGCTCTCTTTTGTAGTTGTAGAATATATTATTGCAGTTCCGAAAATAATGTTGAAGTTCTTTTGGTGGCGGTAAATTTCCAAAACTATCAAAGTAGTAAACATTTTTTCCAAGTTTTTTATAACATACCCAATGAGTACCTGGTCCATAATTAGAGTCTAAATTTACTATTCCAGTTTCATTTTTCCACACTCTATTTGGTAATGTATCTTTCATAAAAACTCCTCTGAAGAATGGTATTCTTAAACATTTCACATACTTTGACAATTGATAGTTTGTTAATGCTTCATTTGGAATTATCAATTTATTCTTCTCATTTAATACACACGGTACGGTCTTAAGTAAAGACCCGATCCGTTTTTTACCATTGACCATATGGATGTTTTCTTGACTTTCCTTTTAGGGTTAGTGTGACGTCTTCTTTTGATGTTCCCGCCTCTTTTTGCAGCTTCTTTTTTACTAGGTTTTCTCCCGCGTCGTCTTCCACCACCAAACTTAGCTTTCGTCTTCATGGCTGTTGTCACTGCCCAAGCTGCTGCTTTTTCCGCAATACTGGCGTCACTTGATTTAACCCTTTGCCAAGCTTTTTCCGCTAGCGCTCTATCCGCTATTGATCTATTTGTTGAATCTGCAAACTTGGAATACGCTATATCGTGTTCTTTGCAAGCTTGATCTAATTTATTAATTCCAGGATCTCCTCTTGCTAAACGTTTTGCCAACTTAGTTCCGGGTCCGCAATATTGATAGCCTCCGGGCAGATGAAATTCGTATGGTAAAGCGTCTATTGCTCGATTTAGAACAGCACCAACAGGAATCCGTCTTAGCAGGGATAACGCAGCTGATGTTATACCACGTCCTTTCTTGCCGCTGTCTTGACGACGACTGAGCGTTGCGGTCTTCATTATGTCGTCTTATATAACCAGCGTGTTTACTCCACGAGCTGCTTTGCATAAATGAATAACTCATGCACAATTTTTATATTTAAATACTTAATTATTCAAATTAATTATATACTGATTTATGATTCTATTTTTAATCCAAGCTTCTCGTTCATCAGGTTGAATCATCACATGACTCGTTGTACTAGCTATATGATTGTGGGTATCGATAAGTAAGTTTCCCACTATTCTTATTAAACAATCTAAAGTTACAGCATCTTTCGGATGTTGAGGATCGTGTAACTGCATAATACGTTTATCATTACACGTGTAAGCGGTCGAATCACTTTTTGACGTTGTTATGACTTGTCCAATAGTAGCAGCATCATTTAAATCTTCTCCTGGTAAAATATTAATTATTTTCTTCATCTTTGCATCATATTTGGTCCCAAAGTGTTTATCCCAAGTTATTGTTTGTCTCAATGTAACACAATCATCATCTTCATAACCAGGATAAATATTTTTTATTCTTCTATTACGACCATCGTATGTACCTAATCTACCACCACTCGCAATTAATGTTTGTACCATCAAAGGTACATCTGAATCTTTTATACCAAATCTTCCATTTGTTATTGTTTTATGTCCTGCATCCCATTCATCATTTTTTCCTTGCATTAAATCAAACTTTTTATTTCCATGTATAAATTTATCTCCCCGCTTTAACACGGCATCTTCATGTTTTACAAAATTTGATGTTTCCTTTTTTAATTCTTTAGATAATTGTTCCATAGTAACAGCATCTTTTGGTTGAGAACCAAACTTTACATTTGTCAATGTTTTACCATGACAATCGATTCCATTAACATCTTGTAAAATACAGTTGTCCTTGATGTATTTTAGGTTTACAGCATCACCGTCTTCCTTTGGGTATCCAATGTCATTTATAATAAATTTATAAAAAGAAAATCCATGTTCAGTTTTTTCCGGTATTATAGAATGTAAATATTCTTTATTAACTGAATCTTTATCATTTTTGGGATTTCCCACGTTGGTTATTCTATAATTTCCAGCATCATACGTTTGTCCATCTTTTAAGTTATTACCCCATTGCAATTTTAAAGTATTTGAAAGTTCAGATGATAAGTACTCTTTAGTAATTGCATCAGAACTGTCAGTTGGTTTACCAACATTAATTATTCTATGTGATTTAACATCATAAGTATTCTTGTTTAATTTCAATGATGTTGAAGTTGCTTCTTTTACTGTTTTTAAATTTGCTCCATCTGTATCTTCTTCTGGGTCTTTAACAAATTTTAGACGTTTGTTACTTATATCATAGTCACCTTCAGGTGTTTGCGGCAATCCACTTCTTTTTCTGTTTTCTCCTCCTTGTACTCCTAGCCCGGAGTACCGTCCGAACTTGTCAACGCTCATGATTGAACTGATCCACTGTATGCTCACTGCTCTCTTATATATCCGTGATGATTTATACAATTATTCCACGATTTCGAAGTTCGTCAACTAAAGCCACCCATTCATTATTTAAACCTGTATGACCAGCTTCCATGGCTTCATGTAATAGTCTCATTCTATCAACCAATTTGTTTATATCATTATAGTAAATCACATTTGTATTATATAGGTTTTTCATTAAACCTTTACCAGACGTTGAAGCTTCTCCTTTTTTCTTTTTACCATATTCATCCATGAGTGATAAGTCCATAAGTGATAAAGACTTCCTCTTTAGCGGTTTCTTTAAAGCGGGCGCAGTTCGTAATGTTGGTAGTTTTCTCAGCGGAAACAATCTTTTTATTACAACTGTATATTTAGTTGCGCGTGTTCTATTTATCATTGAATCTTTGGAGTAATTCTTCTTATGAGCATTAGTATTTTGCAAAATTTCTTTAAAAGTATTTAAATCTTGTAGCGTATATTTTATAGGTATATTTTTAAAAATCAGTTCAAATAATCCTTTTGTTCCTTTATATTTATGCTCACCAATAACAATATCATCATCTTCAGTCAAATGTACTTTTGAATCTCCTATTTTTAATTCATTTCCATCAATTCTCGCACCATATACATGTGACTTGTGTAATTTTGGGTTATTTTTTAATTCATGTAACATCTTCATGATATACTTTCTTCCAAGAGGTCCTTGTTGCAATATATCACTACTTAATTTTGTTAGATTTGGAATTGATTGTTCTGCTTCAGGTATATGTTGTTCTTGTTCTTCTTCTTTTTCAACATTTATTTCTGGTTCTTCTTGTCTTGTTTCTTCTTCTTTTTGAGAAACTTCACTATCACTTGTGTAAGAATCATCATCATCTTCTTCCTTTTTCAAACTCTTTACTTCAAATTTAGAAACAGGTAGCAAAACATCTCCTTCATAATGAGGTTTACCAATAGTTTCTGTTATCTGTTTTAAAGGTTCTGTAATAGGTTTAAATGTAGTCTCCAGAAATTCTTCTCTTTCATTCAAACCCATTCTTAATGCTCGATTTTTAAGTCTAATCGAGTCACTCAGTGATTTTATTTCTTTTAATAGTTTTTCTTGGTTCACCATGTTTACGCTGCGAGGTCCAATCTATTACTAAACGTATCATCAATCGTTCAATGGATTAATACAAATTTATCCAATCCTATACGATATCTTCCATTTTTTATAGCTTCTTCTTTCATAATAACAAGAAATCCATATTTTTCAGCCCATGCTTTGCCACACATTTCTTTAAATTTATCAAATGACATGTCTGCATTCACATGATCATTATATATGTGCTTTAAATTTGTTTCATCTTGCTTAAAGATAATTAGTAGATTTGCATTATCTCTTATAAGTTGTTTTGGAATTTTACTGTAAGTTTGACCAATATAAATGCTATCAATATTGTAATGTCTTCCCATGGCAAAATAGCTTCTGATAGTGTCATGATTTTCACAAGATACATCATCAAATACAAATATAGAAAATGGTTTTGCCTCGTTTGGCTCCATTATAGTTTCACTAGCATTAAACTTATAAAAATTAACTTCAGGTACACTTGCAAGTACCTTATCCAGTAATTGGTATTTGGGTTGTTGCAAAGATTTGGAAAAGATATAAATGTTGTTGAAACGTAATCCTTTAGGATTTGTTATTAAGTTAAAAACCACATTTGTCTTGCCACAATTTGATGGTCCAGTTATTAAACATCTTATTGTGTTTGGCAGTAGTTCACCATGTTTTCCATGATTTAACTTGTCGTTGTCAACTGTTAATTCATCAATATTATTAATAAAAAATCGATCCTTTTGTTGCACAATCTCCATCTTGTGTAAAGGTTAAACATGTAATGAGTTCATAAATTGCTACATCAAGTCTTTTGTAGGGATCCAAGAGTCTTCACTTTTATCAAATCCCAACCAACGTACTTTAACCTTATCCTTTTTTCTTTGTAAAATCTTTTCAACAAGATATACATCGCCAACTGATGATTTTAACAACTCATGTCCGTAGAATCCACCTTCGAGTAATTCACCCTTGTTGTCCTTTAAGATGTAAGTTTCAGGTATTGTTGGTTGCACTTTATAGATTGTAAATACTTCATTAGTCCAATTTGGCAGATACCTTTAACTAAATACTCCTTTGTACTTACTTATACGAACTTTATCATCAACTTTAAATGTTTTAGGCTGCATTTTTTCACGTTTAGGAGTTGTATTATTCCTAATACGTTTTAATACCATCTTAGCATTACCGCTATTTACTTGGTTAGGCTTCATACCAATGGTTCGATGATACTTGTTGTTATATTCTTTTATAAGTTGCGGTAAGATATCATACCAAACATATGATCCTCGTTTGGAAAATGTTTTATACATTGCTCCTTTTAATGTTCTATTGAATCTTTCTATTATTGAAGCTTTAACTTCAGAATTTGTAGAATAATGATTTATTTTATACTTCTTCATTAAAGCTGCAAAGTCTTTGTTAAAATATTCTTTCCCATCATCAGTTTGTAGATGTTTGATGTTGAATTTATTTCTTTGTATAGCCGTTTCCATAGCTTTTGTAACACTTTTACCAGTCTTGTCCTTTAGCGGTAAGGCATCAGCCACTTTAGTAAAACAGTCTATAATCGCTAAAATGTATTTGAATCCTTTATTCAACTTACTATGTGGTATCATTTCAATAAGATCGGCTTGGAAAAGATCATTCATTCCTTTTATAATTGTATTTCTTCTAGGAAATTTTCTTCTTGCCGGCTTATGAAGTTCATTTACAATCTTGTTCCTTAAATCTTCCATCTTCAGTTGTGTCTTCCACACCGCTTGTAAGAGTACTGATCTCTAAAATGGTTTATCCTCTTTTATATGGTTAGATTATAGGTCAAGGCCATATTACATTGGTGTAAAAAAGAGGGAACATGACATTGGGCTTGTCATGTCCCCTCTTCTTTACGGAAAGGAAAAAGGAAGAAGGTAAAGGATGAAGAATAGGTTTACTGGTCGATGGGGTATAAGGAGTAATGTCCGAATGGTAGAGTTTTTATATTATCTTCCAGGATGTACCTCTTATCATCCTTACAACTCAAAGCCCATTTGGTTTGCTTTACACTGAAGAGACGATGGTTGAAGCTTCTTATGGTGTTAAATGTTGCTGTTGTCTCAACATTCTCAAATAAGCATCTCTTGTATTCTTCAAACTGTACATTCTTCTTCAGGTATGAGGTTTTTATACCCTTGGCCTTCTTTACGATTTCATGTTCTCTTCTTTCATTTTTGTACAGTTTAAATGAATATAGTTTAGACATTAAAGCTACAACCTCTTCCATTGGCACGCCATTTGTCTCGTCTTTGAACTTTCCTAATACCTTTTTATTTCTACCGTTGTCGTAGTTGGGATGGTTTTGTGGATAATCAGAAAAGTCAAAGTCAGTAGTATATATAAAAGTACGTAGGTCTTCATACATGTCTTCTGTTTTTATCCAATAAATAAAAGCATCTGTATCCATATATGCAATCCCGATGTTTTCTCTTCCATAAAACTTCACCATCTTGTTGTAGTGAAAGTCATACATGTGGGTTTTAGAAATATCCAAAATAGACATTCCCACATATAGAGGACGATCCATTGTTATTGAGATTTTGTTCATGGAAACAGCTACAAGATTTTTGTTGATTATTATGGACGATCCGAAGTTAGGTTTTTGTACCAGCTTTTGTAGTTTCACCGGATCACTAACTAATTTCACATTCTTATGCTTTCTTTTGTTTTCCAGTGTCTTGCCAAATATCGCATTATTCATCAATTTAAAAAAGTCCTTTTGAAAATTAGATGTAGCCGCAGTTCTTCTTTTTGTGTTATTGTCAATGTATGACTTTAACCAACAGGATTGAGAAAATTGTAAAGCTCTATTAACTTTTGTTATTCTCAATCCTAATTCTAGGGCTTGTTGTATTACCCAATAATGAGCAACATATCTTGATTTGTTGGTTAAAGTCATCATCAATTTAGGCCATCTACCAGTTGGTGATATTTCCGTCTTGGCCAGTAGAGGTAAATCATAATGGTGGTCATGCAAATGTTCAGGGTACTCGATGTCTACATCCAAAATATAACCAGTATCTCCATGTTTTGCCATGTCCATGATGTTTCCAATAGAATCAGGGTCTACCCATTTAAAGTCGCCATATGGGAGAGGATTCGACATGGCCCATCCATAAAGGTTATTTGCATCAAAATAACCTAAATATGTACTTGGTTTTGATGCATCAAAATTGGGCAGATATTTGTTATTTGCCTTTACATGTCGTGTTACACTTTGAGTTAATCCTCCTCGAACACCTGATTCCAACATCAGTATCATGTCTATATCTGTAAGAAGTTGGAGTTTACAGTTAGTTTCCTTCAACATTGCTTGCCAAGCTAGTCCAGGTGATGTACAAGAATGCAGAGGGTCCAGTCAATACGCCTTAAAACATGTATTTCTAAACTCTTCCATTATATCACAAAGTAAAGTTACATCTAGTTTAACATAAAAGTCCGAATATTCTCCAAGTGTTTTGAATCCTAATTCATTCCAAACTCTACACGCATGTTCATAATCTTCATGGGATATATCCGTATCGTATAGTTTACTTTTGAATTCTTCTTTTGGTGAAAGGGATGTTTCATTAAATCGTTCTAAGCTATCTATATAATCATATGGGAAAACACCTTTGCGAAGAACTAAATTAACCTTGTCATTACTTACAATCTTCTTGGTTTCTATTAAATCTTCTGTTCTCAGGTTTTCAGAAAGTTTCATTAAACTAGATGGCATAAAACGGTAAGAGTCTAAAAACCGAAGTTTGATATTTCCAACTTTTTTAGTAAAACTTATAAACTTCTCCATGGTTTCTGCTATGACATCAATTTCTCCATTATCTCTTCCTAATTCCGGAATGATAAAATGCGCATCATAACCACTAAGGTTATGTAATATTACAGGTATATTTGTGGGGATCTTGTAGTTGATATTGCAGCTGTTACATGCAGCACCTCTATAATACCCTGTCAGATGGTCATGATCATGAACCTTGTGATTTTCCACAGTAAATTCATTTGTACATAAATAACAATGAGTCGCATTTTCATGTTGAATCTCTTCTTCTTCATCCAAAGGTATCATCGGTATAATATCACTATACAATCTTTCAACACTTTCTGCTATTGTATACAACTGATCAAGGAATATTTTAGAAGCATTAACACCACGATAGACAATAGGTTTTGAAGTTAAATTAAATCTATTTAGATGTTCTTCAGAAAGAGTAGATTTAACCATTAAACAAAAACTGTTTGGATCATGTATCTGATACTTAACACTTTTCTTTGCTACATCGCCATCATTATCTTCAATAGGAACTAGTGTAGATTCAAAATCAGCATAGATAACAATGGGAATCCGGTATTGATGGGAGATTTTTTCAAATTTTAACTCTGCCTTACTTGGACACGGTAAGATAATTTTTGCTTCATAGTTGTTGTTACATAGTTTTTTATGCTCTTGTAACCATTCGTTTCCTTGTCTTCTTTCTTCACAAAAATTAAAGCATCTTTTGCAAATTATCTTCTTATTTCTATTTTTAGATAATTGATTGCTAACAAGAGTTTCAAATTTTTTAATCCATACGTAGTGGGAAACATCACCTCTTGTAAGCAGTAATAAGTCTGTATGATCTGGGAGTTCATTCTTCACCACACGCAATGGGTACACTTTATTCGAACTGTCCAAACCAAAAACATTGACAGATGTTCCAGGGTTTTGTTTTTCAAACTTTGAGATGTCCTTTAAAGCCACTGGGTAAGTCAATCCTTGGAAATTATATCGATATCTTTGTATTTCATATTCTTCATTGGGTCTTACTGCATGGTCAGGTGGTACAAATTTTGCCGTCATTGCATATCTAAAACATTCCATATCTTCATTTTGAATATTTATGCACGATTTGGTGTTTGAAATTTTCTTTGGGAGCGGAATATAACTGCTACCCCTTAATCCATACCCATGTTTATGAACTCTGATATCCATACCCTCAATACTAACCAAACTCCAACCAGATCCTCTTCCTTCATGTTCTTGAATTTTTGTTAAAATTTCTTCCAAACAATCTTCAACTATTGAATTAATATCTGAACTTGCCATTATGGTCTGGTTTTTTGTCATGAATCCTCTTGGTGACATTTCTCCTTCTACATTAGTAAACATAGCATTTAACAATATGCCAAATTTAATAAAATTTAGCCTTTTTAATTCTTCTGCGAGTGTTTTACTTACAATTCTTCTTACTTCTTTAAAAAACTGCTCCAATTCCAATTTTTCATTTTGAATTTTGTGATGCATTACTACTCTACCTTCTAAAGCATATACTCTTAAACTCGGTATTTCATTAGATGGTCCTGCTAATGGTTCTTCATGTTCTTCTTGTTGTTCTTCTTGCTGTTCTTCTTGTTGTTCTTCTTGTTGTTCTTCTTGTTGTTCTTCTCCATATAGTTTTAAATCTTCATATTCGGTTTCTGTTACATCTTTATTATTATTATGGAATAACTCTTTGTGTATTTCTAGTAGAATATTATCATGAAAAGTTTCTAAGCAAATTTCACATTGATACATCTTGTTGATGTTTACTCTTTGAAATTTAGCAGCGAAATGAAATGCTTCTCTACTGCTCCCTTTTTATAGCCTCCCAGTTGTAGTGGGGGGACGGTAAGATTTTTAGTAAGATGTTAAAAATAGTAGGTTAAGACTAAAGCTGAAAAGTAATGATTAAAGCCTATATTTTCTTCCAATTGCAAATACTCCACATATGCCTCTGCCCATAGCCATAACAGATCACTGTTACGCCAATATACACCAAAGGTGGGTCTATCATCAACTAAAATTGGAGATGCTATGTTTACTAATCTTTCATTTTCTATCCATGTCATAACTTCAATTACAAACCTTCCTATAATATCCATTGGAGAATTCGGATCCACAAATATTCTTGTTACAACATTTTCGCTTAACAAAGGCTCTTCAATTTCTTCATCGTTTTCTTCATCGTTTTCTTCATCGTTTTCTACATCGTTTTCTTCATTGATTTCTTCATCCACCTCCAATACTTCTTCAACTTTTGTACATTTGTTATAAAATATTGGAGCATCTCGGGGAGACATGTTCACTCTAGCTATTATTGTCAATGAATGTCCCAACGCAAACCACGACACTCTTATATAGGCAAGTCAATGAGTGGGGGGTTTCTTTTAATAATAAATTTTTATTAAAAGAAAATAGTTTAATTCTGTCTTTACCACAATATTACTCCTAATTAGAGCTTTCCAATGATGTATCACTTGCCCTATTCTGGCAAACCGTTCTCAAGTTATAAGTAAATTTGTTAGTTGGGGGGGGGGGGGGGCTCGTCAAGTTCAAGGTCAAGGTCAAGACGTTACACTTAAGACGTTACACTCAAGACATTTTACTTAAGACATTATACTTAAGACGGTACACCTAAGACGTTGTGACGTCGGGGGGGGGGGGGGGGTTATGCATGAGTGGATTTAGGTCAAGGTCACCAAAAAATAATAATGATCCAAGATGATGGAGGCGGCTGTAACCGTCTCCACCACCCTGTGTTCCTCAAACACTCCCAATCCCAACCCAAAAAGTTACGACTTGCGAGGGATCCCAATTTTTGGCCCGCACGCACGTGGCGATCCAGTTTGGTAGTCTGTGATACGGGCGGCCAGCCTCGGGCCTGGGCACTGGACTTGACCATTCCAATTTTACAATGGGGACTCTGGAACAGCTAATGCAAGACGCAACTCTAACCTCCCACCCTTAATCTAAACCCACCCAATCATATTTTTGCCTGACCAAAACTAAAAAAAAAAAATCAAAAACAATAAAAATATGCGCTACCTACGGCACAACGCGCATGTCCCACCCATATTTAATGAAGTTCAATCGAACTTCTTAAATTTTACATTTATATATTTTAATTTAATCTACCCAACCTAACAGCTAGCTGTGGAATGTAAAAAATTATTAGTACACAGATAAACAAACAGACATAGACACACACACACACACACACACACACACACACACACACACACACACACACACACACACACAAATACCATAAACCAATACTTAAGATTAAAAACACATTTCTTAAACATAAATAATACCATAACACACCTTAATGCTAACATCGCAATGCGCAAGTTAAACCTTAAAAAACTAACACATCTTAAGACTGAAACCAAACAACATTTTGCATAAAACCATAGACACACACACACACACACACACACACACACACACACACAACAAATATTAAATAGTAATAGCCTAACAACAAGAGTAACTCAAATATATATCGGCCGCTTATACATTTGAGTTGCCCTCTGAGTCGGGTCGGAGCGTCGCGTCCGAAATTCCGAGCCCGACTGTGGCGGCAATAGTCGTCGGGGTAGTTCTCGGCTCCCAGAGTGGTGGGGGGCCGGGAGGGGTTTCAGGGGCGCGGAACTTTCCAGAAATGTCAGTGGAAAATTCCAAACGGATGTGCTTTGTTACATGTGGGTCGCCTAAAACGCAGGTGGAGCCTTGTACCTCTCAATTTGCATTAGATAGCATCAAATTACATCCGCTGACAAGTACATCCGCAGCTTTCCCCATCGCGTGGCAGCATAATTATCGTCGATTGTTATCCACCCTCTTCCGCCGCTTAATTATACTTCCAACAGAAATAGGCCGCCAAAACACGCAACTTGTTTTTAACATACAATAGACTATTGTTTGGAAATGCATTACTTATGCTCATAATCCTTGGCCTGGTCGGTACTTCTTACACGCTACACCCAAGACGTTGTGACGTCGGGGGGGGGGGGGGGGGCTTCCGGTTTCCGGTCCGGTCGGGGGGGGGGGGTCATGCATGAGTAACCATCCGCATGTATATAAACGATGGGAAGCTCGCGCGCCTCCCATATAGGGAGCTGACACCCCAACGGTAAACAACCAATCCGTGAGTTCATACCACATAGTACTTTAACACACTATTTATTTTAACATTTTTATTATTTTTACACTATTTCTTAACACTACATCAGTTATTTTATATATCTTAATTTTATTTTCGTGTCGAGTTTCCATTTTTTTTTTTTTTTTTTTTTTTTTTTTAATTAAAATATGCTAATTAACATCGTGTGCAGGAAACTCACACTGATTAATTGCAGGTTCCATTCTTACACACCTGTTTCCTCCTTAATATGCAAATTACTCTCTTACTTTAACAACACTTAAACTCTAACCGCTACTTCTCGGTCATACTAATATAATTAGTGCTACACTACGGGATTTACCTGTGCAATAGTGCACGCTATGTTTCCTGCACGTCTGCAGGTAATACACCTTACAATCATATACTTATTGCTACATTACACAAGACATTTCTTCCACACCTGCAGGTAATACACTTACTGACCGTCTACTATTATAATTATTGCTACAGTACGAGAGACATTTCTTGCACACCTGCAGCTTATACACTTTACAACCGTTTAATATTAAAATTATTGCTATACTACAATGGTTACCTGTTCAATCACAGTTTTGGTCCCCCCACTTGATTATCCACAAAGCAATACTTGCAATCCTACAACTGAATAATTAATTAACTTCCGCGATCACCAGTACTTTTTTAAACTATCCGTCTCTTCCTCTGACTCTTGTGACCGTAGCCGCAGCCGACTGACAAATAACCGAGCTCTCCCGAACCTCGCTCTTTTATGCGGTTTTCTCGGGGAGGGGGTTGGAGGGGCGTCGCACGTGACTCATCGATCGCATAAAAAGGGGGGTTGCTGCCGCGCGCGCGCCATTTCGGTGGCGGAATTGGTCGGGTGAGGAACTATCCGTAAGTCTCTGGCGCTTTTACAACTAACGCTTGTTACTCTAAAATGTGTTTGCACTTAATATGCTAATTAGTCTCTATATTTATGCACGGGACATTTCCTGCACACCTGCAGGTGATACACCTTACAACAGTCTACTATTATACTTGTTGCTACAATACAAGATTTACCTGTCCAATTGGCAATTGTGATCCCACTTAGTCGTGCACGGGATATTTCTTGCACATTAGCAGGTCATACACTTTACAACCGTCTAATTTTATAGTTATTGCTACAGTACAAGATTTACCTGTACAATTGATAATTGTATTCCTACTTATTCGTGCACGGAACATTACTTGCAATCCTGCACCTGAATAATTAATTAACTTCTGCGGCTACCAATACTTTTCTTCGCCTATATGTTTCCCCCTGCTACAACCTTTCGCGGCGCCGCCCGACAAATAACTGAGCTCTCCGAAGTTCTGTTCTTTTATGTCATCCTCTCAGGGGGAGGGGTTGGGGAAGGGAGGGGGGGGGGCACACAACCCCCATAAAACGGGCATCGGTACCGCGCGCGCGTCATTATAGTGGCGATAGGGCAACAGTAAACAACTATCCGCAAGTCTCTAACACCTAGTCTAACACTTTTTTACTTACGCTTTTTTACTCTAACATATGTTTGCACTTATTATGCTAATTAGTCTCTATATATTCAGACACACTCGCGGGCGCCGGTCATATACTCGCCAATTGTCGGAGAGTACACATCTCCCCTTCGTATATTATCATGGCTTCGCACTCTTTACAACTAAAGCTTTTACGCACAAAACATATTTTACAGAAACAATCTAACTCCAAAGTTTGTAAACCGCGTACTACATTGGCTAAGCTTAAGAAATACTACAGTTTTCACCCGTTGTACTTTGCAAAACCTAGCCTGTGCAACACTGCATACTCTACTGATACTGTTTTGCACGCTGTCTTAACTGACATGCTGCAGTATCAAAATTTCAATCTTGTTACACCTATTGACGATGCTATCCAATTATTCTTATTCACTATATTACCGGGTTTATATGATCGTTCTTCCTTGGGCACATGTCTCATTCTACTGTATCAACTCGCACTGTAAACACCTAGGAGCTCTCCTATCATGCAACTATTATTTTAATTTAATTTTAAAAATAAACTAAAACCTCCCGCGGCCCGGCGCCGCCCCTCCCAAACCCCACCGAGCCCCTGAGGCTCCCACTTTTTTAAAACCCCCTCCAAATGACCTTGACCCACTTCCCAAACCCATCCATCACTGTCACCCCACACTTCCAACCCCACACCTGCCTCTTCCAACCAATGACCTTGAACTGGCCCAACTGTAGCC
The DNA here is from genome assembly GCA_030545055.2 of Neoaliturus tenellus. Lineage (NCBI taxonomy): Eukaryota > Metazoa > Arthropoda > Insecta > Hemiptera > Cicadellidae > Neoaliturus > Neoaliturus tenellus. The sequence continues at coordinate 193,038,598 of CM061534.1, read as the reverse complement.
ATTCCCCACTACTCTAGAGGCTTTTAGTTTCTTAGTTTACAAGTTCTTGTTCTTGTTCTTGTTAGTTTACAAGTTCTTGTTTTAGTTTTTTAGTGTCTTTTAGTTTCGCACACACTACTGAAATTAAGGCGAATCGGTGAATATAGTGTTGAAAACCAACTATGCAATTTTTCTTTGGAAACATCTCGGTTTCCAGATGACATATTTTACTATAAATTGATATGAAAAATGCTCGGGTTTGGTGCATAACAAATCATTGACGTTGACAACTGCTTACTTATTAGAGAATAATTGAAAATAATAGGTAAATATACATTAAAATATTATACAAATTATAGCAATAATGAATATTTTAAAATATTTTAAATACAAGTCTAGAAATAGATTAATATGCATAATAAACGAGTAGAAGAGTTAGATCTAGGAATGATTGTCTTGGTTTGTTAATTTTAGCTTTTACAAAACCTTTAAAATTCAAATTCCAATGTATTTACGGAAGCTATATACTTAGTATACATTTGTTTTGCTGCACAAAGTATATTGCAAGCATATTTATGTTTAAAACAAGGTAGGAGAAAGTAAAACGTTGTTTTGTGTAAATTATACCATTAAATTAAATCAACGGGTGATAAATATGAAACTCACCGATGTTTTAAGTAAAAAATAACAAAAACCAATATAATCAAAAATATCAAACAATTGGTGATTGGTGAACAAATCCTCCAAAACAAAAACACTCAGCAATTACGAAAATAAACAATTTATGAAATATAAATGCTGGCAAAGCAGTCTATACTTAGAGAAATGAAGATTTCTAATCATTAATGTTATTCTTGCCTGGTAAAAGTTTTGCCACAAAAAGTTGGCGTGCTGCTCGGTGTAAATTCAGATGAGCGGGACTAAGTTGTTTGTTATTCTCTCTAAGTTAAATCCCCGAAGCTTACGTTCAATATGCTTCGTTATGTCAAATTTTATTCTGGAAAAAGCAGAGCTTGCCGTTATATCTTCTATTCTTCCAAAGTATACAATCGGGGGAAAATTAAGTAAAAATTTATTGTTTTTATAATTAAAAAAATATATTATAAGACATCTATTAAAGTGTTAATCCTTTTAGTTAATTCATTTTAGTGCCTAGTGTATTCAAAAATTAACAAGATAATACATAGTTAAAATAAAAAAAACTCTATCTCAGATGAAGCAGAATGGCTTAATTGTGCTATGAGTAAGCAGTGCTGTATATTCCTTATTTCAAATTTTAATTTACTGGTGTAACCTCAGGAATGTGTGCCTGTGCCCGTGTGCTTGGTATCGCTTACAGTTTGCAGTCTGTACACGTTCACTTGTTTTCGCTCGAAAACACATGACGGCACTGAGCTTATCAATATGGAGATACTACATGTATACTATGGCGGGTTAATAAAAAATGTTAATAACTCTTTTATTTTTATTTTGTTGATATTACAATTATTTTTACTCTCATTTGGACATTACTGGTGGTTATTAAATATCTCTATATATAAATGCGAAATTCCGATCAACGCACAGGCCAAACCACAGCAACTAGAAGCATGAGATTTTGCATACATATTCCTCGCATAGCGTAGGCAGACAATAAGAAGCGATTTTACAAAATTCCCAATGGTCCCCGCCCCACAGAAGGTGAAAGTTAGCATGGAGTTCGTATAGGAAGAATAATTTGTTTTGGGTTTTTGTTTACAATATCGCAGATGAGAACTATTTGAAATTACAGTAGTTGTCTGCTTCTTATTTAATCATAAACAGCTGTTCTAATTTTAAGTATTAAGGGAAGATTAGTAATAAACAACTAAATGATATTATAGACTAGAGGCGAGTGAGCGTAGCGAACGAGCTAAACGTAATGGCGAGTGAACGCAGCGAACGAGCTGAACCTAACGGCGAGTGAGCGTAGCGAACGAGCTCACCTGAAGAGTAAAAATTCCTCAGGTTGGCATTGCAATTTGAGCAGGCTCTACCGTTGCGAAGCACGGGTAAGTCAGCTAGTTTGATTTATAAAATACAATTAAGAAATCGATTGAAAGACTTTTTTCATTTGGCTATATGAATGTAATGGTAAAAAGAAATCTCAGCAAAAGTTTCTAAATGTTTTCTAATTGAAAAGTGTTGTTAGTTTTCAACAGTTTCAATGATGACTTCTATAAAGCGGTTTAACCATCTATTTTTAAATTACACTATTATTTTCTTAATGACAGAATATTAAAATTGCTGACCTTTTCTTTAAATTTGTATGTTACATTGAAACATAGGCAAATCATTAAACAAAAACATTAAAAATAAATGGTTTCAGATAACTGACACAAACTGTCCCATATGAATAATGTGTTAAAAGCCTCCAAACATTAATGTCTTGATGGCTCAGTTGGATGGCTACCAGCTGAGCAGTACGAGTTTTACGAGTCAGTACGAGCAGTACGACTCTACGCGTCTGTGACTTTTAACAATAATTAACTTTACTGTCCCACATGAAAAATTTAGTTCAGGACTGAAAAAATGTTCAGATCTGACATCAGGAATTTGAACATTTTTTGTTCAGTTATGATTTCAGGTCTGATCAAAATTTTTTCGAATCTGAATCACAAATGAACTAAATTTAGGAAATGGAACATTTTCCGTTCAGTTCTGACTTCAGGCCTGAACAAAAAATTATTCGGATTTGAATCAAAATTTTTTCAAATCTGAATCAGAATTTTACTAAATTGAGGACATGGAATATCCATTTAGATTTTTCATAATGGTTTTTAAAATCTTTTTCCACACTAAAATTATAAGAAATATAACAAATATACTGAAAAGTGCAAAAAATGTGTTAAAAGGTGGATGACCGGATCCGCACTCGAATCTGCGGCTCCACCTCATCTTTCATCTTACTGAGAAAGTATCATCACCTTTAACCTATCGGCAACTTTGCTAAGAAGAATACCTGAAAACAGCTCTAGCTCCAATGTGAGTAATGTTAGAAAAGTCATCGAAATGTACATTTTTTATTTGATATCCGCTGAGTTGTTATTTAAAATTTGTTGTTTCTTATAGAATCGATTCATGCCGATATCTTTCAACATTTTATCTAAAATGTACATCTAGGAGTTAACAACATCATGCTAGATATAGTTAGTTACGTTGTTAAAGTGCAAGTTTTCACTCGTAACTTTGCTTGCTGTATCGCCAATTGAAGGAAGGAAAATACAAACTCAACAATTTTCGTACGATACTGGCTAGAAATGCAAGTATTTCTTAAAAGACACACCTATGATACCAAATTAACTGTACTTTTCGTACCATATCGGATCACCGTGGTATGATTGTGCCATTTGTACGCAGTTGTTGCAGGTACCAGTGACAACTCCAGTTCTTATTCCCGACACGCGACGCTCTTCACGCTCTGATGCACATCCAACTGACTGTCGCAGCTCGTGTCGGTTTCGTTTCAGAAAATATCTCCAGTATGTAATACCATTAACTTTAATACTCACGATAGACCAACAACTCGACTACAAAACTATCAACATTAGCAGCACGATCTGTTGGCACCTTGGGGTGACTATTAGAAGAAAAAAAAAACTAGTTTCTGAGGCCGCTTTCCCGAAACACATTTAACTTGTTAATTTAATTCATAGTTTAACACATTGGCAATTTTGGCTTAAACTTTGTTTAGGTTTAACAACCCTTGGTTTCTTACCGTCTTTAAACAATTGTCATGTTGGCCTTGTCAAGAAAGTCACTATTTCTTTTTAAAAGAATGCTAATATGGTATGATTTGGCTAACAAGTTTTTTATACGTTGATTGAAGAGTGAATAAATTATATTTGTAATTTGGTGCGAGCCACGAGTACAACTGCTAATGTGTTGCTATCTACGGAGGACTTCGGTGTACTAGTTCTATTTCTATTTCTATAAGTGTATAGTCGATTTCTATTTACACTTTCCTCATAAGCCAGGTAGTCTATTACAGGTGTAAGGGTAATACGCTCTTAAGGAAAATCGTCAAGATAATTCCTCCCGAGCCTTGCTCAGGATATTGAAAATTGTTGAGGTTTTAAATATCTTTTCTGTATTTAAATACACTTTTGAAATGATGTATGACATTATATAGACCAATATCATGTATTCTTTCTATGACCTCAATTAGGGAGGCCTCCTAAAGAAAGTCTTGGATGAAACCTCATTGGTCTATGTGACTATGCCACGTCATCCATAATTTTAAAGGCGTTTGAACTTTGAGCATTTTGGCCCAGACCTGACCTTAAAATGTTGAATTATGCGGATGTTGCAGGTTTTATTTCACTTATGGGGAAATAGGAGATCACGGAAATACGTTTAAAAAAAGTAGTTTATGTCCTTTGAGATATGTTCCAGGTTTTGTTGGTTTAAACTCTACAAACAAATTAGCCATAGGTTGAAATAACGAAAGCAGAATAAAAAATTGGTACCTCCTTAATTTTCTTCATCAATAATTAAGTATAGTCTATAACATATTTAATTTTTTTTTGTCCAAACAGTAATAAAGTTTTATTATTTATCTCAAATTATTAAGCAGCAATTGAAAAAATTTCATGAATAATTTAATTCAGGCAAACTTAAAATTTTTTAACTTCTATACAATTTATTAGCTATGTTTATAATTACAAGTAAATAATACTTGTTCAATTCGTGGGAATTAAATAAGGAAGATAGAACAGCTAATAAAGTAAATGGACAACTGTTTGCGTCCTGCGTCACCTTAGGTTTGCCGGTCGCCACTTTCAGCGACGGCCCAATCAGACTAAAGCGTTGCCCCCCCCCACAACTACCCCCACACTCCCTTACGGAACTGCCCTCACAAACACACCTGACGCAACCTATCGCATTACCTGGCGTTGTAATTAACTTTCGATCCCATCGGCCATTCGATGCTTTCAAGAATAACACGTGTCTTTTATTAAAGTTGAAATTGATATACGAAAATTTTCCGATACATATATTTATTTTTGAATTTGTAAAATTACAGCTATAAAGGAGGTTTAAAAAAATGTTATTTGCATTTTCAATTCGTCTTTGTAAAGTTAGCACGAATGTTTTGTGATTTTGTGTCGTTATTTTTCATGTGGCTGATTTTCGTACGTCTTCTTTCCAATTGTTTTATTTAGCATGTTTGCACGAATTTTTATCAGAAAATTTAACACTACGATAAGCACGTAATATGTGATTTAGTTATTAACTTCACTGTTATTCTTGGTCACTATTCTGTTAAGTTTATACATTTTATTTATTTTTGTTCTTGTATTAGATTGCTTATAAGTTTTAGCCATCAGATAGTTGCATATATGTTATGTATTTATTGATGTTCTTATTTTCTGTTACAAATATACTTTTAGCTCACCTGTTAAGTTGTCAATTGCATGTCAGTTCCTATTACTGGGTTATTATTTGTTGCAATACGTCTTTGTACTGTTATTTACTATTCTTATTGTTTTCTGGTTTATATTATTCTTTACACTTACGTACGTTAGCTTATACTAACTTTTTGTCCAATTGAAGAGTTGTTAAGTTTTGTCCTTGCTTTGTTAAAAAAAAGTGTAATCCGTTGGTAAATAAATAAATAAACTGAGTTTTACGTGCCAAAAGAAGCAACATATGGAACTAAATACTTTATTGGAATAATTTACTTTATTAGGAACGCTTCATGTAAATCATAGACTTATGTCTTGTGTTTGTGTTTAAAATGTTTGAAGTAAAAAAGTATTAATTAAGTATGAGAACATTTTAGGTAAACATTAAGTAAAACGTAATCTTAGGTTGTTCTCATACCAAAAAGTAGGTATGTAAGTTTAATTTTATTTTTCAGTTCTTTTTAAGAACTTGTCAAACCTCTTTCACTTCACTCTACACGTAAATCATACTACCAGTATTTGAGTTGACAGTACATGTGTAAAGTGGCTAGGCTAGGTTAACGATTAAAAATATTGGCATTATGGCCTGTTTTTTTTTTATTTTGGAATTTATTACTTGATGCATGACACATAATTTGGTTCCATATAGCCTTTATTTGCCTGAACCTCCGAGGGCACTAGACCTTCCTTAAAATCTTCAACACAATGGAAAAAATCAATTTAAAATATATGTTAGTCGTTTTACAGTGAGGGTTGAACTTTCAAGTACCGTAATAACATAATACAATAAAATATATCAGAAGGGATGGCCTAGTTCTATTGTTCAATATCCAAATGACCTGTTAACTTAAAACGAGTAATGGTGGCTATTAATTAGTTGGTGAGTAGTCTTTAGGGTCTAGGGCTGCCACGGGAACACTTATCAAGTGTAGAGGTTGAGAGCGACTGGAGGATATGAAGTGTAAACTCTGATGGTGAGAAACTTTAAACTGTTTACTTAAGAGTCACATAAATTAAACAAATAGATGCTTGTATACAACAAGATTTAAAATACACTATTAAACCTGTTGATTTGTTAGAGCTATTATTATTTAACATTACGTAAATTACCTAAAGTGTATCAAAACCTTTCACTTTGTTATCAATATAAAATTAATGCCATCCTTAAGAGTATAGAGATTAATCTATAACAGTAAAGCTATTGTAATATTATTAGTGTAAAAAATAATTTCTTATTGTTGTTTTATTTTTTGCTTGCTGTATCGCCTTTTGAAGGAAGGAAAATTCAAACTCAACAATTTTCATATGATACTGGCGAGAAACGCAAGTATATTCTTAAAATACACACCAATGATACAAAATTAACCATTACTTTTCGTACCACATCGGATCACAGTCGTATGATTGTGCCATTTGTACGCGGTTGTTGCAGGTACCAGTGACAACTCCAGTTCTCATTCCCAGCACGCGACGCTCTTCACACTCTGATGCACATCCAACTGACTGTCGCAGCTCGTGTCGGTTTCGTTTCAGAAAATATCTCCAGTATGTAATACCATTAATTGTAATATTCACAGTATACTATCTGTTGGAAACTTGGGAACTTTTCGAAAAATAAAAGTTTCTTAGGGCGTTTTCCCGAAACAGGTTTAACATAAATTTAGTTCAGTTTATTATTAAACATCTGGCCAGCTTTGACTCAAACTTTTTTTAAGGTTAAACTGACTTCGGGAAAGCAACCCTTGGTTTCTTACCGTTTTATTTTTAAAAATTTCATGAAAATAGTGTTAAATGCAACTTCTGAATACTGTTAAATGTAGCCTATGATGTAATGTGGTGCAAGACTTTCTATATACGCTGTGATGAAAAATAATAACCTCATTCCTCTTCTTCATAAGGTTGATAGGTTTATTTCATATTTTTAAACTTTAATGTTAAAAATTTCGGAGCCTGTTTCGAATTTTCCGAAATGAATGGTGTTACTTTGGTAATTACACGCGCTCTTAAGCACTTAACTCCAGTTACGGACCCCATTAACCGCTTAATTGCTCGAGCTTGTTAAACCTATCATTCCACACAAAAAATTATTACAATTAGGCCTAAAATGATAAACAATCATAACGTCGAGTGATGAACAAAACTTTTCATCATATAGTACTAAAACATATAAAAAAAAGACAGGAACAAATTTGAAGCCTAATAAAATATGTTAATGCTTACATAGATAATATTTTAAACTGCTATGCTATAGGACTCTTAAATTTTATTCAACATATTTTGAGAGTATCAGCTAAACCATTGTTGTTGCTCAAAGCTTTAATTTCAAAACAAAATAACAATAAGGTAGTCGTAATAAACGTGAAAAGAGAACAACCAGTTTTTCAAATGTTAAATGAAAACCAAATCTGATAATTTGGTACAAAGAAGACTTAAAACAATATATGGGCAATATATTCCATCAAGAAACCCCATCCGATCCTGATACGATAAGTTTATTGATAGGATAAAACACCTGGAAGGTAATGGTGGACCTGCGTTCCTAGATGAAGGGGTAGAAAACTATGGTTTGGGCAATGGGGTCTAATATACACTTCCACACGGCACCGGACCTAACAATGTGATTTTTCAATTAGAGCTTAGTCAAAGCCCAAGTTTACAAGTTGTCATCATGCAATATCCGAAAATTGCGACTGAGAATCAGTGGCAGCCATCAGCAATATCAGTGATGAAATACAACTTGTGTTTAGAAGACCAAGAAAATCCGATTGACAAATGGTTTGCCATCTCTATAGAAGAAAGGTTGAAATACTTTAATAAAACTCACATTAAGAAAATCTTGAGAGTATGTATATCACTTAACATTCATAAAAATTTGTATAAGACTGTTTATAAAACTTTTACACAGCAACAAAATGTTGGATAGCATACAACGCAGTTCTAGCCATTAAGGTCATAAATAAATAGTTATAAATAGAATCACAAGTCATAGCACCCCTAAAGGCCTACTTTTGAAAAGTAAGTCTAGGATATATATTTTTTTAGAAAATCTTGTCTACTTTTCAAAATACCAAAGATTAATTGAAACAATGGTAATTTTTATGTTAGAATTTTTTACAATGAAATAAAATTGTGTGCACAAATAAAGCATGCGATATTGTTTACAATACATTGGCTATTACTAAAATCCCAATTGAAAGTAAGTTACTTATTTTTTTATTTCTGTACATTAAAATTGTTCTAGATCTGTCAATTCAGTTTACAAACAATCACACAAAACTTTGTATTCCTACGTGAAGAATCTTCCCTTCAATATGAAAGTATTTCCTTACATAAATTAATTGAGTTTTTTTGTAAGTATGCTCTTTAAATTTTGTTGCATTACTCCAATTACACTACGTGCACAGCAGTATATTTATAGACTTTGAAACAGCCACTATTTGACTGAAATTTAAAATGTAAGATCAACCACATAACGATAACCTCAAAATACTCTTCATTTAGTTTTGACATCAGAAGAATTGGTTTGTTGTGTTTAATACAGCTATGCCGGTGTGACGTCACAAGGGTTTGTTGATGTCCGGTACCTGTAGAATATTCAAATTACCTTGAGTTGCACGAAAATAGTCAGATTAGAGTTTATGCAATGCAGCCAAATTCGTCCAGAAATGTGCTGTGTGTGCTGTATTACAAGTGATAAACATGACAAATAATTATAAAAACAATGCAGGGTGAGAGGGGGGAGGGGTGAGACGCAGCTGTTAACAATTTCCATCTGAATATTTCCATGGAATTTACTATAGTACGAGTTTCGTTTAAGAAAAATACAACTCTTGAGGTCAGTTTATGGGTTGAAAGAAGCTTTTTTCTCTGTGCTTTTAAAATGCTACAATAAATGCCAAACCGCGGATTAGGCTAGGAAACTTATTTAAGTGTAGTATGGTGAAAAGTTTACTTATTAGAGTTCATTCTGTTATTTCAGATCAGTTTCCTTTTTTATTCCGTTATAATTTTAATGTCTTTAACTAACATATTTAGATTATCATAATTAGTATGTCGAATAGTATGAGGCACATATTGTCATGTAAATTAAAGCTTAGTTATAAAAACAACCAGATAAATTTTCATCAGCTGGGAAAAATAATTTTAATAGAATTTTTAAAATTGTTTAAGACCTTATCATATTTCAGGCAAACTGTGATGCCTAAAATGTGCTGAAGAAATTTGGTATCATTTCCAGAACTGAGAATTTAAAGTTTAAGCATATTAAATTTTTTATACATATATAATCCTTCGCAATAAATATATGCCGATGTTCACTCAAAAAGACTGAACGATGGAGCAAAACATTTGAAAAGATCCTTGATGGCGTTCTGAAGTGTTCTCCAAACATACTTTCGCTCTCTCGATCGCTTATATTATTTTCAAAACAGCAAAAATGTTTTACCAATTTCCAACGTCTAACAACATACAACCTGTAAGTGTGCAATGCAAACATTATATACGTTAAATCATAATCTTACAAAAATATCATTGTTTAATTAGGAACATAATTTTTTTAGATGATAAGTAATATGTTTAACAGTTTTAATATTTAACTTAAAATATTTTACTCATTTTTAGATGGTAGTAAAACGTGTGTATAAAATGAACGATATAGAAAAAAATCTAAATAGCATTTTAAATTAAAAAGTAAAGTATAATTGAATTGATATATATCTGTGATCGAAGTGACAAATATTTTTGTCTCATAGGTTAGTTTATAGAAAGGTAAGTTACTTGCTTATCAAAATGCCTCACAAGTAAACTTAGTTTCACATAATTGTATGCCTACGTAGTAGTTGTTAGGACTATATAACTTTAAATAATAAATGATTTCTTACATTTTTATCTATCTTGAATATATTATATTATCTATAATATATTCAATAATATATAATTGTATATTGAATACATTATAATTCTTATATTTATCTATCTTGATTTAAAAACTGATGTGAACAGTCATTTGAACCATTCAAAAATTTCCTGTCCATTGTATTTTTCAATGCAACAAAGCAATTAAAAACCTTATTATTTTTCTCCGTTCATGTTGATTACCCTAAAGGAACATCTAAAATCACATGAAATCATTCGACATTGCAATTGGGAAAATAGCAACGTGATAATTATTAATTGAATTACTTTTTATTTGGAAGGTAAATGGTAAACTCTCCTCGATACGGCTGTCCATATCAGTAAATGTTAATGTGATAAGTTTTTAAAGTTGAAACGCATTTAAAAATAAAAATGGTGTTCATAAAGAAATGGCCTACAGTAAAAATACATCTAATACAACGTGATGCATTAAAGTGGAGATGAAGTTTCTGAACTCCTGAACATTGTCCCAGAGTTTTTCAAACAACTAAAGTTGGATGTTAAACTTTAAAGCCACAGTATCACTTGAGGATTCTCATTGTAAATGACATCAAACACTTAAGTTATTTGACTCGATGTATTGCATAAAGATTAAATTAAGAGGTCCTCCGGTATGAATAATTCTAGTTTAAATTAAACTTAAAGTTTACCTATTACTTTTTAGATTATCTATAATTACCGAACAGTAATTTGTCTAGAACTACTAAAATTAAGGTAATACATATTGAAATATAAGTTTTTGTCACATCCCACAAAAAATGTTCATGTATGAATTGTGATTTATAAATTAATCAATATTTTAAGTTTTATCTAAAGTTGACTACATCTAATGCGTTGATTTTATAAAAATTGTAAACTCAAGGAAGATGATTACAACGTAACTTGAGTGTTAAGTGCACGAGGTTCAGTAATGGGATGGGCTTGATCAGTTCAAGTGAACTCACCAAGACCTGGGAAAAATCTTCACTTTTAAAAAGTCCCGATGTTGATTGCAACTGGATTGATTCTGCAGTTAAGACAGTATAAACATGATGATAGGAACAGAGTAGAAATACTGAGTACTTATTGGTCGTGATAATTATCCTAAAGCATGTGACACATGCAATATTACAATGTTACAAGGCCATTACAATATTATCTACAATATTAATGTTTATTGGATACATTGGTTTATGTATCACTCACATTTGTATACCGTAAAACTGTAATGTGGTGTATAAATATTAATATTTATCACTTTTTTAATGAATTTTGGCAGTAAAAAGAATTTACTAAGAGTACGGTATGTCATTTTTCATAATTATTAAAATTAGTTAAATTTTAATTAAAAATTGTAAATATGAAAATAAAAACTGATCAGCTGTAGCAGGAAAAGAATATTGTAAATTATTTAGATAACCTATTAACTGACACTTACTGATTAAAGTGAACTAGTATACAGACAAAATGACCTAGGGGATCCAATATTTTTGTTTTTAAGAAATAGGTTGATCTTATATATAAAATCACAACTATTTTAGTTTTTAAAAATTCATTATTTTTAACCTGCCTTTTTTTTAATATGATCAAAAATATTTGATCGTATGAGTGAGTTTTAATATAAGGAATAAGCTATTACGGTAGTAGCCATGGTAAGACCTAAGCCCGGGACCATGTTACTTTTTCATTTTAAGATCCCTAGGAGTCAAAAACACCATTCGTTCAAATTCATATATATCTATATGTTTGGACGATAACTTATGCAAAAAAGTCGTAATTTTGTTGGATTCGTAGGGTAGTGTGGGTAATTGGACTATGAGAAGGGGTTTCATGGGATTTCAAAAGAGCCAAAAATGGGTTTTTCCATTTTTTAAAATCCAAGAATGTTAACATAAATCATTTAAAAGAGCTCGAAAAAATTAACAATTAAATATGCTGAATTTTTATGTTAGCTTAAATGGTTTCGAGGTAAATTCCAAAAAAATGTTTCCCATTTTTTAAGGGAAATCAACAAAACCCTATATATTGCTTATTAAATACAATCTTGATGGAATTTGCTATTTACATCCATTAGGAAGAATTAACTCATATCTGCTTACACATCCCAAATGGCGGAAAACTTACGTATTCATCCCCATGGGGTTTATGGGGAAAACTAAAATACCATAATCTGGTATGTAGCCTACATTTACTAGGTAGGGTTAACTTTTATTTACTTAAAAACACTGATACGGTGGCAAACCTACATACTAAATCCGATGGTTTTTATGGCGAAATCGAAAATATGTAAAAATTACATTATAGCCTAATTCGAAAGTCTGCTTCGACGGGTATTATTTTTAAGTAATACTGGGGTTAAGATGAACTTGAACTCCAAGACGGTAAACTAATGAGAATAATAAACTAGATATAAAATATAATTTTCTCTTTAACAAATAAAATTTATTCATTTATTTTATACTAGCTGTTTCCCGTCACGGCTTCGCCCGTGATTGAATTTATTTTTTAGGTTATAAAATCTTTAAAAGAGCAACAAAATTTTCTTCCTTAAGAATGACATTGAAACAACAAATTACTGTGTGTTGAGCTCTGAAGGAATTTTGCAAAACATTTTCTTAATGAGAACCATTGAGCAAAAAAGAACAACCATGTCAAATTTCAACCCCGTAGGCCCTTCAGTCATCTTAAAATAATGTAGGGCGGAACCCTAAAGAACATAAAAAACTATATTTCTAAAACTGTTTCTTAGTAAACACCTATTAGCAAAATGGAACATAAACGTTAAATTTCAACACTGTAGGATTTATGGTAATTTTGAGGATTTGTGGGGGGAAGCCCTTGGAATAGTTTTGAAGTCCTATGGGGCGGAGCCTTAAAGAACTTCGAAATTTTATATAACAACAAATATGCATTCATTT